>OZ012555.1:21210000-21810000 GCA_963935595.1 Schoenobius gigantellus
CCTATCTTGAATGAAAAGCAGATATAAAATTCTTTTGCGCAACCCATTTTGAAATAATAGAATATAATAAAATATGTCTTTGTTGTACAACACCAACCAGCTTAAAGTCAACGTATAAAGAATACACTTAACACTAATTGTACAAAGGGCGATCTTGTCGCTAAAAGCTATATCTTCCTTAACAATCGTGATTATTAAGCATATTATGATTTTCAAAAGCATCTTACAGGTTGAATGTTGTTTTTAAGAAAAAAATCTTATTTTATAGAATTTGTGGTCACAAAATTACGAAAGAGACAAACGGTACAGTTATTAATCTCTCGCTCGGCACACTTTTTCAAGCAAGAGCTCATTCCTGTTTGAGTAATAATTCCATGGCTACGAAGGCTTTGATGTTAACATTTCATGCTGGTTTCGTATGTTCCACATAAATATTGTTGCCACGAAAAGTTAACATCAAATACCCATGCTAATAGATGGGTCCTCCGATACCATTTTTTTACAGCTTTCTTTGGCATTTGGATACTTTTTTCATGAATCAATAAGATTTTTTAGTGGATTTCATTATTAAATTATATTTATAGTTTTAGCCGATTTTGATTTATATTATTTGAAATATTAAGTTACTGGACTAAGTAGGTAAGACGTCAAAATTCAGCACGAAAAATCAGTTCATACCGTTTCAAGAAACGCATAATGAGGCTAACATCAGATGTCAGCACCAGCAAAGTGGTGATCTTAGATGGTGATGGTTAAATGGAACACAGAGGCGCGTTCAGCGCCTCTGGGTGTAGTTGTCCGGTTGTTTTTTAACTCGCTCAAAGGCGTTGAACGGATTGCAGCAACCAAATCTTTTATCTCCCTCTTTCACATAATTTTTTATTTCTCTCTCTTTCTAGTAGATGACATTATAGAATATGGCCGCCAATATCATTCAATCACGTAAGAGTATTTCAGTCATAAACGTCAGAGCGTTTTACAACCATCAAATTCGATGGTTGTAACTCGCGCCGACACTCAAAGGTCTTGAACGGGCCGGTTGTTTCACCCGGTTGTCACGCTCGAAAGCATTGAACGGGGTTAGAGCGAAAAGTGGTACTTCGCGCGAAGGCTCTGAACGCGCCTCAGCTATTGGCATTGTTTTGGGTTATTGCCCGTGGTTCACCTATATGGTTCACCTAGGTGTACTACAGGAAAAAGAAATATCCCTTGGTTCACCAGTATGTCCATAAGCATTTAATTATAAAGTACGAAAGAAAATTGAGGATTGGCGTTATAACATTTCATCAAATTGCTGCTGTGTGTTAAGAGGCAATCGTACAAGCCGTTTTTTCCGTACAAACGTAGTCCCTGTTTCCTTCCTGGATAATGGCACTAGTTGCTCTATTTTTTCCAATAAAATTAATCGCCACTATAAGGATGTTACTATGTTTTCCTTTTTTTAAGTTAATTAATAAAGGAGATTTTAAACCTTCAAAAACCTACAAAATCGCCCTAATTTTCTTTTGTATTCAAACGTCCAGCAAACAAATTGAACAAGATTATATGAAAAAAGTAAATATAGAAACACAGAAAAAGTCTTGCTTTAATTTTTAACGCAAAAAGTAATTAAATTGGTCAATTTTTTGCGAAGAAAACAGGGGACTATGAATTCATATTTTGTGTACTTTTCATAGGTATTTTCGGTCCGAGCTGCAGTTGTCCCTATCGCGCTAAGTTCGGAGTCGGACATACAGCGCGACAGCAATACATTTATATTTATACAGCAATACATATATATACAAAGACCTATTTTTGAATTCTCTCGACCTTGGTGTTTCCTCTTAAAACTAAGATATAATCAAAGTTGATATAAATAATCGGTCGGATTTAGAAACGAGTCGCCTGAATTTAAGGAAACTAAATGTATAGGGGGCTCAAGAAAGCTCGATTAAGACCCCCCAAAATAATTTCTCATACCACCTGCTCGACAATGTTCAATTATAACCCCCTTGACTTGAACGTAAAGCAAAGCAAGACATTATATCCCCGGGGATATAATATTGACGCCCGGCAAACAATAGGACTATGCCTCCTTTTCTCCGAATGAAATCGAGCTCTTCGGGGGCAGACATGGTGTTTGCAGATTATTACAAATTGCCTTTACTAGTAGGTATGTATATTAAATAGATATGATAATAATTGTACAATACGATGAATCTTACAATGACAATCATTGACATCCTTCTAAAAATTTTGTTTTTAATTTGAAGTCACCTTGAAAATAAAGAAAAATATAAATTAATGCGAGCAAAAGCAACCTATTTATCGAAAATAATTGAGATAAATACGAGTGGTGGACCACGGGCAAAATTGACTTCCGATGGTCCACCTAAGTGGACCACGGGAAAAAATTTCTTCCTGTGGTACAACTGGGTGAACCAAGGGAAGTTTTTTTTCCCCGTGGTACACATAGGTGGACTACGCAGGTGAACCACGGGCAATAACCCATTGTTTTGCCCTCAGACTAAGTACACCAATGGACGCGCAATGTATATTGCGCGTCCATTGGTGTACTTAGTTACTAATATGTCTCAAATGCGTCCAGTTCAGTCCGCCATTACAAAGCACCGTGTTTGTTGTTGTGCTAAAATATCAGTCAGTGAGCATTATTTCTGAGTGAATTTTACAGTTCTATGTTATTTATTGATTTTCTTAATGAATTGTATAAAGAAAAACATAATAAGTGTGGAATCTTGGATGCGGCGTCCCAAGTTTTTTCCGCCATCTTAGAGCACCAACACAAATTTTGGCACGCTTTTTTCGTAGGTATTTCATGTCCATTGGTATCTATAGTTTAAGGTTTTGCCGGGGCACATTTTGGGGCCGCGGCCCTACCGCCTATCTCGACGTATAAACCCTTAACGTCTGTGTCTCATAGCCTCGTTTACATACATTCAACCTTATTCAACCCATGCGATCACTCGCTATCGCTCTAGTGACATTGGAACAATAGTTCTAATGTCACCTGCCGCCTGAGTGGCTATTCGTGCCCGGGGCCACTACCGCCTAACTGATAGCGATCACTCGCTATCGCTTTCGTGACATTAAATTTAGGTATTGTTCTAATATCACGAAAGCGATAGCGAGTGATCGCTTTGAGATAGGCGGTAGGGCCACGGGTCCCTATCTTAGAGCATTCAGACGGGAGATGGCAAGGCTGGGCATACACAAACGTTATATAAAACTAGTTGACGCGCGGCCGCTGCCATTAGGTGTCGTTACGTATCGCAAGTAAGAACTCGTAAAAAATGGTTAATTGTGCAGTTTCCTCTTGCATAAGGCTAACCAGTAACTCACTCAAATCTTCAACACTATGGAGTTTCCTACTATCACATTGAAGTATAAAATATACATATAAACGTGTTTTATTGAAGTACAATTTTAAGTAATTTTTATGCCGTTACGATAGAAAAATACAATGGTACGTTGGTAGCTCAACACAGTACACGGGCATGATTTGCGGGCGATTGCGTAGATACACGTTTATTTGTCGATGTGTGTGTGTTTTTTTATAGTAAGGTAATATTTTCATAGTGTGCGTATCTGTAATTGAATGCTAGATTTCGTAGTGTGCCAAGCGTGTTTACCTCGCCTCCCGCAAAATGTGTCAGAAAAATGTAAGAACAATAGTTTTAATGTCACAGGTCATTATTAGAACTATTGTTCTAATGTCACAAAAGCGATAAAGGGTGATCGCTATGAGATAGGTGATAGGGCCGCCGATAGAAGCGTAGTTGAAAAATAACTTATACTGAAAACTGTAGGTAATCACGATGTCTAATCGTGATTACACACAGCGGAGCGAGAGAAGCGAGCTAACGACGCGTTGTTAGAGCGCAAAGAACGTCACGAAATTTAATACCTTGGTAGAGCGTGACGATTGGGTGAAACAATCGATCCGTTCAAGACTGTTATAGCAAGTAACAACCTTTTTTCTTCTCGGGGGGAAATGCGTAACCGCACCGTACCCGCCGTTGGCTAGACGGCGAGCGTATGTAGGGCTCTCCCGGCAGAGTGCCAGGCCCACCCACTAAAACCCCCCGGTGTTCTCCCTGCCGTTTTGGGCGCGCTAGGTAAGGTCCACACTGCGACTCCACTACCCACGCGCCCGGGCAAGTCCGACCAACTGGCCGGGCTATCGCCAAGGGGGGGTTGCCCGAGAACACCAGGGCAATCCCCAGACGGAGGGCCTTACGGCGGCGTGCACGGGGCTAACCATGCACGCAGGCCTCCACGGCAGGGTCACTAGACGGGCATCGCTTGTGTGAATGCCCTACTTCGCCTGCCTATCCGTCTGCGGCGGATGGGAGCGGCTTGAGGATCAGCCTCCCGCTCCCTCTCCGCGGCCTCCTTCTGCGAGATGACGTCCTCGCAGAAGGAGGCGACAGACCATTCCGCCTCGCCGCGGAGCATGGCCACGACCATGCTTGGCAGCGAGAGGTTTTCACCTCCCAGCGCAGCGTTGAGTTCGCAGCGCTGGCGTCGCCAAGCCGGGCACACCGATAGTGTGTGCTCGGCAGTGTCGTCGGGAGCGTCGCAGTGATGACACTGCGGCGTTTCCTCCCGACGGGCGACCCGGTGCAGGTAGTGACCGAAGCAGCCATGCCCGGTCAGTACCTGCACCATGCGGAATGTGAGGCTGCCCTGCCGGCGCCCAACCCACTCCTCCAACACCGGACGAATCGCCTCGATCGTCCGGTGGCCGGCAGCTGGGGAGGCGAGTGCCTCACCCCACTGGCGCAGAGCCTCCCTCTGCGCCAGGATACGAACCCGCTCCACCTCCTGTGGAGCGGATCGTCCCCCCCGTTCTCGAACAGCAACCCGATTCCGATACACCTCCGAATGGACGCGTGCATCGACATCCCACGGCGTTTGACCCGCAAGAACGCAGGCCGCCCGGGCTGCTATGACACTCTGCGGACGTCGCAGCAGGGCCACCGTACGGAGGGAGAGGCACTCCGCCCATACCGGGGCTCCGTATAGTGCCATCGACCTTATCACCCCGTGATAGAGCCGACGGCACGCCGATCCTGGGCCTCCCACATAAGGGAGGACCCGTCCAAGTGCGGCTGCGGCGGCACACAGCCGTGGAGCGAGGAGCTTGAAATGCTCCTCGAAACTCCATCGGGGGTTCAGAACCAGGCCAAGGTACTTGAGATGCGCCTCGACCGGTATACGAACTCCCTCCACTCGGACTCGGAGCCCCGGTGGGATCAAACCCAGGAGGCGGATGCGTCGGACAACCAAAGAGATGCCGACCGACGCAAGGTGGGCCGCCTCCTCCCCCGTTTTAGCTCTCGCCGCGACGAGTGTGTCGTCGGCGAAGCAGACGACCTTCATTCGTGGAAGAAGGTCGCCTCTCAGGTCCCAATTGTACCCCAGGTTCCATAGTAGAGGACCTAGTACGGAACCCTGGGGTACACCTGCCGCCATTGCCCACGTATGGACGCGCCACCGCGCCTCCGCGCCCTCCACGAGGGCGCGGCGGTACGGAGGCACCCGGTGGAAGCGGAGTGCCTCCTTTATGCACTCGTGGGGCAGGCTGTTGAAAGCGTTGCGGATGTCAAGAGACACCGCAACAACAGTCTCCCCACGACTTCGGTGCGAGCTACGGAACGCATCGGATGTGCTAATCTGTGCTCCGAGTGTGCCCGCGCCGTTTTTATTGTTTTTGCAATTTTTCTTCGCTTTTTACCATCTACTGTGTTTATTTCTCTATATATTACTGTACTGTGTATTTGTTTCGCGATAGTGACGTTCCTTATTAGTGATTTAAGCCTACTTAGTTTGTGTCGTCCGTAGCTTTAATCTTGTTTGTTTTCATCCCTTTCGCGAGTGAACGCTGAAATTTGTATTTAAGTAGTGACTGTGCAACTGTTTTCAGTGCCCTTTGTGTTAAGGCGAGGAATTTCCACGTGCAAGCCCATATGTTCCGCACTTCACACCGTTCATTTGTACATGACGTTAGCGCGGACGCGGCCACTGAAGAGGCGCCAACATCATGTGCCGCACAGTAAAAATATAACAGTACAACAAGGACGCTTTATATCGTATGCAATATACTTTTTGCTAGGTTACAAAAGTATTGATTTATAAACTGAGGTAAGTACCTACAGTAATACAACCAATAAAGATACAGCTTTATGACTTCATTGCTATTTTTTATTGTATCTTTACTTGTATGTAAATATGGACACTTTTTAATTGTTACATTACATAGTATTTTTATTTGACAAACAACCACGTGATTTTTTTAAAAACTTAAAAAATAACAAAGCTTTTATTTGCTAGTGACGTCATTGTACTCGTCCACCATTATAATACCGATACAAACATATATTTTATAAGAAAGAGACGTAAAGCAACTATCAATAATTAGACTTTTTCAAGATTCATCATAATTAGACCGTTTCTTCACAATTTCAAAGGTTTTAAATGTTTCTATGATGTGTTATTAATAAAATGTAAATTCAAATTTTATGCATATTTCTTTTGTGCAGTATAGAATGCATCACTAGAATACAAGAAATGCTCGATTAGCTAGAAGTAGTATTTAAAACAAAAGCTAAGAATATGACTGACGCGGCGGCATATGTGACGGAAGTGGAAAATCCACAAAAAAAAAACTCACTGTCATGTACACCAAAAAACCCTTATATCTTGCCGTCAACATGAATGTGCACCAAAAAACACCACTTTCACTGCACAATATTCACTCGAATACAATTTTTAATTTATTAAAATAAAAGCTAATCTTTGCCATTAAAGCCAATTGCCTCTCTTTTTTAAATAAAATTGGTATTGTAGGGTCCTATCTAACTTGTTTTGCGCATGTGTATTTTTTGTGACATGTTATACAACCACTCAAATCTCTTTGGAAAAATGCCTACATTTTGTATGAATTGTATGAATATGAATTGTAATTTCTTTTCAAATTAGAAAAACAAACAACAGGGCAATTATGTTGAACGGGTCATTAATGAAATTTCATACAATACTACTGCCGTTTTCCAGGGTAGTAATGTATTACTTAGTGTTGCCTTTTCCGATGATTAGAGTAAAATTAATGAGTAGTTTGATGAAAAATATTTTAATAGATATATGTAGGTATTTTAATACAGTACTGAATAAATAAGTACTATAACTTATTTCGATTTGATTTGTTAACCGACTTCACTGACTTCACGAAGTTATGAGGTAACACATACCTCATAGCTTCGTCATTTATTAACTGATTTTCAAAATTCTTTTTTTATGCAGAAAAGTATACCCCCGAAGTGGTTCCATGCCATCAAGTCAGGATCTAGTATTAGAATCCCAAGAAAATCGAGAGAATAGGCACGTCCAACGTCTTTCCTGTTTTTTTCTGAAGCTTTTCAGGTATTTGCGTCTGAAAGACATCATCTCAAGGATTCTTCCACTATGCTGAGCTTTCGATGGATCCTTAACTTTAAGGAGTTAGGGAGTTAGTCTTTAGATATAAAAGGTACGTATTGACTCTCAGTTAGGTATATTCTTTCAAGTTGACTTAGAGAGCTATTATTAATTTCACGAAAAAAATAAAAATATTTTTTTTACAAAAATACCGACACCACTTCAAAACAAAAACTACTTCAAAATAAAAATGTAATGTTGTGTGTTTTATTTTATTGCTACTAAGTTGGCAAACAAGCAAACTGCCCACCTGATCGTAAGTGGTAACAGTCACCTATAATACATGTGGTTCCTGTGCGATTCGCAGTAAAACTGCAAGCCCCACAAGAACCACAGTGTACGTTGCCAACTTGTGACATCAGATGTAAAGTCACGGTACCCAGTAATTTCAGTGCCATATCTTACCCTTCCACCGGAACACAGCAATGCAAGCACTGCTGATTTGCGGCAGAAATAGGTAAGACGGAGGTATTTTTATCCTTGGCTTAGCAAGCATCAAAAACGATAGTATTTTTGTTTTTAATTATATCCCAATTTTTGTGACAGGTATCTCTGGCAGGTATGTCATCCATCATATTATTATTAGATGAATTCGAAACAAGCTCAAACCTGCGGCCGTACCGCCTAACTCAAAGCGAGCACTCGCTATCGTTATCATGACATTAGAACAATAGTTTTAATGTCACAGATGACATTAGAGCTATTGTTCTAATGTCACGAAGCGATAGCGAGTGATCGCTACGAGTTAGGCGGTAGCCCCCCTGTTTTTGATGTGCTACCATCATCAACGCTGGCCAAGTGCGGGTTGGTCGACTTCACACACAACCTAAGAATTTCTTTACACGTGTGTGCAGCGATCGGCGCGCCGGCGCGCTACTTAGTGGTAGGTATTTATAACGCTGCATTGCGTGAGTGACAGGGGCGTGCATGTACTAAACAAGATTATCAAGAAGAAAGCCACAAATCGCTATGAATATCAGGCAACCGTATTAGTCTCTAAGCAAACTGGTTTTAAAATATTAATTAATATTCTACCACCTTAGGCCTGTAAGAAAACTCGGGAAGTACTACACAGCTAGCGTTCTTTACCATGATGACTTTACATTTGACAACACGGTGGGTGATTTTGTAACTCATCGGCAATCGACTATCGCATCGATTTGATAATTCTGTTTGATTAAAACTGATTTTTAAAATGTTTAACGTTTTGTAATGTCGTCGTTTAAGTAGTCATGGTATATTTGTTGAATAAATCAACCAATACTTATAGCTAATGAAGATAATTTCGCTCTTCTTTATTAAATCATGCAGTCTGATAACGATTGCCGATCAATCGATGAGTTACAAAATCACCACCACGGTTAGCGCACAGAGTTCGAGTGATCGCCTACTACGCAACTGGTCGCGGGTTCGATTCCCAAATATTTTTAACCGACTTCAAAAAAGGAGGAGGTTATCAATTCGGTTGTATTTTTTATGTTTGTTACCTCATAACTCCGTCATTTTTAAACCGATGTCCAAAATTATTTTTGTATTCGATAGAGTATAGAGCAAGGGTGGTCTCATGGTCACCAAAGTCAGGATCTGATGATGGGATCCCATAGAAAATCGAGGAAAGCACTAAAAACACACTTCTTTCACTAATAAGATTTCATTCACTGAAAAGTTAAAAATAAAAAATATTTTACAAAAAATAAAAAACGACTTCAAAAACACTGAAAGCTTAAAAATAATATAAGAATAGGTACAGACAACATCACACTTCTATATTGAAGTCGGTGACAAATTTTAACACTTTCTAGGAGATTATCGTTCGTGTTCGTAACTGCACCCACAACACAGGAGAAAATCTTAGTGTGGGGCGACGTTTTCAAAAAGAAAAAAACTGCACCTACGACACAGTTGAAAATCCTAGTGTGGGCCGACGTATTTATATAAAACCACTTTTATTACTGAGTGACTGACAGATAACGCACAGCCGTAATTAAAAGGCACAAAAAGCGGAAATTTGACATGTATGTTGGAAATTCGCCATCTAAGGGGGTAAAACTAAAAAATAATAGTTTGTATGGAACCTCTATGACATTTATGCGGGCGAAGCAGCGGGCAAAAGCAAATATTTTATAAAGTTTCACAAAATTCCGCTGATCAGATATTTTCTTTTAATACAATGAAGTGATCTTTACATAAATCGAACGGAAATTTATGTTAATTATTTTTTACTTTTTTATAATCAACTCACGCTTGACCATAAATGTTACGAAATTTAAAAGATTCCTAAAATACTGTTTTACTGTTCATAATCATATATAATACATAGGTTCGAATAAAACTCTATTATTTAGCTACATGTATAATGTGCTGTTGATTCTACCTTCTAAAGCTTTGATGCAAGGCGTTGTGAATAAAGGGGGTAACATTAAGTATTTAAAGGAATTCAGCAATAAAGTTTTATAGGAAACATTATTTTGAACCTATAAATCGTTGCATATTTACTTGAAGAAATTATCATACTGGTTTATTAACACTGCACTGTGCTATATGGCCGCGGCAATAAAATATAAACATTTGGGAAATAAATATTTACCACTTTTCTTTCAGCATTTTTTGTATGCATTTGATTTAACATTTCGTCTTTGACTTCTTTTATTAGCGATTTTTACACATAAAATAACTTATAGAAAAAAAGAACGAAAAACATATTTTTTCACACATAAAATAATTTAGGAAGAAGGATTAAAATAGTTTTCTCCTTTATAATACCTAATCCATTATTTACACTATTCACCATATTACTACACTAATCTATAATAATAATGAAAGTTAACAAAATAAACGCAAACTGCAAAATTAAAATTCGATCGTAAAGAAACACGTAATATATTTTTTTGCGCCCGCGACACGAAGCGACATAACCATACCCTGAGACGACTTGGCGAGTACTGTCTTATATGGAGCGCGATTGCAACCAAGCGAAATTATAGAATTTTCGTCATTTTCCTAAATATTTTATATGACATCAAAAAATCTGTCTTCACAGTTCACTAGATAATAACGAACTACATGTTTTGGTATAACTTTTATACTGTTTTATGTATATTTCGATTTCAAATCGTGGTTTTAGTTTTTGATTTAGACCTATGTTTGGATTTTTTTTCTATCGAGTGAAATGGAGTAAATCGTGTTTCTGCTTTCACAGTTCACTAGATTATATCTTCAAGTTTAAGGTGTGTGAATTTCAGAATTGTGGGTTGTAATATTATCCAGATCTAGACGTTCTAAGATCGGCAAATTTGCGAAATCCTCGCCTTAAAACAACAATTTTGTGTCGAAATTCGAAATTAGTACGCCGCCATCACCGGGGTGCGCGAGGTCTCGTACGCCAGCTGTCGGCGTCTATTCTTGCAGCGCCCCGCGGTCCGTGCCCCCTGTCAACTGTCAAGTTCAATTCTTGCACTGTCAGTTGACGCTGACAGCGCCATTCGATCGGCGCCATATTGGGACGTCCCCGCGGTCCGACTCAGGGAGTACCTTTTGTTATTTCAATTGACAATATTATTGATCAATATTGATTGTGTTTTGAACTATCGTATCATTATTGTGCAAACTTTTATTTGTCTGTTTGTTCTTTATTTGTTTGCAAACTTGTGTGCCACTGTATATTCTGTAGTGTGGACTGAGTCGTGAACGGGGATGAGTGGTCCAGAGGGGGGGCGTCCCCCCCTTTCGGGCTCCGGACAAGAGGACGAGCTCTTTCGACCGCGATCGTCGCTGCATCGGACTCCTCCACCGCGACGTATGGTTGTCGCTCCTGCGGATGATCAGATGACCACTCCGCCGTATCAACCTGCTTCGCCACCTAAGGAGGTGCTGGACGCTGCGGAGGCCGCCTACGCGGCTGTAATTCAGGCGCATTCCCCGAAGACCTCGCTGCCACCACCGGTCAACGCTCCAGCGGTCGCTGTACCTACTCCTGCTCCCGCTCCTGTTCCGGCTGCTATTGTCGCCCCGCCGCAAGTTCCTGAGGCATCTTCAAAGGGGAAAAGAGTGCTGTCTCCGGATCAGTGGACGGTCGTCGGCGCCCCCAAAAGGCGCCAATCGCGTGCGGACATCGTGGCTCTCAGGACGACGGTTACCGAGCGCGAGGAGTCGTGGCGGCGGGACCGCGGCCGCGTCGCCAAGGCGGAGGCCGAGGCGGCGAGCGCGCGCGCGGACGCCGTTACGGCTGTGACCAGAGCGGCGGAGACTGCGGCGGCGGCGGCCCCAGCGTCTGCGACATCGTATGCGGAGAGACTTCGCGCCAAGGTGTCCACAGGGCCGGTGGTGGCGCTGTATCCGGTGGAGGGGTCCGCGCTCAAGACGTCGGAGGAGCTTAAAACAGCTGTAAAGACCTCTATTGCCCCTGCCAAGCTTCAGATCAAGATCGACAGGGTCCGTAGGGTGGGGAACTCGGGCGTTGTTATACAGACGAGGACTGCTGACGACCTCACAAAGTTGAAGGCGGCCCTCCCAAACACCATCAAAGCCAGCAAGGTTAAAGGCCGTCAACCACTGGTTGTTATTAGAGACCTCGAGGGAAAGGAGCCGTCTTTCAGCGAGACGATGGCGGCTGTCTATCAGCAAAACTTCGCGGACGACGTAAAATGGACTTGTGAAAAATTCGTCGGTAGCAGCCGTCTCGCCTTTAGGAAGGGCAGGATGGGGTCGTCGCAGTCCGCTATGGTGATTGCGTGCTCACCAGAGCTAAGAAGAGCCCTAATGAACAAAGGCCGGCTGTATATCGGATGGGAGAGTTGCAGGGTCGAAGATTTTACGACGGCTATCTGCTGCTCGAAGTGCGCAATGTACAGGCACAACGAGAAGAAGTGCCGACAGGAGTCGGTCACCTGTGCACGCTGTGGTATACTGGGACACAAATCGAGGGACTGTAAGGCTGAGGCCCCGCGTTGCGCGACGTGTCACCGCTTCGGCCAAAAGGGGGCCGAAACTCACGAAACGGGTGCAAGAGATTGTCCAGCACGAGTCCACGCTGAACGACGCATGGTTGAATTCACATCATATCAATAATGGCTTCGTCCACAAAAATTACAGTCGGCCAAATTAATCTGGCGGGGGCACAACTTGCCACATACGAGCTACCTCGTGTTGCTGAAGACCTGGGGCTAGACGTCGTTCTCGCTCAAGAACATTATCCTAGCATTCAGAGAGACGCTACCGCCTGCAGATTTCTGCAGTGCGGTACGAACGACAAGGCGGCGATCTATATTCGTCGTCAAGACCTCCCATGCGCCTTCTTGCAACATCTGTCGAACACGCACTGCACAGTGTGCCATGTACTTATCGACGAAGAAGGTGTCTATATGGTGTCCGCGTACTTCCAGTATAGAGACGATATAGACGTTCACCTACAACATCTCGGCGTTGTCCTCGATTCCCTTCGCGGGAAGAGAGTCATCATAGGGGTAGACTCTAACGCACACTCGCCGATGTGGTACTGTGAACCGCGGCAGTATACGGGGCGAGGGCCAGACGTCACGCACCGCCGTGAGCGCATGGAGACGTTTATCCTGGCTCGAGGACTTAGGTTGGCGAACGCAGAGGGCGAGCCACCTACATTCGCAACAGCGAATGGTGCCTCCAACATCGACCTCACACTGACGAGAGGCATCCTGGCGACAGGATGGCGAGTGTTGCCAGATCACATAGAGAGCGACCACCGGCTCATAACATTCGAAGTGGCAAGTCGGCACACTCCTCGCGCTGAACCGCCTGGGGAGGAGCCGATGAAGCTGCGGGATCGTGGGGTCGATTGGGCACGTTTTGAGCGTGGGATCCATGGGCGGGTAGGAAGTATAAGGTGGAATCGGTCCGCCCAGGAGATCTGTGCTCAGTTCACCACCTTGGTAGGGAGCACCGCGAAGCAGACCCTGGGTGTCGTGCGTACGAAGTCGCACGGGCACGAGTGGTGGTCTCCACAACTTGACAAGCTGCGTAGGCGTAACAACCTTTTGCGTCGGACTTGGCAATCGACTCGCCGGGCCGGGGGGCTCGTCGAGGCCGAGGCCAAGGATCGATTCCATGCGCATAGGCGTTTATATAGGGGGGCCATGGAGGAGGCGCAACTTTTGCACTTTAGGAAAATCGCGGACTCGGGAAACCTGAACCCTTGGGGACAGGCGTACCGGCTCGCGAGCGGACGGCACAGACCGCCAAGTAATGTTATTAACGGCACGATTTACGCCGAAGGATATGCTGGTAGTGTGAATGAGGCCATGCACAGCCTCTTGTACTCACTTTGCCCGGACGACGATCTGTCCAGGGACACTCCCTATCACAGGCAGGTGCGTCTTATGGCCTCTATGTCACCTCCAGGAGAAGATGCGCCTCCTCCTTTCCAGGAAACTGTGAGGGACATAGTCCGGGATCTTCCCAACACGGCGCCGGGAGCCGACGGGATCAGTGCTCGCGTGATACAGCACACTTGGAAGGCCGCGTCGGCGGAGTTCTCCGAGGTGTTTAGGCGATGTGTCCGGGAGGGCTGTTTTCCGGATGTCTGGAAGGTCGGTAAGCTGATTGTCATCCCGAAAGGGAACGGCAAGCCCCTTACCGACCCGAAAGCATACCGCCCAGTTACTTTGTTGCCGATCTCTGGTAAGATTCTCGAACGCGTAATGTTGAGCTGCGCTCCGCAGATTACCAGGAGGTTATCGGATCGCCAGCACGGATGCACTCGAGGCCGGTCGACGGTGTCTGCCCTAAACACCATCTTCAGGGCGGCGCGAGAGAGTTCGTCGAAGTATTTGCAGGTAGTTTTTCTGGATATCTCTGGGACCTTCGACAACGCGTGGTGGCCGATGGTGTTGCTCAAAGTGAAGCAGGGGGGGTGTCCACCAAACATCTTTAAGATGCTGGTGGACTACTTCCGTGAGCGTCACGTGAGCCTGTCCGTAGGTCATCACAAGGTGTCGAAGGCGGCAACGATGGGTTGCCCGCAGGGATCGGTGCTGGGACCCACGCTCTGGAACGTGCTAATGGACGACTTGCTTCGACTGCCATTCCCTGGGGGGGTTAGCGTCGTGGCTTACGCCGACGACGTGACGATTCTGATCGAGGCCAATTCCCGGGCGAGCATAGAGGCCTCGGCCTCTACGAATTTGCAGCTCGTCGGCGACTGGGGGGCCCGTAATCGACTGGAATTTTCTCCTGCCAAGTCTGCAACTATGACGATCAGGGGAAAATTCCAGAGGCCACCAGTCATCAGGTTCGGTGGGACCTCGATCAGAAGCGTCACGTCGACCACGGTGCTGGGGGTGGTAGTCGGCGCAAGCTTATCGTTCGCACGGCATGCGACATCGATAGGGGAGCGGGCGGCAAATTGCTTCGGCAAGATGTCGAGAGTGACGGCGTCCTCTTGGGGTATTCGGCACAAGGCGCTCAAAGTCTTGTACCAGGGCACCTATGTGGCGACGGTGACGTATGCTGCTGCATGCTGGTCAGAGCGCGCGTCCCTTCACGTTGTGCGGAGCGCGTTACTGCGCACCCAGAGACCCGCCTTGATCCTTCTGACCAAGGCGTACCGCTCGACGAGCTCTGCCGCATTACCGGTGTTGGCCGGTGTATTACCGGCCGACCTCGAGGTGATCCGGGCGGGCGAACTAGGCGGAGTGCGCGAAGGCCGCGCCACCAAAGAGGAGCTACGGAGTGCCCGACTCCGAACATCTGAGTCCGCTCTTGCCACCTGGCAGGAGCGTTGGGGCACATCGGAACAGGGGAGGGAGACGTATCGGTTCTTCCCGGACGTGGCGGCCCGGCTCAGGTTTACTTGGGTCGAGCCGGACTACGAAGTCTCACAGCTACTGACGGGGCATGGTCATTTCAATGGTAGGCTGTTTAGGTTTTCACTGGTCGACAGTGCTAGGTGTCCTTGTGGGGAGTGCGAGGATGAGGACCTGCATCACGCACTATGGGAGTGTAGGTTGTACAGTGAGGCGCGTAGGGACTTGGTCGATAAGGTGAAAGCGCTCGAGACGGGTCCGGTTTATTACTGCGATCTCGTGGGGACGGAGGCGAATTTCTGTGTAGCTGTGATGCTCCAGAAGGAGGCGGCGTCGGGCCAAATAATGGCCTGATGCGCCGCCGCGGGTCGCTGGCGGGCACGACAAAGCTTGTGCCCACGGATGCGACCCGGGAGGGATCACACCCCCGCATAGTCGAGGGGTATCGTCGTAGGAGGTCGGACGGGGGAGGTTGCGAACACTCCCCCGAGAAGGGCTCCCCTGGTAGAAACAGGGGAGCAAAGGCTGGGGGTCCTTAGATGCGGCACTCGATCCTGAGGCTCCCCTACAATACCTGATGGCGGCGCTGAGGTTTTTAGTGGGTAGGCCTTCCCCGTCTGGGAAGGAGATCCCCACATAACCACCGGCTCGGTGGTATGCAATTTTATGCATTTCCTCAGCGGAACAAAAAAAAAAGGCCCCGAGGCTAACTGAGGCCTTGGCCTTGGCAATCGCCTCACCGTATGTGAGACCCTTTGCCACCGCCTCCGGCTCCGACATTGGCTGTCAAAGTATTTGCCGCCCGTTGCCGCTGAGATGGCGGCTGCGGCTGTCTTACACATTCCGCCGCTAGCGGCGGCCTCCGAGCCTGAGCCGGCATCAGACGCGCGTCCACTTCGAGGCCTTCGAGGCGCGCCGAAACCATAAAGCCAACTTGGGCTAATAGCTCCCGCTGGAGGAACTCCATACTTTCCAGGAACTCTCCCCTAGAAATCCCCCCAGCTGGTGCGGCCTCAACTGGCCTGGCCTCTGGCAGCACCACCTGCGGGACCTCCACTTCCTCCTCGGCAATAGCCTCCGACTCAGCATTCTCTACAATTTCGGGGGGTGGGGTCACTACATCGCGGCGGCCCCTCGGGCGTTCCGCCCCCCGCTCGGAGAAGTCCCGACGGAGGGCCTTCAACTCCCCCATTAGGGCGTCCAATTGACCCCGGAGGCGCTTTTTTTTTTTTTTTTTTTTTTTATTTATCTAATTTCTTACTTATAAACAAAAACATATACGCCAAACTACTGAGTAGTTTGTCGGCGAAACGCTCTAATTTTCACTTAAACTATCTTATAATTATGCATTACAACTTTATGATTAAAGACTAAGTATATATAAGTATGTATTTGTTATAAATAATGGCTTACCTACTAACATCCCTTCATAATAATTTCTTTTAGCTTTCTCTTTAAGGTTTGTTTACATTTAATTTTAACTTCATTTAGCATCAAATCATAATATTTATTACAAAGCCTTGGTATTATATATTTCCTGGTTCTCTTTCCATAATAATTTATACACCCCAATTCAATTAATTTGCCTTTCATCTTTGCTCTTGTATTAATTTTAATATTTATTTTCTTTTTAAAAGTTTCTGTATAATATGATTCTACCGCTAGCAAATACTGAACTTTTGTTTCTACGGGTATAATTTTTAATTCTGAAAATAGGGCATCATAGTTCTTTTTACATGTATCTTTGGTTTTTTTACTACATAATATTTTTAAAAATCTAATTTGAAGTTTTTTAATTAGGTCTAGGTATGTCTTAAATGTAAGCCCATAACAGCTTAAGCCGTAGCTTATTAATGATTCTACTAACGCATAATATACAGTATATAATACTTTTCTATTAACTACATTCTTTAAGTTATAAAATTTACTAAGTATATGTAGATCTTAATTTGTTACACACACTATTGACATGTGACCTCCAGTTAAATTGACAATCTATATTCAAACCTAAGTATTTTATCTCCCGGACATACTCCAATTTTTCACACTTGCATGCTACATTATTTGTGTGAAGACACTCATATGAGTGACCTACTATTGACAATTCGGAAGGTCCTACGTTCGCGGCTGCTCTATTGTAGGGTGAGTATATATGCATGCACTTAGTTTTATTTGTGTTCAGTATTATTCCATTATCGTGAGCCCATTTGGTTATTCTGTCAAAATCATCCTGCAATTGTTTTCTCATATCCTCTGGATTTTTTCCCGATAGGAGCAGACACGTATCGTCAGCGTACATAGTCACCCCACAATATCGCACCACATTTACCATGGTGTTCACATGCATAACATACCCAACTGGTCCGAAGACCGATCCGGTAGGTACACCCAGCGTGACATTCGCTTCTGCTCCCCTTGTCTCCTGTACATGGGTGCAGAGCGTTCGCCCCTGCAGGTAACAACGCAAGAACCTCAGGGTCGGGCCACGGATGCCGCACTCGCGCATGGCCTGCAGCAGCTGCTCGTGCTCCAGAGTGTCAAAGGCTTTTTTAAAGTCGATGAATAGTGTCAGGACTTGCCTTCCTTCGTTTAGTTCGTTGTTAATAAAATCCGTGAATTGCGCCAGTGCGGCCCCCGTGCTCCTTCTCTCCCGAAAGCCGTATTGACAATTAGTTAATATGTTGTGTTCTTCTAAAAACCTACTATATTGGCCTACTATTACCTTTTCACAGATCTTATTCACAACGGATAAAATTGCAATCGGCCTGTAATTGGAATATTCTAAATGACTTCCTTGCTTGAATATTGGTCTAATTAGTGCCTTTTTTAACTCTGTAGGGTAAGTACCTCTTGTTATACACATATTTACAAAGTTTGCAAGAACCACACTTATCTTTTCTTTAACATATTTTAAGTCCTGCACCCTAATTTTATCATAGCCCGGCGCTTTGTTGCAGTCTAAAGAATCTATAATTTTTGATATTTTCTTAGCATCAGTACATACATATCTAAATGATACGTTACTCTCTTTGGCATATGAATCCCTATTTAAAAACTTACTTGTACAATTATATACGTTACTCTCTTTGGCATATGAATCGGCTTGTTGTCGGCTTGAAGCCGACGAACCTCCTCCGAGGTGTTCCTGGACGCCAAAGTCCAGACAATCTCTACAAGGGAGTCGGAGACGTCTTTAATTTCTTTCACGTAAGTCCCTTTAAGATTGCGGGACTTGCGTGCGACCCCCAACAGTGCCTTTGCATTCTCCTCAGCCTTGCCGCAAAGGAGCACAGCGGTTGGGTCAGGCGAGCGCTTTTCTTTCCCCTTTTTATTTTTTTTGGGAGCCTCTGCAACCACCGACTCCTGCAGGCCTATTCGCTAACTACGGTTGGTAACTAGAACTGTAATTTTTTAAAAGGCACTTTATATCTATTGCGGGTTTAGTGATCTTATGTGTTACGGCAGCGTTCATGATAGCAGTAATGGATGTTAAGTTCCTTTCAAAAATGACAGTTCTAGTTAGCAACCGAAGTTACAGAATAGGGGGGCTGGTCAGACTCCAACTCAGTGTCGGCCTCCAGTAGTTGAAGCTCCCGCCTAGCCTGGGAGAGCCCAACACCATGCACTAGGCCTCCTCTGCCCCTTTTTGTTCGTGCGACCTTGGGAGCGTACGGCGCCGTTACGACTTCTTCCGCCTCAGTGGTTATTTCCAGGTCCGTGACTAAAGGATCCTGGAAAAAGCGGCTATAGCTTGGCCTTTTCCTTCCACCAGCCCGTGATAGCGGAAGATCCGCCTGCGACAGTCCCGGTTTCCCACTATTAACGTCCCTATAGGTGGGACGAGATCTCTCCGCGCTATCGCAGCTCCGACGGGGCGCTGCCCTTACGATGTTAGACAGCGACAAAACCGGAGACACCACCTCATCAGCTGCCTTTGATGCACCTCCATTGTCCGGCGAGCGGCTTTTCTCCGCACTTAAGACCGGAGCCTTAACAGACCCCACTTCATCTGCCCCGTCCGTCTCGGACATGATGTCCGAGTTGGACATGGTCCAATCGTGGGCCCAGCCCAGCAAAGATTCTGTCGGCGAAAACAGAGCAGAAATCTATCTTCAGCCTGACAAATCCCCGGACACGCGGAAAGCAGACCTTTCCTTTAAAAAAAAATCCCGTCCAAAGATTTGGCTGTATGGATTCAGCACCCTTTGCCTTCAATAAGAAAGAAAAACAACTAAAAAAATAAATAACTAGGTAACCTATACTTGTCGTGCGTTCCGAATGAGGATCCGTAACGATTTTAACTATAAATGTAGCTTTGTAGACAATTAAAAAAGAATATAAATTGTACCAAAAAAAAATTTCTACGTTGAAAATTGACGAAATTATGACGAAAAAACAGATCGCTCCGTCAAGCGGCCGCCTGGCAGGCGTGTGACGTCACACGACACGTTCTAGGCAGACTCCGCATCGGTGCTATCACTCACGAGTTTTCGACTAGTAGCCGCGCGCAGCGTTTCATGCGAAATCGTATTACATACCTATATTGTTTTTTTAAATGTAATAGTGGTAGTAGTATTCAAGAGGTTCAGTACAGTTTGAGCAATGAGTAATAAACTAGAAATCGGTTTTGTGCAAGGTCAATCGAATAAACTTCCTATTTTTGACATTTTTATGGAATCTGGTTATCTGATTACTTACCCATTTAAAGTACACCAGTGCCGAAATCCGTGGTTGGAAAGGTAAGTGAATAAAGCTACTTACATACGAGTATTTTAAAATTAAAATAATAATACGAGTATGTAGGTTATTCACCTCTAAAGTTACCTATGTCACTAAGTTATAAAGTAGTATTTACCTTTGAGTATTTCTTTGGTTCTTATCTATGTTTAAAACATTCAAATATATATTTTTTGATGTAGGTAGGTATAGGTTGGTATTCTGAGCACAAAATGAGTAGATAAGTCTATTTCGTAAGATGTACGAACGAATGAACACAGAGGCGCGTTCAGCGCCTCTGGGTGTAGTTGTCCGGTTGTTTTTTAACTCGCTCAAAGGCGTTGAACGGATTGCAGCAACCAAATCTTTTATCTCCCTCTTTCACATGATTTTTTATTTCTCTCTCTTTCTAGTAGATGACATTATAGAATATGGCCGCCAATATCATCCAATCACGTAAGAGTATTTCAGTCATAAACGTCAGAGCGTTTTACAACCATCAAATTCGATGGTTGTTCGGTTGTAACTCGCGCCGACACTCAAAGGTCTTGAACGGGCCGGTTGTTTCACCCGGTTGTCACGCTCGAAGGCATTGAACGGGGTTAGAGCGAAAAGTTGTACTTCGCGCGAAGGCGCTGAACGCGCCTCAGGGCTGTCTTCAGGATCGCAACGTGACAGTTTTGTGCGGTCTGGATTTCATAGTATGGTGGTGATGTTATGATCGAAACACACAATGAGGGTGCAGCGTGGCGCGGAATATATTCTTTATTTACACTATGAGCGTGCGCTCCCTTTTGATTTTCTCTTTTAAAACACACATTTTTTATTATTCCTGATACCTAAATCTATCCTATCCGTACCCGCGGCCGTACCGCCTAACTCAAAGCGAACACTCGCTATCGTTATCGTGACGTGACATTACAACAATAGTTTTAATGTCACAGGTGACATTTAAACTGTTGTTCTAATGTCGCGAAAGCGATAGCGAGGGATCGCTATGAGTTAGACAGTAGCCCCCCTGGACTGCTGAGATGATTTTGAGTGTAACATACGTCCTGGGGCCTTATTCTGCTAGCGTTAATGCATTTGTGGCGTGTCAATAACGCATCAATAGCATCGCTTTTTGAGACAGTTATTGTTGGTTAACCGAATACTAACTAAAACATTTGTAACTATTGACTTTTGGTTACTTGTGGTATCCGGGTGGTGTCGATACGCGATGCGGATGATAAAATCAAACAACGGCTTGTGTTAATGTAAACGCGTATTGCCGAAATAAGTTGCTCTTTATGTCACTAAAATTTAAAGACACAATTGTTAGCCGGATACAAATCACACCAATTATTTTCGAGTTGTGTAGACCTAAACCTCTCATCTCAGTTTTTGGCGCGTTCTGTCAATGTCAAATTGTTGCCCGCGCGCGTTCCGAAAGGTGCATGCAAACGCCACACCACCCCCCTACGGAGGAGAATCCGTAGAATGAAAAAAATCAAAGGTCAAACGGCTTAGAGATCTGGACTCTACGACCAGAGCGAGTGGTGTATGTTGGGGCATGGGAAAGAGAAGCAGGCCGAGGTACTGATGGAACGAGTGTAGAAGGCTTAACATGGGAAATCGGTTGCATAGGTTGAGGCACAGTTCTTGCTGATGATGGTGCTGGGGCTGAAGAGATCAAGGGACTAGATTGCTCAACGAAAGCTGGCTTCAAACGGTGGACGCTAACAGTCATCTGTTTGCCTCTAACCTCAATGGACACGGTCTTTCCGTCTTGTGCTCTAGAAAGAACCTTGTGAGGTCCAGAGTAGGGAGGTTGTAGAGAACGCCGAACGGTGTCATCTCGGAGCATAACATGCGAAGAGGTAGCCAAATCCTTGAAGACGAATGGAGATGGCCTGGAATGCTGAGAAGCAGGAGTTGGTCTTAGTTTGGACATTTATTGTCTTAGTTTATAGACCAAGTCCAAAGGCTCCTCGCATCCGTTAGCCACAGATGATGGTACTACCAGTTCTCCCGGGAGCGCTAATGGTTCCCCATAGAGCATTTCCGCCACAGTCGCCTGTAGATCCTCTTTAAAGGCGGAACGCATGCCCAAAAGCACGAGGGGCAATGCGCTTAACCAAGATTCCTCGTGGCACATAAGAGCCGCCTTTAGTTGGCGGTGCATGCGCTCAACAAGCCCATTGGCACACGGATGATAGCTGGGCCCCGTTTCACGAAGCAACAAGTTACAATTTTACAGGTAAAAACTGGCAACACTAGTTAAAAACCAAGAAAAAGGTGTTTCACGAAACTACTATGCAACAAGTTGTATCATTGTTGTGACAAGTTCTTGTATTACAATCCACAGACAAACCATAGACTATTTTAACAATTACCGGTTAATTTTACTAGTGTTTCACAAAGATATGCAAAAACAAGTTGACAATCTTGTTCACTTGTTAAACAATTCTACTCACCTCAACCTCTCGGTAGACTTGTAACTTTTTAGCCTAAATAGTTAAACAACGAAGTAAATAGTGTAATAAAATTAATATTGCTTGGATAATCTTTGATACTTACCCTCATCTGTCTACTGAGTAACATGTCGAGGAGAGAAATTATGTGAAATTATGGGAAAACAATAATGGTCGACACCCATACCCAAGAGTATTCCGGGAGAGAATTAACACGCAATTCCGTACGGAGTAAGAGTTCAACGAACGATTTCGCCTTACTTCAGTGAAAATGGAAGACCTTCTCACTCTATTGGGAACATTCTTAAAACATCAAACTGCAAGAATTCAGGCGTTACCAGAAAAACTGCAACTATGCATTGCCTTACATTGGATGGGGTCTGTCTGGTGCACAGTATCACTGTGTTGGTGATATCCAACACAGTGATACTGTGCACCAGATAAAACTTTTTTCTAGAAAGAATTTCTTTCAAAAACTGAATTTAACTTTTTGCATTTTATCCATTAGTTATAGATAACTATTATTCTCTTCGCTAGAAGAGTAGTTTAATCCTTGCTATTGTTTATTTCTGCACAAAAACCTCTTCATATCTTTACTTTTTTTAATTTATTTCAATGATGTGCTTACTTACTTGTAACCGATATTTTACGGTTGTAAAATAATTATGGTGTAAAAAGTAACGTTCGTGAAACACTTGTACTTGTAAACTTGTCATTACAATACTTGTTATCCGTTCACTTGTTACTTGTTAACTGGTTGCTTCGTGAAACGGGGCCCTGGTAGTCCGAATTCGATTGGCACACGGATGATAGCTGGTAGTCCGAATTCGTCTTGTCCCACAAAAATCGGTAAGGCGCCTGAAGAGGTCAGATTCAAACTGACGTCCTTGATCTGTCGTAATAACAGCAGGAACTCCAAATCGAGAAATCCAGCCAGCCACGAAAGTGCTAGCCACTTCTTCTGCGGTGATCCCACTCATCGGCCACGCCTCGGGCCACCGAGTAAAACGGTCTACGGCCGTCAGACAATATTGGACACCAGAACATATTGGCATCGGTCCAATAATGTCTATATGGACATGCTTTAACCTACCTGTTGGGCTGGAGATATGGCCGAGCGGAGATTGTGTGTGACGAGTCACTTTGCTTCGCTGACAAGCAACGCATGTCTGGCACCAACGGCGGCAATCTTTGGCAACACCGGGCCAAACAAAACGGTCAGAGACCAACTGTTTAGTAGCTCGAGCGCCGGGGTGGCCGGGTTGTGTAACTGGTCAAAAATCTTCTTCCGCATGGGTTCTGGAATAAATGGTCGCGGTCGTCCCGTAGACGTGTCGCAGACTAAGGTAGTTATTGTGCCAGGAACGACAACGTCCTCCAATTTAAGAGGAATGGGTATCGTTACGATACTTTCTAAGTTCGTCATCGCATTCTTGGCAGGCAGCAAGGGCAGAATAGTCAGCCTCGAACTTGATCGCTTCGATACGAGACATTGTGTCAGCTACTGTGTTGTCCACCCCCTTTACGTAAACAATGTCCGTCGTAAATTGGGAAATGAACGAAAGTTGATTGAGCTGTACTGGTGGGAGTTTCTCCCGTCGCTGCGTAAACGCATACACTAGCGGCTTATGATCCGTGTATATTCGAATGTGTTGCGCAGCGAGAAAGTGACGGTAGTGCTGAACACTCTCGTAGATTCCGAGTAGCTCGCGATAATATGCTGACCATTGGGTCTGTCGAGAGTTCAGTTTCTTACTGAAGAATCCCAAAGGCTGCCAAACACCACCAATCTTTTGTTGAAGACAGGCACCAACGTGCGTGTTAGACGCGTCGGTGAAAAGCCCCAATTCAGCATTAGGCGACGGGTGGGCTAGGAGAGCAGCAGCTGACAGGCTATCTTTACAGGCCTTAAAAGCTTTCTCACTTTCTGGAGTCCAAGCGACCGGTGATTTCCCTTTTCCTTGAGAAGTTACTATCGCATTTACAAGCGGCGCCTGTAGTTCTGCGGCATTACGCAAAAATCGGCGATAGTAGTTTACCATCCCAAGGAACCGCCTAAGACCTTGGACGGTCTTTGGGAGGGGAAAATCTTGCAGCGCCTGAATGCGCTCGGGTGGAGGTCGCGTACCGCTAGCAGAAATGCTATTCCCGAGGAAAGTTACTTCTGCAGCTCCAAAAACGCATTTTGCGGGGTTGATGACAATACCGTAGTCTTCCAGACGTTTAAAAATGGTACGGAGGTGTACAGCATGCTGGGAAAGGTCCCTTGAGTAGACCAAAATGTCATCAACATAGGCGTAACAAAAGTCAAGCCCTTGGGTAACTTCGTCAATAAATCTTTGAAAGGTTTGGCCTGCGTTGCGCAAACTAAAAGTCATATAATTGAATTCGTAGAGGCCAAAGGGCGTAATGATGGCCGTCTTACAAACGTCGTCAGGCGCAACTGGAATCTGTTGATAGGCCTTTACGAGATCAATTGTACTAAATATAGTACAGCCAGAGATGTTGTGGCCAACGTCACCAATGTGGCGGACCGGGTATCTATCTGGAATGGTGCGCGAATTTAATGCGCGATAGTCCCCACAAGGTCGCCAGGTGCCGTCGCGTTTTGGAGCCATATGGAGGGGAGATGACCAAGAGCTCTTTGACGGTCTAGCTGTCCCACACTGCACCATGTCGTTAAAAACTTTTTTCGCTTCTTGAAGCTTTTGAGGCGCTAAACGTCTGGGACGACAAGATACAGGGGCACCCTCAGTGGTTAGGATGTGGTGAACAGTGTTATGAATCACTTCCCGAACGAGTCCTGGCGGCTTTATGATGGATGGAAATTCCGCTAAAATAGCGCTAAATTGAGACGTCGGGGCAGAAACTAACTTGATACTGAACTGGCCTGAAGATGCGATAGATGCAACACACGATAACCCGGTGATACCATCGAGGAGCCTTTTACCACTACAATCAGGAAGAAGGCGATAGTGGGCTAAAAAATCAGATCCAATAATAGCGGTGTCCACATCAGCGACGACGAATCGCCATTCAAAAGCGCGTCGCAATCCCAAATTGAGAGTAAGGTGCAGAAAACCGAAGGTGCGAATTTCGCTACCATTAGCTGCTGCTAATGCGTAATTCGACCTTTCCGGCTTATTAGCAAGACATTTATATGGATAACAGCAGAGGTCTGAGCCAGTATCTATGAGAAAACGCCGCTGTGATACGCTTTCGGTAACAAAAAGGCGGCGACCCTCTGGTAAGCAGTCGGTTGTCGCCATTACTGACTGCTGTTCAAGTTTTCCGACGACGGCGTCCACGTACAAGGCTTAATGCACTTGACGGCTTTGGTCCCAAATTTTCTGTGGTAAAAACACATTTTACTTTTACCGGGGGTCTGCGAGCGTTGTCGCTGGTTAGAGCGGCCCCGAGACCTATCCCTACTGCGGTCAGCTGTGAGTGCAGCGACTTGTCGCGTGAGCTCATCTAAGCGCCGTGTGATATCGTCCAGTGGTGAATTGGTGGCAGCATTGCTGGCAGAGAAAACGACTGATGAGCAAGGAGCAGCCATGCTAGGTGATACCTCTACTATCTTGTCCGCTAACTCAGCAACTTTGCCAAGCGGGAGCTCTGACTGAGCAGCCAAAATCGTCTGTAAATGTTGCGGGAGGCGGCGCATCCAAAGTTGGGGGAGCAAATTTTCATCAGTCAGGACATTTCCTGCCAACGACCTGAGATGTCGAAGGAATTGTTATGGGCGGCGGTCACCTAGTACTTCATCACTGATTAGTTGTCGAACGCGCTGCTTCTCAGATGTGGAAAGCCTCCGGATAAGCTCAGCCTTTAATCCACCGTATTTGTTATCAAGCGGTGGCTGGAGAATAATATCCTCCACTTCTCCTATGATTCTGGTATCCAGCTGAGCCACAACATAATCAAATTTTGTCTGGTCAGCTGAAATCCCAGAGATGGTAAATTGTACTTCTACCTGTGCAAACCATAGGGCAGGCCTGTCAGGCCAGAAGGGCGGTAGCTTAACAGCTACTCTGCAAACAGAGGAGGGTTGTGAAGAGAGGGGGGCCTCAGGGGTTGTGCTGGTTTGAGAGGCGTTAGGGTGTTGCAAGCCTTTTAATTTTTCTATTTCAGCGGCTTAAAGAGCATTTTGCTGCTGCAATAAAGCGTTTTGCTCATTTAATATATTCATTTCGTTTGCTTCACTTCGCTCCATATTAAATTAAAATACAAGAAACTATACAATGTCAGTATAGGAATAAAGTATGTTTAACACAACAAAAAAAAGGTAACAAAATAGCACCAGTTAAAACACACAAAAAGTAAAACAAAAATCAAATGCTAAGACAAAAACGCACAAAATACAAAAGGCAAACACCAATTAAAAAGGAAAAAAAAAATCTAACAGCAGCCCCAAAACCATACAATTATATCCACCACTAACACAAACAAAGTTCAGAAAAAAAACAGACGTTAAAATGTTAAATCATCATAAACATTCAGAAAGATACAGTCACCAATATTATATATATTTAGTAAGTATAAAAGTAACTGGCCCTTAAGAAATCACCACCTTAAGTGAGTAAGCACCCTTAACCCTTAATAATCAAAAACATTAAACAAAGTAAACAGTCACCAAAAATTATTAATTTAATGAAAATTACTGGCCCTTAAGTAACTTATCACCTTAACCTATGTTAACAAAATATAATAATATGAGCCAAATGTTGGTTGGTAATAAAAACAATTATGATTTGCAAAGGAAAAAGAAAATTAGTAAATTAATTTGTTAAAAAAAACTTGCTAAATAGTATAGTGAAGCGATGAAGGCTATGTATGAAAAATAACTGGTAAACAACTTATGTTTCCACACCATATACAAAAAGTTTTACTATTGCAAAACACTATTGAGCACTATTCAGCTAGTGCTAAAATTGTGTAATTATATTTAAAAAAAAATATTATTTATTAGGAGCAGGTTAGTGCCAGAATTTCCACCTGATGGTAGTACCTACACACTCTCTGGGTTAAATTTTAAACAAAATGTCTTGTTAAGTAAGGTTATAAGTAGGTATACATGCGTGCACTTTATCCTGGGTTTTGCGGCGAGTTGCTGAGCAGGATGTAGAGGATGTGATCATGTGATGTACCAAAAACTGTGATGCTGGAACTGCGAAGTGGTATGTAAGCTTGCCGGCTATGCAGGATGGAATTGTTTGCCGGAGCACCATTATGATGTTCAGTCGCTGGTCGTGCAGATGTGTACAACCGAAGTAAATAAAGCACTGGAGCTCGGAGACGGGTACAGCCGTAGGTTGCGTTGTAGTTTATCGGGGTCACCAATTTGGTTACTTGTGGTATCCGGGTGGTGTCGATCCGCGATGCGGATGATGAAATCAAACAACGGCTTGTGTTAATGTAAACGCGTATTGCCGCAATAAGTTGCTCTTTATGTCACTAAAATTTAAAGACACAATTGTTAACCGGATACAAATCACACCAATTATTTTCGAGTTGTGTAGACCTAAACCTCTCATCTCAGTTTTTGGCGCGTTCTGTCAATGTCAAATTGTTGCCCGCGCGCGTTCCGAAACGTGCATGCAAACGCCACAGACTTATCAAGAAATTGTAGCAGAAAATGCGCATAAAAGCGACAAAAGCAGTGTTATTGAAACGCTATCACGACGCGACAACGACGTTAAGACTAGCGGAATTAGGGCCCTGGTCGTTGGTTTTAGTTGATTTGTTTACTGAAAAATTGATAATTTTTGGCTTTGGTGCCCGTTTTGTGTAGGCGACAGGCTGGAGTACTGTATGGCCCATACTGCCAGATGTGGCTTTGGGTGTAAAACCTAGTTTTAACAGAGTCTTACCTATAGCTCTGCTAGACCCCTTTTGGGATGATAAGCGTGATTTTATGCATATATGTATGTAAACCTATCTATGACACCGCGTTTACACATTCGCGCGAATCGCGAGGCGAATAGCGAGGCGAATAACGAACTAGCTGTTTACATATGCGTATTCGTTATTCGCCTCGCTATTCGTCTATCGATTCGTGCGAAATAGCGCGTTTACACATTCGCGCGAATCGCGAGGCGAATAACGAACACCCATGTGTAAACAGTAAGTTCGCTATTCGCCTCGCCCATTCGCCTCGCGATTCGTGAGTTCGCGTCGGTAGCGGTTTTTTGGACGCGAATCAAAGGGCACGAATGGCGAACACGAACTTACTGTTTACACATTCGCATGCATTTAGTTGACAGCTAGCGCCCGACCCGTTCGGTTGGTGTAGACAAAATAGAGTGGAGTGGAGAGCGAATTTTAGAATTCCTAGAACTTTATTATAGAGAAGAGCTCATTTGGAACCCAAAACATCGCTATAATAATAGGCTAGTTGACCCTTTTTTAAAGTAGGGCTTAAAATGTTCATAATTGTTGTATTAGACCATAGCACATGAATATAATTTTTTTCGATGGCTAAAAAGTGCAAAAAATCTATTTTAAATTAAGATTTTCAATTTTGGACCGAAAACACGGTCAGCCATGACAGTTTGTTGATTATCTGTGGCAATGACGTCAGACTTATAGTAAACAAAGCACCGAGGCGAAATAACCTCACAAAAACAATGCTTTCTATTAAATATCACAAAATATAGTAAATGTGTATATGGAACGGGACAATAGAACAGGAATATAAAATTACCTCTTCAAAAACTCCAGGAAAGCTGTGGATTAGACGTACCCAGTGATATAGACATGCGAAATATTTGGTTAACACTCGCTTAAAGAAATCCTGTAACTATCTACTGAAACTCAAATGTATTTTTGCGAAAAATCACATTAATGTAAGTACTATAAATGAATAACTCAATCTGTGTAGGTACTTCAGTTTCAACTTAAACAAAATAGAAGTTTTTAGGTTGTATGTAAAATCATTAATTAAATTTTTATCTTTCAGTTAGAATGAAAACGCCGCAGCCGACCAACCAAATTTTAACGCCAGACGTAGAGAAAACTTCACCATTCACGCATTTTTGATTTAATCTAAGTTATACACTGACACTAGATGATGTTTCAAAGAAAAGAATATGTAGGTACCTACTTATGTTCAATTGAATATTAATGATGTAATTGAATATTAATTAAAAAGTATGTAATACAAACTATTCCAGTTTCATAATAATGAATATATTTATCTAAACAACGTTTACTTGTATTTACTGAGTACCTAATTAAAATTTGTTGCTTTCAGAGGTTACTTAATGAGAACTATTGTGTACTACCCTGTTCTCCTTTTGACAACGAGATTGATAAGGCAGTAAAACTTGTGCAACATAATACAAAGCAGTGCATGCTCAGCCAGAACATCAAAATGTGGCCCGTCAACTAGAACAACATTATGTCAACAAAATAACTCAAGTATTTATATACCAAAGCACCATTGAAGTAAATAGGTCCAGTATGGTAAAACTGAAAGATGTTATATCTTCACTGATTAAACCTGCTGCCCACCAATCAACTGCAACATCTCCCAATAAATTGTCTGAAGTAAAGTGCTGCAAACCACCTATATCTGGCCAGACATTATTAAAAATTATTATTTCCAAGTGAGGAAAATTATGATAATGACATTTTATATACCTTCACTAGTTGGATCATTACTTAAGTCTTCTCCGTCAAGCTATAAAGTCGGACAACTGAAGACATAAAAAGGAAAAATCACAATAACCAAAAATTAAATCTGGACAGTACGTACTTTTATGTATGATAAGGCACAAACCAAGAATATACATAGGGATACCTAAAGAACTTTATTTAATAGTTGATATATTATTTCTAAAGAAATAAAGCTCTTGAGGAAACTTATGAAGAAAAGAAGAAAGAAAGTTAGTGAACTTTCACCTTTTATTAGACCTTTTAACCAAAAGCACAATAAAAAAAGTTACTTCTAGTGTTTCACCATAAGTATAAAAGGGTAATCATAGATTGCTAAGAAATGAAATTCAAAAACCCAATAAAGTACTAACTTGGCCTGAGTATAAAAACGCAAATACTATTGAATATTGATTAGTGTGACTACCTGATGGTTTAGTCAGCTTAATATATACAGGATATGAAAGCAGTATTAGTGTATTAACTTACTAGAAGAAATTAAATTTCAGAACAGCTTACGCAAGAATATACAAGTTATCCATTTTAAAGCCGTATACAAATATATTAAATGTGATTGCTGTGTTGTCAGCCTGTGCTCTTCCTAATTTACAAGACCCTTCTTATTAAATAAATAATATATAGATTATTTTTCTTTACTTTATACATAACTAACATCTAAAGATGACATAACTAATTTTTGTACTACTTACATTAGACATTATGTTCTTCACAAAAAAAATGTTGCATGTTTATTTGACAATAATGACTTGTAAAGGTTTAAGTTGAATCAAAATTTTTTAATGTGAAATACATGTGTTTTATTTTTCCATTACACCTTAAAAGATTTATAATATTTTATAGGTTTGTTGTTCATATTTATCATTGTTACTCAAACATATATATGTTCCAAAAGTATGTACAAATAGGTTTGAATAGAGTTAGATCAAATTTATTAATTTATCATAGCCTTAGGGTCGCAGGTAATAAAAGTCAAAATAATAGTAAAGTGATTTATTATGAAGTAATACTTTCATAGGAAAAATGTATAGTGTGTGTGTAGTATAGTTTCCAAAATGGCACTATTTGATCAATAAGTTTTTAGACATACAGATTGTTAGAACAAATATCTATTATAGCTAATATTGTCACCTTTTGAGTGTTTTCAAAATGACTGCTAGCAACACAAAAGTATATAAGTTTTGCTTTAGCACAAAACATCTGCATCTATACTGAGTTAAGCATACTGTTCACAGTTTTCCGTCTTTGATAATTAGCATTTTCTTTACTAAAAGAGCATGACAATTTTGTATTAATCAAATTTTATGGATACTGTTTGTTGAACTGACTATTACAGGGTATTAATCAGAAATGAAGAGGTCACATTTTGCAAATGTCAACCCCAATCTTCATCCTTCAACTTTTATCCACATTTTATTATAGGTGTCTGCAAGATTTCCTACCAAAAATCTTCCCAACGAAAGAACCATCATGTGTTATGCACTGGCTGACTTCATAGCACATGGAAGCTGTTATTCTTCATAACCAAGCTCGAACTAAAGAGCACTTCAGTATTGATGATTCCTGGTTTAGTTTTCTATGCACTTTATTCTTTCTTCATTGAAGAGGTCGTTAAGTTTTTAAGAAATATGTCACAATCTGTGTCTGTGAATGTATATATATTATTCCTCCCAGTAATTTTCTTCATGTTTGGCTTGACAAATGAATATTACTGCCAATCTTTCTCTTTTTATGTTCATTTACAAATTCTTGCAGTACTACACTGGTATTTGACACATGATCCTGATGTTTTCTTTTGAACATTTCTCTTGAAGTAAATACTTTTAGTGTTAATTTGACTTTTGAGAGATGGGATTCTATTCAATAGCATTCAACTGCTGTAGAAAATAGCCTCACAGTGATGGTGCAACCACACCAAAAATGCATGTTTCAACTCTCTTCTGCTGCGTGACAATCTTGACAAGTACACTTGTAATCTGTTCTTCATTATAACAGTATTGAAACTGTACTTATATTGTTTAGAGTGATCGTTTGGTAGTAAATCAATGAGAGCGATACACAAAGAATCTCCTGACCATCAATCTATCGATTTTCGGAAGATTTGTACTATCTGCTCACACAAATCCAACATCAATGGTTGATTTTGCTATTAATACAAATAATTTACGATATTTACACATATAATAACGGAGATTTGGACGATTTTTTTGCCAGTTTTAGGAAAGAATAGAGAATCATTGAATCAAATTTGACATTTCTTTGTTTACTATATGAGTGACGTCACGGCCCTGACCACAGGATATCAAAGCGTTTACGGCGTGAGATAAAAAAAGATTATTTCTAGCATTTTCAAATTAAAATTTTACAGTAATCATTCATTGTTATTTATTAAAATCGGTATATTGTGGAACCTTATGCCAAATACTATTAGAAATAAACAATATTTTAATCAATTTTGATATGAGTCAACTACCCTATTACACAAAATAAAAACTGACTTCAAAAACACTGAAAAGGTCAAAATAATATAAGAATAAGTACTGACAACATCAAAATTCTATATTGAAGTCGGTGTCTTTTAAGACTTTACAAGAGATCTTCGTTTCGTACCGACTTCAATATACAAGTTTATTTTTTAATTACCAAAAAAATTTTGTGTGCTTGTTCAGACAAGCAAACTTTGAAATCGCAAAAAAAATCAGCTGTTTCATACAAATGTTCAACATTCACTGAACCTAGATGTATGGAACAGCTGATTTTTTTTTGCGATTTCAAAGTTGATCCCATAGTGAAAGTTGTTCCGTTTGCTTGTCTGAACAAGCACACAAAATTATTTTGGTAATTAAAAAATAACCTTGTATAGAAGTATGATGTTGTCTGTAGATACCTATTCTTATATTATTTTTAACTTTTCAGTGTTTTTGAAGTCGGTTTTTATTTTTTGTAAAATATATTTTTTGAAGTCGGATAAAAATAAAGAAAAGATAAACGATGCATGAAACCGTATATCAACTAGAATGGGATTGGGATATCTCAAAAATTGTATAAACTCAATAGATGTAGCTTCATCTGAATATTTATTTTAGTATATAGGTAGTAGTTAATCATATATTTATGTATCTGTGTATGTATGCATACAGGGTGTCTCAGAAACAATGGATAAACCTTTAACTGTTGATAGGTTTCGTCGAGACCTCTCTAATCTCAAATTTTGACTTTAGTAAAAATATCTCGGTTTTCAAGATATTTGATAGTTTATGATTTTTTTTAAAAATGCCACTTTTGGTTGGTTTTTAATGTGCCATTTTTACAAATACGGACTTTTTCTGATTCAGTTTTTTTAGCTTCTAACGGAATAGTTCAGCTATCAATAACAGTGGTTAAAATTGAGCTAGCTAATCACGAAGTGCTTGGAAAAAACAATGTTCCAAAAAAAATTTAACAAGAAATTATTTTTCTTCGTGTTTGGTCAGCTACCATGTAAAAAAAATGTATGACGCTCATCGTGCCCATTATCTTAAAAATATGCTTAGTTATTCTAGTTTCAAAAAAGGTATGATAACCTATGCTTAATGTATCTCTTAAATTTTATTACTGCTTGAATAGCAAGTGGTATGAAATTTTAAAAAGATTTTTTTCGGAATAGTTATTAATTCTTAGTTTGAATAAAGAATTTGAAATAAAACAAAATGAAATTTTAATTTTTTATTAAATTTACAATAAATGTTCGAATTGGCGTCCTTGCGCTCTGATACACGCCCTACATCTTTTTATAAAAGAAAGTTTGATGCGGCGCGCGTAACCAGACGTTTTTATGTGTGCAGCTGCATTTTGTATGCGAGTACGCAACTCTGTTATTGAGGATACTGGCCTCGCGTAGACAAGGTCTTTCAGACATCCCCAATAAAAAAAATCCAAGGGATTTAGATCCGGCGATCTGGGCGGCCATAAAATAGGGCCGAGCCGGCCTATCCACCTTTGTGGGAAGTGTTGATTTAAATAATTTCTTACTACTATTGCGTAGTGAGCTGGGCACCCATCATTTTGAAGCCACATTCTCCGCCTCACTTCTAAATTGACATCTTCTAGCATGCCGGGTAAATCATTTTGTAAAAAATTAAGGTAAATTTCACTATTCAGTGTAGCTGGAAGTTCATATGGCCCGATCACCTGTCCGTCAATAATCCCAGTCCACAAGTTAACTTTAAATTGAACTTGGGACCGATCTTCCCTCATCAAATGTGGGTTTTCAACTTGCCAGTTATGTAGATTGTGGATGTTGAAATATCTATCTCTCCGGCATGAGGATTCATCCGTCCATAAAATTTTATTGAAAAATTGCGGGTCCTCCCTTATTTTATTTAACATGATTCTGCAGAATGCAATCCTGCGCGGATAGTCAGCAGGCTGTAGAGTTTGGACCCTTTGAATATGGAATGGGTGCAAAAGGTATTTTTTCAATATGCGATGCACTTTGCTTCTATTAATGCCGGTTCGACGTGCAATTCCACGCACAGAACGTGTTGAATCTTCTTCTATTTCGTCGAGGACTACTACTTCTTCATCGTCGTTTCTTTCTGGTCTTCCTGGCCCTGCACCACCAATGCCTCTTCCTGGAAGCCTCCCTTCGCAGTACGAATTATGTACCCGAGCAAAAACTCGATAGTCCGGGTGACGTGCGTTGGGGTACCTAATACAAAAAATGACGTTATTAAATTTACTAATTCATTTAATTTTAAAATCTAATTAAACACGGCGTGTGACTATTTTTAGAAGGATAACATAATGTAAGACCCATCCTGATACGTTTAACTAAAGTTGCAATAAATGTGTGTGATTTAAAAAAAATAAGATTGATTGAATTAAAGAGAAAATAAATAATCTTACCTCTCTGCGTACAGACGAGCAGCAGCGTTAGCATTTCCTCGACATTCGCCATAAACGAAATGCATGTTTGCATATTCGCGCGACGTGTACTGATGTCTAGGCATGTTCAGTGTTATGTATTGGTTGTCAGTTAGGTTTCACAACACAAACAATATCCAAATCGTAAAGCTAGCCAAGTCCATATGATCACCAGTTGTCAATAGGTTTCACAGCACAAACAATATCCGAATTGCAAAGCTAGTCAAGTCCAAAATCACAGCAAAATGTCGTTTAAAATCATCGAAGCTCTATCGAATCTCTCGAATACAGAAAACACGCGTGGGTCACAACCGGAGTTCAGAAGGACACTAACAATCGTAACAAAGAACCCAATGATCAGACGCAGGTAAAAAAAGTCCTTCCAGGAAATTCGATAGCAGGTAAGGTTGCAAATGCTTATGACTCATGTGCTGTTAAAGATAAGGCTCCTTTTTGATTGCGCATAGTGGATGAGACATGTGGCAGGCAGGGGCCACAAAAAAAAACACGTTTCTCAACTCTGTGACTCGCAAACGAATGTTTACAAATAAGCTTTAAGTGCTTATTAGTGGAAAAAAAACCTTTTTTTTTCAAATTTTCATTTTATTTGCTATTCAACCAATCAGAAAGTCAAGAAAGCATAAACTTAATACTGGAAAACTAAATTAACCGAATAAAATTAATCCGAAAAATAATTAATCCGACAAACAATCTTTTTAAAATTTTCATACCATTTGCTATTCAAGCAGTAATAAAAGTTCAGAGATACATTAAGCATAAGTTTATCATACCTTTTTTGAAACTAGAATAACTAAGCATTTTTTTAAGATAATGGGCACGATGAGCGTCATACATTTTTTTACATGGTAGCAGACCAAACACGAAGAAAAATAATTTCTTGTTTAATTTTTTTTGGAACATTGTTTTTTCCAAGCACTTTGTGATTAGCTAGCTCAATTTTAACCAATGTTATTGATAGCTGAACTATTCCGTTAGAAGCTAAAAAAACCTGAATCAGAAAAAGTCCGTATTTGTAAAAATGGCACATTAAAAACCAACCAAAAGTGGCATTTTTAAAAAAAATCATAAACTATCAAATATCTTGAAAACCGAGATATTTTTACTAAAGTCAAAATTTGAGATTAGAGAGGTCTCGACGAAACCTATCAACAGTTAAAGGTTTATCCATTGTTTCTGAGACACCCTGTATATGCAAGTATGTATGTGTATATATAAACACATTCATACACAATACTTACATAACACTTACACACACACACATACAATATGTATATGTGAGTGTTATGTGCGTGTATGTTTTTTTCTTAATATCATATTATTTGAATATAACAATTATTGTCATTTATTATATTTATTTTCTTATGCCGTCATTTACTTTCTCTCCTTAGCCCAATGGTTGACTGGTAGAGAGCGATGTTTATCGCTAAGTCCGCCATATGTACAAACCGTTTGTAACATTAAAGCTTAAATTATTAAAAATTAAAATGTAGCACGCATGCCGCCATTATTTTCACGTCCTCCATGTTCGTGTGCTAATATCAAAATGAATCAATCACCCACGAATGTGTGAACAGTAGTTCGCGGTGGCACTCGACTCGTATACGAATGTTTCGTCGAATGACGAGGCGAATAGCGAACACGAATGTGTAAACGCCACAACACGAATGTTTCGTCGAATGGCGAACACGCATGTGTAAATGCGACATGAATGTTACCGTCACAAAGAATGTTTCCATTTTTCAATCTGGGCGTGCAGCTTATGGCGATGAATCCGTAGGTTAGGTGCAAGTAAAGAGAACTGGCCACATTGTGCACTGTTAAAGCCAGAATAACGTCAGAACACAAATAGATTCACTATATCATTATACGGTCTAATATTGCATGGACTCATACAACGGTTAGTCTCTCTCTACTCGTTTACTGTAGGTAGGATACAAGTCTCCCTGCCTGCCACAAAGAGAGTTTCGTTTTTTTTTATTGATTGTAGCACTAAACAAGAAAACATTCAAACTTACTTAAAAGAATAATAATAATAATAATAAATGATTTATTGCACACAAAGATACAGAAACAGAAATTTTTCAAAAACAACACAGATGTTCAGCACAGGCGGCCTTATCTATACTAATACTAATATACTAATCTATACTAATATTATAAAGAGGAAATATTTAATTGTTTGTTTGTATTGAATAGGCTTCGAAAGTACTGAACCGATTTGGATGAAAGTTGGTATAGGAATAGTTCGAGACCAGGGGAAGGATATAGGGTAATTTTCCTACGGTAAAATATGAAATTCCCACGGGAAAACAAAAATAACGCGGACGAAGTCGCGAGCGGAAAGCTAGTAATATTATAAAGAGGAAATATTTGATTGTTTGTTTGTTTGTATTGAATAGGCTTCGAAAGTACTGAACTGATTGTGATGTAACTTGGTATAGGGATAGTTCGAGACCAGGGGAAGGGCACAGGGTAATATTCCTACGGGAAAATATAAAATTCTCACGAGAAAACAAAAATAACGCGGGCGAAGCTATGAGCGGAAAGCTATTGCTAATAAGCAATATCTTCCAGGCAACCTTGGACCAGGGAAATACATAAAGGAAATTAAAAAAACACCATAATCTATTATGTAATTTGGGTAAAGGAAACAAAAACAACTGTTGTCGAAATTTCAAGATCGCATTAACAAAACAAGCCGAACGTTTTGTAACTAAAAATTCAACATGGCTGAACGGTGCATAAGGTTCGAATAACGCATATGTGCAAGCATTGAGAGACGTAAGCGGGTCGGAAAAAGCTTCGATTGTTGCCATAATGCGAAGCTCTAATACAAACGAGGAAAAGGTGCTGAAGAAAAAATATTTCATGAAACCATCAATATGAAAAGTTTCTCTGCAGATGAAGCTTTGGCCCTCTACGGTGATTTGGATCTGTCAAAAGCTAGTACACATTTTAAGATTTGGATGTCAAAAGTTAGTACACATTTTTAAGATTTAAAATTTATAGAAAAGAATTCAGTCATGTTTCCGTCATTATTATAACATATCGAGTATCTGACGCAAAAAAAAAACGTACTATCTGCCTGCTTCGAGTATTGAAGTAACAGACACAAGTGCTAAAGTAAAGCTACAAGATTTGCTGGATCATACTATTGGCCGTGCTTGGATGATAAAAGGTGTTTACAGACCTCAAATACGTCTCAGGTTTAGCAAATGGGGATGTGTTGGTTCATCGGGGCAAAGTGAATACAAACAACGATAAACTTTACGGTAATATTATATTTAACTTTAAACATTTTGAGGGAAACATGTCTCCTGAATAAACAGACCTGAATAAAAGATTCTTGTAGTTCCATGCTCTTATAGTGTATTTTAGTCAAATATCACGTCACTTAGTGATATAATAACAATATTATATCATTATTTCCTTTATAATCACCTTCATATGTTCGTAATAAGCAAACAATGAAACGGAAAAAGTAATTTTGTATGGAAAAGTAGCGATTTTTTATTTTGTATGTTTTTATGTATAATAATAAATTAAATATATAAAGATTCTACTATCATTTCATAGCTTATATATTGGATATCCTGTATGCAAAATTTTGTATCCGTAGATGTAGTATAAAAAAAGTAGCAGATTTTTAAAATGCAACTCACGCTTTCATCCCATTGTGCGGCGCGCGGCGGCGGCGGATTTAATAAAATCAGTTGATGCAAATTGGTTTATAACTTTACATCGGATGGACCGATTTTGGTGATTTAAAAAACATATTTATTGTGATACAATAAGGAATGTTACTATGTATGTTGTATTATGAAAAGCCATACCATTACGGGACCTCATTGCGATAAAAGCGATAATATCGCGAATCCGACCAAATTAAATCGTCACAAAATATAAGGGCTATTGAATCAGTAGCTTATGTTGTGACTTTGGTCGGATTCGCGATATTATCACTTTTATCGTTTTACGGAACGCAGGGTTGGATGTTGGATATCCATAAAATAACAAGCTTAACCTATACAATCAACGACACTAACAAAATAATACTAGATAACGAAAATAAACTAAAATGTACTGATGCCGGGGCAACCCACCACACACAGGTAAAACAAAAATCAAATGAAAAGGAACTAACCTACCACACCAAAATCAAAAAGTTAAGAACGGAATAATTTGTGTTTTGACTTAAACACACAAATTATTTAAGATACGAGACAACAATACAAAGAACGAAAACAACAATAGAATACAACTCAATAAAACAACAACAAAGTGACGCCAATTTGATCGAAATCGAAATCGACACTACACAAAAGCAGGGATGCGCGCACTCGCTTTGACAGCTCGGGCGCGACCGCAAGAAACAACCTAACAACTAGGTATCGAATATGAAACTTATTGGGGGTAATTCTGAAGTTACCTGCACTAAAACTAAAACTAAAATTAAACATATAATTTTTAATTAGTTTTAGGTAATTCGTATTCTGAAACGCCGGACTCTCTTAATTTAAACTGTATTTGACAATTTCTTAAATTGAATACACAGATTATAAATACACCTAGTGCTGTAGAAAAACGGGATAATTTAGAAACATTGAAAACAGCTATATTCTACTAATTTTACTATCAGAAATTATTAATTTAAGATTTGATCGTATTTGTAAATAACAGAAAAGAAATTTTATTACTTATCATTCATTTTATTACAAAAGAAAAATTATTCGACATTTATCCTGCGATTGTGATGACTTCGCGCCTATACCTTGAAATAAAAAAAATTACGTGGTAGTCTGTAGTTGTATAGATAGGTACTTCGTGACTTCCTCTGAATTTTAAAATTGCGTATTTTGTTTCATTAGTAATTTTTGTTTTCTTTTCACAATAACCGCTGTTATTTATTGCAAATAATAGTAATTGCTAGGCAACAAATTTTAGATAGGCATACTTCTATCTGCAGATAGAATATTAATTTCTGTTGTAAGAGTAAATACATACATACATAACCTACCTATCATCTAAATGTCAGTACTATTAGACTACTTGGGAACAAACAAATTACAACTCACGACTTGGCAATTGATGCTATAAAAGCCTTTCCTTATAAATGCCATAACAACCAATTCATTATCCATTTGGCAAGTTGCACAAAAAAAATTGACTTCGGTAATGTTAGAAAATCGTTAAAAAGTAACAACATAAATTTAGACGGCACCTAAAAGTTCACCTCCTAAAATTAGTATGACATATTTAAAATTATAGAAAAAAATACATTTAGGAAGCATGTCAGAATACGAAAATAACATCTAACACTAAATTGAGTAGTTTAGTAACGTCACTCTTAATTTTAGAGTTAACTTGTGAGTTCTGAATACCAAACGGTGATTGACATTTCTATCTCTAATTTTATTTAGTTATAGTTTTAGGTGGTCGCTTCAGAATCACCCCCACTATTAGAAAACTCTTAGTGGGTGCGCGCACGGGTGACTTTTGTCGCCGTGACTGTTTTGTCGCCGTCATCAAGTCCATGGAAATGTATGGAGGTGCGCGCACGTTACGACGTGACAGCTGGGTGACTTTTGTCCGGCGACAAGCCGGTGACGCCTGGGTGACAAAGTGTTGCCAGCTCTATTTCTGTTTACCTAGGCTGCGGTCAAAAATCAATAAAAGTCACTATCAGCGCTATTAGCGTGCTCAAACGCGTCCTGAAATGCTGTGAGCGCGCTAACGTTAGCCGGCTTGGAGAGCTGCATGAAGTTATCGCTTACGTCATATTGGACTTACTGAAGTGAACTGAAGTGAAATCACTGTAAGTGAACTGTCAGTCTGACGTTCGATACTTGTGTTTTCGGATGAAAATGAATGTATTTGTTGTGGATGAGCAAGGGAGAAACAATGGTGTGATTAAAAATTCACAAAACCAAAGTGGTGAGAAGCAATTGAAAACAAAATGACCTAACCTAACCAAAATTTTAACTCGACATTTGACTTGACAAGTTGATAAGTCGTAAGCGTACTGACAGCACTTTTGGTACGCTTTTTAATTAGGATCGGGTGATTATAATCGTCAGCACTGTGAGTGCTGTTATCTATTTCGGACTGCCCTAAATAGATCCACGTATTTTCAGGTCTTAACTGAAAACCTTTTACGTAGATCTACGTATTTTAAGAATTTTTTGCTTACATTTTTAAGAAAATGGATTCTTTACTTATTGATAATATTGAATAATTATTTTAATTATTATTTTAACATTGATTAATTGAAACATTGTGCTGTTCACGTATTTTTTTAAAAGAATAAGAATAATTTATTTTTCCAAGAAATATAGTACATAGTAAAACTATGATCATCACACTAGGTTAGACCTGTTACGCGAAGATCATACTTATTAACGAAAATCAAGGGTTTTCTGTAGCAGCTGATTTAAGAGATATTAATTTATATATATTAAATGAAGAAATTAAATAAAAAATACAAATTATTAATAAGGAGAATAAGTTTGTCTGTGTGCATAAGTATGTGTGTTGTTTATGAGTGTGTATGTGTGTGTACTAGTGTGTGAAACAGTGTTGTATATGTAAGCGTGTGTGTAGTAAATTCTAAGTGAGATTGATGTTGCTACATTAGAACCCTTAATAAAGCTTCCGATACAGTATAATTATGGGATAGCAGATACCTCAGCAGTAAACAATTAGCCTCTTTGACACTAGATAGTTTCACGGATGGACACGTCTTTACCACTTTATTATAAATGTAGGGTCCTAAAAATATTCTAAAGCGATGAGCAAAAGAAGTTTTTATTCTTGCAGTAGTAATATAAAACGTACGCTTCTGAAGCATTTCTCTATATGAAGGCATATTTAATACTGCTTTATGTGTAAAGAGGAGGAGACGCATGAGAAAAAATCTACGGACACTCAAAACCTGAGCATCTTCATACAGCAGAATGGTGGGATACCGTCGATTCTTATTTAAGGAGACATTGAGTACGGCTCTTTGAGCTCTTTCAAGTATTATAAGTACAGATGAAGGAGCTCCTCCCCATGCAAGGATAAGAAATGAAAAGAGTAACTGCATAGTTTCTTTTTCTCTGTAGAAACTATATTCCGAACGCGGTGGTTTTATAAATGTTATTTTTAAGTTTTTTGGCGATTTATAGGTGCCTATAAAGGGTTACTTTTTTATCAACCCGGAAAATTTAAGGGTCGCTTCACGACACGGTAGGAGAATGATTTAAACATTAATAAAAAAATTACTCACCTATTTAATAGGGTAGTTGACTCATCAAAATTCATTTAAATATTGCTTATTTCTGATAGAATTTGACATAAGTTTCTCCAATATGCCGATTATAATTAATTAAATTCAATGATTACTGTGAAATTCCAATTTAAAAATGTTTTAAATAATGTTTTTTTATCTTACGCCGCAAACGCAATGTTAATCTGTGGCTTTGTCTGTGACGTCAGTAATATCGTAAACAATTAAACGTCAAATGCTTCGAATTCGAATGTGTTTTAGGTTATTTGGTCGACTCGTTCTTTAGACTTACTATATAATTTGTGCTCACTCTCTTCTTTTCTAAAACTGCCAAAACATCGTCTTTATCTTTGTTTGTATATGTAAAGTTCGTAACTTATATAATTTTGTATTCATAATAAAATCAATTATGGACGTCGGATTTGTAAAAGCAGACAGTACAAACCTGCCGAAAATCAACTCATTGATGGTTGGGAAATTCTTTGCATTGAATCCAGACTTTTGCTCTGCCGAGCTAAGGAACGTTAAAACCTCTATGTATGTATTGGAAACCTGTTCAAAATATAATCAATATTAATTATTTTCAGTAGACTAAACATTTTTATATTTTCAGGTCTGCAAGAGAATCATATGGTGATGATGCTGTAGGTTGTGTTCAACTCAAAAGAGATGGTAATAAATGTACTGTAAAATGTAAAATTTGCCCTGAGCACAGAGTGCGCTCTAAACATTATACGGTTTTAATACTAGTAAATGAAGAAGAAGAAGAGGTTACAAGTGCTCTCTGTCAAGATTGTCCCGCGGCGGCAGGGGGCTGCAAACATGCTGTAGCATTTTTAATGTGGTTACATCGTCGTAGTGAGGAGCTTTCTTGTACAGAAATTGAATGCTACTGGAAAAAATCCAATCTCTCAAAAGTCGGTTCAACAATAAAAGTATTAACTACAAGAGAAATGTGCAAAAGGAAACACCAGGATCCTGTGCCAGATACCAGTGTGTTGCAAGAATTTGTTACTGAATGTAAAAAGAGAAACATTGATAGTTGTTAATTCATCAAGCATGAAGAAAGTTACACAGAGGAAATAATAATTCTATCTTTGCATTATTTAATATATACATAGCTGGACCCAGATTGTAACTCATTTCTCTATAAAATTAAAGACATCTTTAACAAAGAAAGAATAAAGTGTGTAGAAAACGATACCAGAAATCAATATAAAAGTGCTCTCTGGTTCGAGTTTCGTTATGGTAGAATAACAGCTTCCATGTGCTATGAAGTTAGCCGGTGCAAAACGCACGATGGTTCTTTGATTGCAAAGATTTTTGGTGGAAGATCTGTGCAGACACCTGCGATGAAACGTGGGCAAAAGCTGGAAGATAGGGTCAGGGAGGTTGCTGAAAAAAAAATAGGGTTGAAGTTTGCAAAATGTGGCCTATTTATATCTGATGAATACCCTATGATAGCTGGTTCACCAGACGGTATCAACAAAAGGAGATTGATAGAAATAAAATGCCCCTATACTGAAAAAAATACTGAGTATTATATCAAGGATGGAAAACTATCAAAAGAGTGCTTAGCTCAAGTACAGATGCAAAATAATGTTTTGTGTTAAAGCAAAATTAACATACTTTTGTGTTGCGAGCAGTAATTTTGAAAGTACCAAAAATGTGACAATATTACCTATTTGTTATAACAATCTATATGTCAAAAAACTTATAGATCAAGTAGTACCATTTTGGAAACTGTATGTTTTTCTAAATTATATGTGTTAATAAATACAAGTACTTTAGATTATCATTAGTTTTATTTCTCTTTACACACATTGTTTTATTACAATTTTATAAGCACACGAGCAACCGAGCAACGCTTCATTTCCGAGAACGGACCAACCATAGAGGTAGGTAGAGTGTTGTCCAAGATAAATGTAATGTAGTAACTCATAGACAGACCATAAACTAACACGCCTCCTTACATTTATATTGGAACACATCAATAAATTTTACTTTAACTCTACTCTTACATAATCAACACACTTAACTTAAATCAAATTAGCATTAACCGTTTTATAGTAAACATAGCATTTCTCTAAATTTAATGAACTTAACATGACCTAATGATTTAGTAAAAATATCTGCAATGTTTTCATTAGAATCAACTTTAACAATATCAATAATATTTTTCTTATAAAACTCGTGTACATAATGATAGTGAACTTCGATATACTTGGAGTTCTTCGTGAAATTCCCAAACTTTGCAATAGTTAACGCTCCAGAGTTATCTTCAAATATTTTTACAGGTGTTCTTAATTCCACAAACATATCATTTAAAATATTAAGTATTAAATTTATTTCAGTCACACACTCTGACAGCGCTACATATTCTGCAAATGTCGAAGATTTGGTTACAGAACCTTGCTTTCTAGACCGCCATAAAATTGCATTACCATACAACCTTATCACAAATCCTGTAGTAGATTTCCTATCTAAGGAATCACCTGCCCAGTCGGCATCTACATAACAATCCAAGATATTATCACTTTTTACATTATATTTCTTATAAGTCAATTTTAATTTTTTAGACAAATATAAGTATTTTAACACACGAAGAGCATATTTGTAGTGAGTTTCATTGAAACAATTTTGGAATCTACTAAGGTAGTTCACACTAAAACATATATCTGGTCTAGTACCTGCACTTATATATAATAATGCTCCAATCAAATTTCGGTATTTTAAATCTTCATTTACATTAGCTTTTTCAAGTTTTAAATTAATTTCCATTGGTGTATTATACAATTTGCAATTTTCTAAATTATATTTCTTTGCTAATGATTCTATATATGTAGTTTGACTAAGAGTTATGACATTATTCTTACTGTAATCATAATTAATATCAATACCAACATAGTTCTGAACTTTACCCATATCTTTCATTTTGAATTTATTTGATAGTTTATTCTTAATTTCAGTTATTACACTTATATTTTCACAACAAATCAGCAAATCGTCTACAAATAGTAAAATATATATTTTTAAACTATCCTGTACCTTCGAATATAAGCAAAAATCATATTTACATCTTTCAAAACCAAGTAATAAAATGTAATCATTGAAACATTCATACCACAAACGTGGACTTTCTTTTAGGCCATACAGTGATTTATTCAATTTGTACACTTTACCAGAAAAATTATCAAAACCTAATGGCTGTTTTACATACACTTCAGAAACTACTTTTCCATTCAAGAAAGCTGTCTCGACATCCATCTGATGGATTTCTAAATTGAATTGACAACAATATGACAGCAATAATTTTAAAGATTGCATTTTGGCAACTGGGGAGTATGTATCTTCAATATTTTCTACCTGTTGGAATCCCCTAACCACTAACCTGGCTTTGTACATATTATTTGATTTCCTTTTGTACAACCATTTAACATCCAGCACCTTTTTGTCGACCGGTTGATCCACAAGTGTCCAGGTATCATTGTCACTAAGACTTTGCATCTCTCGATTCATAGCTTCCAACCATTGGTCTGCATCTTCCCCTGTAGTTGCTTCCTGAAAAGAACATGGATTCGTAGCATCACAGTAATTAACACAAACACTATAGTACCCATACTCTTCATCAAAACGTTTTGGAGGTACTATTTGCCTCTTTGGCCGAATATTATTAGATACTTCATTGTCAATTTCATTAGTTTCATTTATTTCCACTGCTTGTTCAATTTCATTTGTTTTACATGTACTTAAACTTTCTTTAATATTTTCAATCTGTTCTTCGTCTGCGATAGATATGTACTTCACATCTTCCTCTATTATATCCACATGTCGTGCTACAATCACTTTATTGTTTATCAGTACTCTGTATCCTATATCTGTGTAGCCGATTAAAGTGCCAAGTTCAGCTTTTTTATTCCACTTTGATGTCCGCTTTGACTCTGGTACTCTAACAAATACTTTGCTTCCATATAATCTCAAATATTTCAAAGAAGGCTTCTCATTAAAAAATATTTCATAAGGCGTTTTCAACTCTAATGTATTACTCAGTAATCTATTTTTCAAATAAGCTGCTGTTCTCACAACTTCAGGCCAGAAACATCTACTAATTTGAGCTTCTGCTAACAGACACCTCGCCATATCCATTATGGATCTGTTGTACCTTTCTGCTGTACCATTCAATTCATGGACATAGGCTGGACATGATCTTATTACTATTCCCTTTTGCTTTGCAAATTTTGAAAATCTCAAATTTATGTACTCCTTACCGTTGTCACATCGTAATTCTTTAATCGATTTGCCTGTTAAATTTTGCACTTCATTACAATACTCTTCAAAACAATCAAAAACTTGATCTTTAGACTGGATACAGTATACTCTAGCTAACTTGCTGTAATCATCAATAAAACTAAGGAAGTACTTTTCACCATTATTACCAATAGTTTTATGTGGCCCATTTAAGTCTGTATGAACAATTTCTAGAATATTGTTGGCTCGCCTCCTATTATTGTTAAAGGGTAAATTATGCATTTTATTTTCAATACATATACCACATTTCATATAATTTGTTTCAAGTTTATTTGGTAATCCATCAAGCATTTCATTTTTACACATTATATCTAAATATTTAAAGTTCACATGGCCAAGTGTACGGTGTAATTTTTCTTTAACTGACATACTCTGCATAGCTATATTTGAATTTATCATTTTTTCTCTAACAAAACTTGTCATTTTATATAATCTTTCATCTTTTTTTGCAATAGCTATTAATTTTCTGTAAGCGTTATAAATTTTTGCTGTATTACCTCTTGATATTATTGTATTTTTCTCTGTTATCTTTGATACACTTAAAAGGTTCGCTTTCATTTCTTTTACAAAGAATACATTATGCAATATTACTTTACATTTTCTACCATACACAGGAAAATATGTGACTATATTTCCAATCTTTGATGCTTCTAAGATGCGACCATCACCAACTTTTACTTTCACAGGATTTTTCAAGATTACAAAATTTTCAAAATATTTGTCACTGTTTATTATGTGGTCTGTACAACCACTATCTAGGAGCCAATTTACAATACCCTTATTACTCTGAGATGGTAAACTCTTTTCACTTTCTATGGTATTTGCCACTATAGTTACAAAATTATTTGACATTTTAGATTGTGCTGCATAACTATGACCTCGATTTTCGTTATTTTGTTCTTGATAATTTTTGTTGTGATATACTTTTCTATACCTACAATTTTTTTATGTAATGACCGTATTTTCCACACTTGTAACATTTGCCTTTTTGATTGTTGTTATACTGTGGCACTGAATTATTTTTGAAGTTTTTTGATACAGCCTTGAACGCATTTTTATTATCCTGAGGCAAATCTGTTTGGTTTTCTTCTAAAAATTTCATTTTAATCTTACTTTTCAGGTATTCAACTGTCTTTTCTTTTTCGGGCAACAAATCTATTAAATCGCCCAAGTGGCTGAACGTAGGGGGTAAAGACTTTAACATATAATTCAGCTTTTCATCTTCACTGACATACGCCCCTGCATTTTTTAATTCATTAACGCATTTTTCAAAGTCATGAAAGTACTCATCCACGAATTGGTAATTTTTTAGCTTAACACTTTCGAGGTTATTTCTACAAATAATCTGTAGACCAGTTGACTTTTTTAAATACAATTCGTCGAATTTCTTTATAATCTCGTAAGACGTTTCTAACTTACTAATATACTCCAATTGTTTATTCGATATCGCGATATAAATGTAATTTGTTGCTTGTATGTCCATCTCATCCCATTTCTCGCTATCATCACTTTGATTTTTTTCTCGTAATATAACCTCTCTGCATTTTTTATACTGCAAATATTTCATGATTCGGATTTTCCAATTGGCATAATCGGCGCCATCGAAGATAGGAATAACAATAGAATCTCTTGCTGTTGCAACTACGCCCGACGCCATTTTATTTTCTTCTAAATCACACGACGAATTACTTTTCAATATTATCTTTATAACACTTTTTTTGAAAGACTTCAACCACGCTCTGCTACCATGTTAATAAATACAAGTACTTTAGATTATCATTAGTTTTATTTCTCTTTACACACATTGTTTTATTACAATTTTATAAGCACACGAGCAACCGAGCAACGCTTCATTTCCGAGAACGGACCAACCATAGAGGTAGGTAGAGTGTTGTCCAAGATAAATGTAATGTAGTAACTCATAGACAGACCATAAACTAACAATATGAAAGTATTTCATCATAATAAATCACTTTACTCTTTATTTTGACTTTTAATCCTTTTATCTGCTGCAATCCTAAGGCAATATAAGGGATGTATGTGAAATAAATTTTGATCTATCTCTATTCAAACCAATTTGTATATTGGAACCATATTGGAGTAATAGTTATTAATATGAACAAAGTTAATTATTGTTGTCTTTTTGTAGTCAGGTATAATGAAAAAATAAATACATATATTTCAAACTCAAAATTTTTTATTCAAAATTGACCTTTACAAACTATCATGAGAAAAAATGCAAATATTTATTAAGAACACAAGTTATTAAAAAAAATATGTAATCTTTAGATGCTAGTTATGTACAAAGACAATAAGATTTCCTTATTTATTTAATAAGAGAGTCTTGTAAATTTACAAGAGCACAAGCTGTGATAACACAGAAATCTAGAACACTTAATAAATTTAAATTAACAACAGAATGTGGCTTTAATATGGAGAACTCACGTACTCTGCGAATAACTCTTTCCACATGAATTCGGAGACTGGCTATTTCTTTCGTTTGTTTTACTTGTTGCTTAGTTAGTTTTGTTCCAACAGGAACACTTGGAGGCCTCAACAAAGTAAAACCCTTCTGGTTCAAAGATGTTTCTATGTGTTTGAAACCTCTGTCTGCCAAAATACAAGACTGTGGCTCCAAACTGTCAAGAAATTTATTGTCTTCTAATAAGTTGATGTCACTAATTCTGCCTCCATATCCGGCAGATATAAAGCTGACTAAACCATCAGGTGTACATGCTATTAAATATTTGGTGGTATTGGCTTTTTATACTCTGACCAAGTCAGTGCTTGGTGAATGGCCTTTTTGGGTTTTTGAATTTCTATTTCTAAGCAATCTATGATGCAATTTACCCTGTTGTATTTATGACGAAATGCTTTAGGTAACTTTTTCTTTATTGTGCTTTTGGTAAAAGTTTTAACAAAGGGTGAAAGTACACTGACAATCACAGGCATTTTATTTATAAATATTTTACTGACTTGAGACAGCGAAATATCAAAAGTATCAGCTAGTTCGGAAAAGGTCCGATTTAATCGTATTTTCATTAAACACAGTAAAATATGTTTCTCTGAGAGCTTTGTTTGTTTGGAAATAATATCAATTATAAAATAAAGTTTTTTTGGTATCCCTATGTATAGTCTTGGTTTTTGCTTTATCATGTTTAGTGTACTGTCTAGATTTAATTTTTGTTTTATTTTCATTTTTCTTTGTTCAGAACTGACTTCAGTTGCCTGACTTGATACTTTTGATGGAGAAGAATCAAGTGATGATCCAACTAGTGATGGTGTATATGAAATATCGCTATCATATTTTTCCTCACTTGGAAATAATACTTTTCTTTTTGGTAATGATTTCTTTTTCTTTTTGTACTCCATATAATTTTCCATGTCATTTTCTAACTGAAATGGAAAAATGTATAAGTCTTTTTACACATAGGTAACCTAAAAACTTGTATTTGTTAGATTTTATACTGAGGTACACCAATATTTTGTTTTTCATTTAAAGTACTTACATTAAAGTGATCTTCGCAAAAATATATTTGAGTTTCAGTAGATACGCTTAAAGGGTCTCTTTTAGCAAGTGTTAACCAGGTATTTCGAATATCTACATCACTTGGTACTTTAATCCACAATTTCCCTGGAGTTTTTATAGACGTATTTTTAGATTCCCGTACTATACAGTAATGGTAATTACTATATTTTTTGTGAAATATATTAGAAATCATTATTTTTATAGTTTAAAAGAGGTTATCAGGTTATTTCTACTCGATGCGTTGTTTACGATATGTATGACGTAATTTGACATAATTCTACAGATAACTAATAGACCATCATGGCGCACAGCGTTTTCGGCCGCTAAAGTCAAAAGCTTAATTAAATTTGATTTTTTGGGTTTATAAGCTAACAAAAAAAATAATGTTCATGCTATATGGTCTAATAAAACAATAATGAACAAATTAAGCCCTAGTTTAAAAAAGGGTCAACTAGCCTATTTTATATGAATTTCTAAAATATCCAAAAAATACTGTTCTAGTTTAGTGCAGTATTTTTTTGTTTTTTTTTCTTTTTTAATTTTTATGTAATAATGAATGTATCCTGGTGGGTTATTGTCTAAGAAAAAAATCTATCACGATCGCCTATAATTTAACAGCCATTTTGCCGTGAACACAAGACTCTGTGCCGACTTCCTATATTATAGGAGTAATGGATGGACTGTGACTGTCAAATTGAAAGAGATTTTTTTATAGACATTGGGGGTGATTCTGAAGCGACCACCTAAAACTATAACTAAATAAAATTAGAGATAGAAATGTCAATCACCGTTTGGTATTCAGAACTCACAAGTTAACTCTAAAATTAAGAGTGACGTTACTAAACTACTCAATTTAGTGTTAGATGTTATTTTCGTATTCTGACATGCTTCCTAAATGTAATTTTTTCTATAATTTTAAATATGTCAAACTAATTTTAGGAGGTGAACTTTTAGGTGCCGTCTAAATTTATCTTGTTACTTTTTAACGATTTTCTAACATTACCGAAGTCAAATTTTTTTGTGCAACTTGCCAAATGGATGATGAATTGGTTGTTATGGCATTTATAAGGAAAGGCTTTTATAGCATCAATTGCCAAGTCGTGAGTTGTAATTTGTTTGTTCCCAAGTAGTCTAATAGTACTGACATTTAGATGATAGGTAGGTTATGTATGTATGTATTTACTCTTACAACAGAAATTAATCTTCTATCTGCAGATAGAAGTATGCCTATCTAAAATTTGTTGCCTAGCAATTACTATTATTTGTCAATAAATAACAGCGGTTATTATGAAAAGAAAACAAAAATTACTAATGAAACAAAATACGCAATTTTAAAATTCAGAGGAAGTCACGAAGTACCTATCTATACAACTACAGACTACCACGTAATTTTGTTTATTTCATGGCATAGGCGCGAAGCCATCACAATCGCAGAATAAATGTCGAATAATTTTTCTTTTGTGATAAAATGAATGATAAAAAATAAAATTTATTTTCTGTTATTTACAAATACGATCAAATCTTAAATTAATAATTTCTGATAGTAAAATTAGTAGAATATAGCTGTTTTTAATGTTTCTAAATTATCCCGTTTTTCCAGAGCACTAGGTGTATTTATAATCTGTGTATTCAATTTAAGAAATTGTCAAATACAGTTTAAATTAAGAGAGTCCGGCGTTTCAGAATACGAATTACCTAAAACTAATTTACAATTATATGTTTAATTTTAGTTTTAGTTTTAGTGCAGGTAACTTCAGAATTACCCCCACTAACCCCCCAGAATGTATTGTTAATTTTTTATTACAAAAAATCCAATAATTTTTTAACTGGTGTTAGGCGGAATCTCAAGTGTGACATTTCGGAATGACATACTAGTATATCATTAGATGAGGTTCATAAGTTGTTGACATTTAATGCCCAGTAAATAAACCACTGGCCACCAGAAACGTCATAGCCCACCAACAAACCACCAGAACTAGTGGAAAATTTACTAACTTGGCAACACTGGACTCTACGATTACAAAAAAGTTTCGTCACTGTCGCCCTCCGTGCGCGCACCTGGGTGACGTGACAGTTACAAAACATTTTGTCGCCGTGACAAAAAGTCACCCGTGCGCGCACCCACTTACCGTCAAACTTGACAACTTTGCCCTATATGTGTAACGAGGGTGTCCGTGTAACATTGCCCAAGGAGGTGCTTTTTCGTTTTCATGAAAAAATACTAGTATTATATTTTTTTTTTTACTTTTTACGAGAAAAAACAAATATGTCTTTGACAGACAATTATTATGCTGTCATCTTGTATGGATCTGCCACACACTCGACGAGTGATATGGGAAGTAGCGAGCGCGAGGAAAGAACGACGACGATTTATATATCTGTGTATGACACTGCGCGATTAGCTATTACAATTTTAGACGTTTATTGTAAAGCACAGAACACAATACCCCAAGGGGTGTAAAGCAAAGGCAAATAACCAAGTGCGGAGCGTCACGATTAATTGCGCGAGCAGAGCAGTGTGTGGGCAGAGAGGGCAACGTTGCGGCAGTGCGAGGACCAAAGCGATGAGCAGAACGAGGAGCATAGTGTGGCGGGCCTATATTATACAAATATTTTCTTGTGTTGAAAGGCAAAGTGCCAAGCTACCAAGCTCTTAAATTAGTATAACCGGGGGGGTTCTTGTCTAAGAAAAAATCTATCACGATCGCTTACAATTTGACAGTCGCCGTCCGTCCATCGCTCCTTTATAAAAGAATGTTGGCGCAGAGTCTTGTGTTCACGGAGCAATGGCTGTGAAATTTTAAGCGATCGCGATAGATTTTTGCTTAGACAATTACCCATCAGTAATATGCATGGAATTATTACTCAAACAATAATTCCATGGTAATATGTTAAGATTATCGATGTTTAGTCTGTGGTTATGATTTTGTGTTTAAGAAAAACAATTGGACCCAATTCTGAAGCGGCCGCTAAATTTCCTAATTTTATTTAGGTGTCGCTAAACCATTTTCCTATTCTACGGTATCTGTCAAATTCAACTGACATTGCTAATTTGAATCTGACGTTTCTAATTTTAGACGGTCAATTCAACTTAGGTTTAGCCGTCCAAACGCTATTCCAGCTTAGAGCATTCATACGGGAGACGGCAAGGCTGGGCGAACCCCTCTGCCAATTTACGCTGACCATATGACCATACACGTTATATAAAACTAGTTGACGCGCGGCCGTTGCCATTTGGTGTCGCTTTCGTGTCGAACTAAGAGCTCCAAAAAAATGGTTAATTGTGCAGTTTCCTCTTGCAAAAGGTGATCCAGCTACTCAAATCTTCGAGATTATGGCGTTTCCTATCACATTTAAGTATAAAATATACATTACCGTGTTTCATTTGTTTACAATTTTGAAGTATTTTTTATGCCGTTACGATAGAAAAATACAATGGTACGATGGTAGCTCAACACAATACACGGGCATTATATTATCTGTGACACGGGCATTATTGCTTAGTGCTGGGACAACGTGAGTGAATGATGCTGATTCATATTTTTATTTATCATTCATTCACTCCGGAGTTTGTTTAACCAGATAAAAGATTAAAATAGAAATTCACGTGTAATATAATAGAACAAAAAAATATCAAGAAAATATTATATTATTACCTAATAAATTGCTCAACTTTGCTTTGTAGTTTAAAAAATCTTTTTCTATACAATATACTTTTTTTTCTTTATTTAATGGCCGTACACCTCATGGTTAAGTCGGCCATACAATATACACACTTACTCTAAACAATTTTTCGACTGTATCTCACTTGATTTTAAGCCTATTAAATAGAAAAATTTCAATAACGTCCTCAAAATTTTATGTTGTAGTTGAGGTCATAAGTACAAAAAAATGAATAATTTTTTTTTACTTTTAGTTTTTTTGTTTAAAAGGCTGAAAAGATGCAAAATGTTCATATACTTTCAAGTATATTTTATTCAACTGTACTTCTATTTAATTTTACACGTTGACTGCCAGACAGCATACAAAAAAACTATTGTTTGCGGTCACCGTTAACCGCGTTTTCGTTTCGATTCCGCGTTGCATTGCGATTTCATGCCACCTGCTTTATGCAGCAAGTTGTTGGGGACATCAGTAAAGAGCACAAAGCAAGTGATTGTCGTCATCGTCGTCGTCAGAGAAAATTTTAATAATGCAACATCATTATTAAAATCACACAATAAAGCTTTTTCTTCTTATTTTAGTGGCTTTGAAGTTTGTACGGGCAATGTAAACAAAAACACTTTCAACGTCACGTTATGACAAATGAATAACATATAACATGTCTTACTATATGTAAATAAAAACTGTCATAGTAGTAAACATCTACTAAGCTAAAATGGTAGAATGAACGCCACATACGTGTAGCAAGGAATTTTATGTTTACTTTAACTCACATTTTTTGGTGCAACCTAAAGGAAAATGCCCGATATCGTCCCAAGCGTTATAACATGTTGGGCCCTATCACAAATGAAGGGTTTTCTAAAATACTAATTTTGTTTGTATGCAGTAAGTTGCTACCTCGTGCTTTTTACTTGCACGAGATAGCAAATTTCTACCTTACGAGCAAAGCTAAACGAAAAAGTGCCTACCTATTAAACATGTTTATAACTATGTAGGTAGTTATATAATAAAATCAGAAATTAGTTCTTGGTAGTAACAATTTTCACGTAAAACATCTAAGACATTCCCGGTATCCCCCCACCCTCCCACTGCACCCCGCGCTAACTTATTTCGACGGGTTCAGATAGAAGCGTGGCGCAAGTTAGTCATAAAACATAGCATCCCCGAGAGTTGATAAAAATTATGATTACGCATCGGAGCGCTTACTGTCTTTTGTCTTTCTTTAACTGAAAATATAAATTCGTCCCCCCCCCCCCCCCATCAAAACATTATATCTACGCCTATGACTGAAAATATATATTTATTTCAGTCGATCAGCTAAATAGCAAATGAAATTGCTGTATTTGACACAAAAAACTAATTAAAGCATTTTAATAATAATTAGCAGGCCTCGCTTTGTACTAATTTAAGAAATCCTGTCTTCATTGTATTTTTATTAACTCTAGCCGAACAGGGTATAGTAATAAAAATACAATTTATTGTAACATTTCAATCATTCACTCACGACGACCCAAATAGTTACTCATTCTTTGTGTCACATCACTAGGGACATTAATTCTTTGTGGTGGGTGTTCACGCTCGAGGAAGAGCGAGTGGCAACACTGCATTATAGTCTGTGCAGAGCTTTTTTGGCGGCCGGCCGCATGTAACATGTCAGTTGAGTCGAGTCGAAATGTCATGACATTGAATTAGGTTATGATGACCACCGGGTTTCAATAAAATATATAAGCATCTAGTATAGTATTGCGCGGTGCACCAAGTGATTGTTGGTGCGAGGTTCCGCCAAGTTTTAGTGTCGGGGAATAGTGTATCAAGCTTTGTGTTCGTTAATGAGTTCGGGTATTGGTGGCCTAATAGGCAAGTGTACCATCCGGTTCGGTCAGACAGCAGAACTTCAGGAGCCGCGACTTCCTTCGAGCTAGCTCAGGAAGTCCACCGGCTACATACGGAGACCAATCGGATCCAAGGTAAGTAATACCAATTTTCTAAGAGCTGGTATTCGGTGAATAAAATTCAGCAATACAAGTCGGTGAAACGCCGACGTGGTGGAGTCTACTTTGGGCTTCATCATCTTTTGGTAGCAGAGCGTGGTTTTTAGATTTGAGTGGTTGATTAGTATTGTACAATTAATATTGTAATCTTGTTGGTTGTCCAAATGGGCAATACATATTAATTGGGTTTTGATTGCTGATTTTAAACCGACTACAATCTCATTTGTGGACCGATCTCCCTAACTAGTTGTCATTGTCATTGTATATGAAAAATTGGGGTTAAATGCCTTTTGTTGTTCTAGTTATGTTCTAGCATTTACCTATATTTGATTTTGGTTTGTTTTTTCATATCTTTGTTTTGCCCTTGAATATTTTGTTTGTTAAGTTGTACACTTATACTTGAATTTAATTTGTTGAAAAAATTTTGCTGCTAAATGACTTTGCTGTTGTTGTAAACTTGTAATACACTATTTTGCTGTGTTAAGTTTTAGCATTTACATTTGATTTTGTTTTGTTTGCCTTTGAATATTATGTTTGTTAAGTTATTGACTTAATAGTTGAATTTAATTTGTTTGAAAAATTCTATTGTTAAATGCCTTTGTTGTTCTAGTTAAGTTCTAGCATTTACACTTGATTTTGGTTTGTTTATATATTTTGTTCTGCCTTTGAAGTTCCTCCCGATCTGTTTTATTGTCTGCGGTTGTCGGTCTGTTTGTCCGTGTATTATTATAGTGTATATTAATTTTGGTGCAAAATGGTCCCGCCAGTCAGTCCGCTTAGTGGTGCCCGCGCGGGTGCACAAAAGATTTTGAGATGGTTTGCTAGTGCCGTCGCTTTGGTAGACCGACCAGACCGAGAACAGGCCTTGTTAATTCGGCATGAGAGAGTACCGGCTCGCTTGAAGGAATTGGAGCAGCTTTTCGTTGCTCATCAACAATATCTGCTCGACCACCCAGCCGAGGGTGCCGCTGAGTTACGGGCAGTCGACCAATTTAATGCCGATTATGATCAGTGTTTTGAACAGGCGGATGTGATTATAAACAAGGCTCAGGCAATCCTATCCGCCCGGAGGGGTGAGTCGTGCACGCCCGGGGAGGTCAAGCCTACCCCGGCCGGCTTGCTGGGCAGACTGCCCACTTTAGACATCCCAACCTTGGATGGGGTTCATTAACCTCTTTGATAGCCTGGTTCACTCGAGGGACGACCTGTTCCCTAGCCAGAAATTGGCCTATTTGCTCTCTGCCTTACGTGGAGAGGCTGGTGTGCTTGTCCAGCATCTACCTGTCAACGATGACAGTTATGAGATTGCAAGGGCGTTGTTGACCGCCCGGTATCAGAATGTTCGCTTGCTAGCGGACACACATGTGGCTGCCATTTTAGGGCTGCCACGAGTATCGCGGGTCTCCTCAATGAGGAAGGAGATTTTGAACCCGCTGCTAAGCGCTATTAATGCGCTCAAACGACTTGACCTACCGGTGGACCAGTGGTCCTTCATATTGCTCCACCTCATCCTCAATAAGCTTCCCATGGAGATGAAGGAGCGTTTTGAACAAAGGTATGGGGGCAATAGTGCCTCGTACCTACCCCCCTTCTCGGATCTCCTCAGATTTTTGGAGGATGAGTGTCGGATGACCGACCACTTGGATCTGGCTCCTATGCCGGGACCGAGTACAGGCCGCTATGAGGCGACCCGGGCAGCGCCACGGAGAGAGCGCCGCCCGTACAAGCAGTATACTGCAGTGCGGCAGAACTCTCCACCCGGGGAGAGGCCGATGCCTTGCAAGTGTTGCAAGCGGGATGGCCATCGTTTGCCGGCCTGTCCCAAATTTGTTGGCCTACGCACCGAGGGGCGTAGAAATATGGCCAAGCAGCGGAATTGGTGCTACCGCTGCCTGGGGGCTCATATGGCATCGGCTTGCCCCCACCCACGAGATTGCCACTGTTGTGGAGGGGCCCATCACCCCCTTTTGTGCTTCAACAATAGAGACACTCGTGAGGTGGTGAGAGAGAGGGACTCGCACACGGGTGGGGGCCCTCGTAGGTCACCCACATCTCCGAGGAGATCGGAGGGGCGTGCCACCCCTCCGCGGAGATTGGAGAGGCGCCCCCCCTCCCGTGAGAGGATTGGGCGCCCCACCCCCCCTACGGGCGGGGGGATCGACGCGCCGCTTATGAGGCGCCACCGCGGGATTGGGCCGCGGTTATTAGGGAGCCACGTCGGGAGCCGATACGCTTCTCTCCCCCTCTGATGGAGAGACCCCGGTTGTCACGGGCTCCCCCAACTTTCGCCCATCATGGGCACCGCCCGGCCCCCCGATGCAGCTTTGGTCGGGGTGTGTACGTGCCGGATTGGGACCCGCTCGAGCGCCTTGAGCGCCCTATTCCTCCGCCGCGCACGCATTTTTCCTTGAACCCCCTTCCCCCCCGTTGCGGGGAATGCGGGAGGATTTTCATTAAACCAACTGTCGGCTGCAACCCCCCCACAGGAGCAGGTGTTGTTACCAACAGCCTCCGTACAGGTGTGGGGCCCGAGGGGCACCTTTGTTTTAGTTCGCGCCCTTTTGGATACGGGAGCTCAGGGTTGCATTGCCTCCAGCTGGCTGGTCCGGCAGTTGAGTTTGAACACATCTCCATACCTTGAATCGGTACGGGGAATCGGAGACCTGCGGATCCCGGATCCGATCGGTCAGGTTTTGTTCTCCTTCTCCCCCCACTTCTCTTCAGCGCCCAAAATTGGCGCTACCGCGATTGTTTATGAGAAGGTTGTTGGTCAGCTTCCGCAACAGCACGTTTCGCGCGCTGTCGTTGATGCGACATCAGGATTGACCTTGGCTGACCATTCCTTCCACCGAACCGGTCCGATTCACTTATTGCTCGGTGCCGATGTTCTAGGCCGCGTGTATTGTGGGAAGAGGAGAGAGTTACAGAAGGGTGGGCTGGTAGCCTTATCTACATCGCTTGGGTTTGTAGTGATGGGACCAGTTAGGCATAACCCACCATCTCCATCGGTGGACAGTTACATAACTGTTAGCTCCACCTTATCGGATGTCCTTCAACGGTTTTGGGAGGTGGAAGAGCCCCCTACCGTGAAGCGAGTGAACCCCTTGGACGAGGAGTGTGAGTTGTTCTACCAGAACAATACAGGTCGCCTTCACTCGGGACGGCTGATCACTCGTTTGCCCTTTTTGTCAGTTCGCCCCTCACTTGGCAGCTCCCGGCCGTTGGCCGAGAAGTGACTGCTGTCCATGGAGCGTCGTATGAGTAGGAACTCCGACTTCAAACAGAAGTATGTCGACTTCATGCGAGAATATGAGCAACTGGGGCACATGTCGGTCTCGCGACTGGACTGGTGAAACGAGGAACATAATTTTCTTCCTCACCACGCGGTTTTGAAACCTTCCACCGGGAAGATACGCGTTGTTTTTGATGGGTCAGCTCCCACGTCTACCGGAGTTTCGCTGAATCAATGTCTGCATGCTGGACCGAAGTTGCACCACGAGGTGGGTGATGTATTGACCAACTTCCGTCGCCATGCCGTCGTCTTTGTGACCGATATCCGGATGATGTTTCGGCAGACTGTGATTCACCCGGACGATAGACGATATCAGCTCATATTATGGAGGATCCCAGAGATCCCATGCTAGTCTACGAGCTGAACACCAATACATACGGTTTGCGTTCGAGCCCCTTTGTGGCAATTCGCTCACTTGTGGAACTCGCTGACCGTGAGCGGTTACGATACCCTCGCGCATCCTTGGTTCTCAAGGAGGATGCATTTGTGGATGACATTTGTACGGGCTCCTCTAGTGTCGAGGAATCCTTGATTTTGCGAGATGAACTAATTGCTCTTCTCGGGGCTGGTGGTTATGAACTGAGGAAGTGGATGTCCAACTCACCTCAGCTTTTGTGTGACTTGCCAGACGACCACCAGCAGGAGCCTCATATTTTTGAGAATGCCAACACTCCAGATTTACTGTCTGTTTTGGGAGTACAATACAGACCTGTCCAGGACACGTTCACCTATCGATTGGAGCTGCCAAGCCCCAAGGTCTGGACGAAACGGTTGGTTTTATCTACAGTAGCTCGTACCTTTGACCCAAACGGATGGATTAGTCCCGTAGTGTTTTGGATGAAGTGCTTTCTACAGGAACTTTGGTCAGCCGAAGTGTCGTGGGATGAGCCCCTCTCGGGCCGTTTGCTGCGAGATTGGGAGTCCTTCATGTCGTCTCTCCCTGACATTAACCGTGTTAGTATCCCTAGACATATACTGCCTAAGGGACGGTTTACGGCCAGCCTTCATGGCTTTTGTGACGCGTCTGAGAGTGGATACGCAGCCGTCGTATATATCCGGACGGTCGATGATAGAGGAGCTGTTAAGCTCCACTTGCTAATTGCTAAGAGTAAGGTTGCTCCACTTCGGACTCGATTAACGATTCCGAAGTTAGAATTGTCTGGAGCTACTCTTCTGGTTCGTTTGATGAACCACGTTGTTGACACCCTGGGACGTAGTGTGGACTTTGAGTCGCTCTTTGCTTGGTCCGACAGTCAGGTTGTCCTGTGTTGGATTAAGAACTCCGTCCACTCCCTGGAAGTATTTGTGGCCAATCGGGTATCCCAAATACAGGCCTCGAAGGCCACGTTGATTTGGCGCCACGTGCCAGGTGAAATAAACCCTGCTGACTGTGCATCACGTGGCAGCGAAGCCCCTCAGCTTATTGACCACACTCTGTGGTGGGGTCCCGAATGGTTGTTACAGCCGTCTTGGCCTTCCACACCAGCTGTGGTGAAGGTACCAAATCCGGGCTTGCTGTCGCTGTCGAGACTATGGCGGCTCCAGAGCGGGAATTTTTATTAGACCGCTACAGTTCTCTGGACAAGTTGCTCGGCGTGACCGCTTGGATAAGAAGATTTATTCGAAATTGTCGCCGGCCTCAGGATAAAGATTTGTGTCCGGTCCTCTCACCGCAGGAGCGCCAAGATGCTCTTTTGCATTGGGTGCGTATGACCCAGTCAAGAGCGTTTGAACCGGAACTTAAGATTTTCCGTACCGGGACGTCCAAATTGAAGGGACCCTTGGTGCGTTTGACTCCCTTTCTGGATGATAAGGGATTGTTGCGTGTAGGAGGCCGATTGAGGCACGCTAACTTGCCTTATAGATCTCGTCATCCCCTGTTGCTCCCCAAGGACGGACCATTGGTGCGATTGTTGATCATTGATCGCCATGTGAAGAATGCTCATGCCGGATGTAATGCATTGACCGCGCTACTCCAACGGGAGTTTTGGATTTTGTCAGCGCGAAGAATAATCCGATCTGTTATCTTTCGATGTCTGCCCTGCTATCGTTTACGCCCCGAGACGATGCAGCCCCAAATGGGTGATTTGCCTGCTGATCGTGTGAATGAATCGATGACCTTCTTAGGAGTTGGAACTGATTTCGCGGGACCATTCACTATAAAAACGTCGCGACTCCGTAATGCTAAGACTGAAAAGGCTTACTTGTGTGTGTTTGTTTGTTTGGTCACTAAAGCCGTTCATTTGGAGGTGGTGAGTGCGCTCACCATGGACGCTTTTTTAGCAGCGTTAGGCAGATTTGTCTCCCGCCGGGGACTGCCTTCTCTAATTCGGTCCGATTGTGGGACGAACTTCAAGGGCACTGATAGACATATAAGAGAAGTTTGTGAATTTTTAGATAAAAATAATATTGAGATCGGATCCACACTCTTCCGTAGGGGGGTAACATGGCGATACTCCCCGCCGTCTTGCCCTCACTGGGGAGGGATTTTTGAATCTGTTGTAAAGGCCGCCAAGACTCACCTTCGCCGCGTTATTGGGGAGACTATTCTCACGTTCGAGGAACTCGCGACGGTGTTTCATAAGATTGAGGTGGTTCTCAACTCGCGTCCGTTATGTCCGTTGTCTACCGACGCGAACGATTTGCAGGCCCTCACGCCGGGCCATTTCTTGATAGGCAGACCACTTAACGCCCTGCCCGAGTATCCTTATAGAGATGTCAATCCAGGACGCCTTTCGCGGTTTGAGTTGCTCCAGCAGCTTACCCAGAGCTTCTGGCGCCGCTGGCACCTTGAATACTTACACATTTTGCAACAGCGCGTTAAGTGGTCAGATAAGACAAACCCACCGAGGGTTGGAGACCTCGTGTTAGTAAAGGACCCAAACCTGCCACCCTTACGTTGGCGTCGCGGACGCATTGTCCAACTTACTCTAGGGGGTGATGGTGTGCCCAGGTTTGCCGAGGTCCTAGTTGGGGATTCTGTTTTGAAGCGCGCGGTCGCTACTCTTTCTCGCCTCCCCTTAGACTGATTTGGCGGACAGTCCGGGACTGTCCGGAGGGGGATGTTCACGCTCGAGGAAGAGCGAGTGGCAACACTGCATTATAGTCTGTGCAGTGAGAGTTTTTTGGCGGCCGGCCGCATGTAACATGTCAGTTGAGTCGAGTCGAGTCGAAATGTCATGACATTGAATTAGGTTATGATGACCACCGGGTTTCAATAAAATATATAAGCATCTAGTATAGTATTGCGCGGTGCACCAAGTGATTGTTGGTGCGAGGTTCCGCCAAGTTTTAGTGTCGGGGAATAGTGTATCAAGCTTTGTGTTCGTTAATGAGTTCGGGTATTGGTGGCCTAATAGGCAAGTGTACCATCCGGTTCGGTCAGACAGCAGAACTTCAGGAGCCGTGACTTCCTTCGAGCTAGCTCAGGAAGTCCACCGGCTACATACGGAGACCAATCGGATCCAAGGTAAGTAATACCAATTTTCTAAGAGCTGGTATTCGGTGAATAAAATTCAGCAATACAAGTCGGTGAAACGCCGACGTGGTGGAGTCTACTTTGGGCTTCATCAGTGGGGATTGCGTAGATACACGTTAATTGTCGATGTGTGTGTGTTTCTTCATTGTAGGGTAATATTTTCATAGTGTGTGTTCGTAAACATTTTCGTAGTGTGCGTAGCGTGTTTACCTCGCCTCCCGCGAAAAGTGGCCGAAAAATTTATATTGCGATTTGTTGCGTACCGCATCCATAGGTTAAATGATCTAAGTATTCCAGACGTGAGATTTTTACGCATAAACTTCCTAATCTGATTAATTTTAGCGGCGACTAAAATCATCCCGATTAAAATTAGAACCTTGCAAAAATCCGCCATTTTGGTAATGAAAAATACAAATCCAAATAACAAATGAGGTAGAAATTTTAATTTTGCCCATATTGATTATTTTCGCCTTAAATGAACAGGAAAATAAAAATATTTTTTTAGTAATTACAATTGTATTGTTAAAAATAGGATAAAAATGTACATTAAATGTATTAACTGATATAAACATAAACCCGTTTTAGTTTCTTTAACAACAAGATCCATCCATTAATTTACTTTTAATATTTTTACGACAGCAACACAAACACAATTAAAACTAATCTTAGACATTTTAGAATTACGCTTAAGCTCTGCCTAAATTTAGTTGGCCTGCCACCGTAGAATAGCACTTGGTTAACCGGCCATTTAAATTTAGAAATTTTAGTTTTAGGTTATTTAGACGGCGGGCACTTCGCTTCTATTATACCGGCTCCAGACTCACGCGAGAAGTCTCGGCGAGAAGTCTCGCCGAGAACTTGCGCGAGAACCGAGAAGCTATCCACACTCAGCGATCTTCTCATTTACATTCTCGGTCGTGATCCGGAATGGACGACAGTGCTAGCTACTGCCTTGGTATTGTGTGCGTTATTTAAATAATTAAAAATAATATTGAGAAAAAATGGCTCAAACGATGGTGGTTATTGACAAAGTACTTTTCTATAGAAAACGTTTTGCTTCCCACAAAATGGGCTCTGTGTGAAAATATTATTTAAACTTTAACTCTGTTTCATTTTTCCACATTTTTTACTCGTATGTCTAAAATTACTGAACTATGAAGACTAACGAAATATCTCAAAACAATTAAAATCTTCGTGAATTCAAATTATTTTCTTAATATTTATCACACATATTTTGTTAAGCACTGATAGCACAGATGAGAGACTATGTTAAATGAAAGAGTATACAATAACTGTGAAGTTATCTAAATGATACTGATATGCATCAGACACCACTAAGTATTTTTTTTTATAGAATAATTGGCACGAGATAACATGCGATCTACGCCACGGTCGCAGTCGCACTGAGAACAAACGAGAGTGTGATAGTGTTCTCTTTTCTCGCCCGAGAAACCTTTTGAAGCGGGCAAAAAAACCGACACCGATCGGAGAACAGGCGAGCCCGAGAACGAGAAGCCGAGAAACCCATCACATTCACGCTTCTCGGGTGTTCTCGGGGGTTCTCGGCGTGAGTCTGGAGGCACCTTTAATAACTCTTCCTTCATTTTTTAAATAAAAACTCTGCTGAGACAAATGCCACACGCTAACATTTCCGCAGTCGTTCCTCAGAAAAAATGTATGGAGGTGACATTATCTACGGAAAAAATAGCGTGAGGCTGTCGTAAGCTAATGTCATTTGCATACATTTTTCTGCGGAATGACTGCGGAAAAGTTAGCGTGTGGCATTTGTCTAGGGCCTCTGGTAATTTCGGTGGACGGGTGCACGTCACGGTGTCGGCTCGGGCACGGAAGCTCCGTCGCCGGCCCGGACACGGACGTGTGTGAACGAGTTCATATAAAAAGTACGCCATGATATTTTTTCAAGTCACTGACGAAACACGGCCCGGCCACGTCCCGGGCACGGCCCGGAAATGTGTGGATTGAGCTTAAAAGTCATGCTATGAAGAAAGTTTTAATTAAGTATAATATAATGAATACGAAGAAGCCCCTTATCATTTTCTGTGAAGTTGACAGTATGCTGTGCTTTTTTTATTTTTAACTTTTTAGTGACTGTAATCTTTTTAGTGAAAGAAACCAGCTCACTTTAATCCCATCATCAGATCCTGACTTTGGTGACCTTGGGACCACCCTAGGAGTATACTCTATCGAACACAAAAAGAATTTTGAAAATCGGTCCACAATAGGCTAGTTGACCCTTTTTTAAAGTAGGGCTTAAAATGTTCATAATTGTTGTATTAGACCATAGCACATGAATATTATTTTTTTCGATGGCTAAAAAGTGCAAAAAATCTATTTTAAATTAAGATTTTCAATTTTGGACCGAAAACACGGTCAGCCATGACAGTCTGTTGATTATCTGTGACATACATCAAATGACGTCAGACTTATAGTAAACAAAGCACCGAGGCGAAATAACCTCACAAAAACAATGCTTTCTATTAAATATCACAAAATATAGTAAATGTGTATATGGAACGGGACAATAGAACAGGAATATAAAATTACCTCTTCAAAGACTCCAGGAAAGCTGTGGATTAGACGTACCCAGTGATATAGACATGCGAAATATTTGGTTAACACTCGCTTAAAGAAATCCTGTAACTTTCTACTGAAACTTAAATGTATTTTTGCGAAAATCACATTAATGTAAGTACTATAAATGAATAACTCAATCTGTGTAGGTACTTCAGTTTCAACTTAAACAAAATAGAAGTTTTTAGGTTGTATGTAAAATCATTAATTAAATTTTTATCTTTCAGTTAGAATGAAAACGCCGCAGCCGACCAACCAAATTTTAAAGCCAAACGTAGAGAAAACTTCACCATTCACGCATTTTTGATTTAATCTAAGTTATACACTGACACTAGATGGTGTTTCAAAGAAAAGAATATGTAGGTACCTACTTATGTTCAATTGAATATTAATGATGTAATTGAATATTAATTAAAAAGTATGTAATACAAACTATCCCAGTTTCATAATAATGAATATATTTATCTAAACAACTTTTACTTTTATTTACTGAGTACCTAATTAAAATTTGTTTCTTTCAGAGGTTACTTAATGAGAACTATTGTGTACTACCTTGTTCTCCTTTTGACAACGAGATTGATAAGGCAGTAAAACTTGTGCAACATAATACAAAGCAGTGCATGCTCAGCCACAACATCAAAATGTGGCCCGTCAACTAGAACAACATTATGTCAACAAAATAACTCAAGTATTTATATACCAAAGCACCATTGAAGTAAATAGGTCCAGTATGGTAAAACTGAAAGATGTTATATCTTCACTGATTAAACCTGCTGCCCACCACCAATCAACTGCAACATCTCCCAATAAATTGTCTGAAGTAAAGTGCTGCAAACCACCTATATCTGGCCAGACATTATTAAAAATTATTATTTCCAAGTGAGGAAAATTATGATAATGACATTTTATATACCTTCACTAGTTGGATCATTACTTAAGTCTTCTCCGTCAAGCTATCAAGTCGGACAACTGAAGACATAAAAAGGAAAAATCACAATAACCAAAAATTAAATCTGGACAGTACGTACTTTTATGTACGATAAGGCACAAACCAAGAATATACATAGGGATACCTAAAGAACTTTATTTAATAGTTGATATATTATTTCTAAAGAAATAAAGCTCTTGAGGAAACTTATGAAGAAAAGAAGAAAGAAAGTTAGTGAACTTTCACCTTTTATTAGACCTTTTAACCAAAAGCACAATAAAAAAGTTACTTCTAGTGTTTCACCATAAGTATAAAAGGGTAATCATAGATTGCTAAGAAATGAAATTCAAAAACCCAATAAAGTACTAACTTGGCCTGAGTATAAAAACGCAAATACTATTGAATATTTATTACTGTGACTACCTGATGGTTTAGTCAGCTTAATATATACAGGATATGAAAGCAGTATTAATGATATTAACTTACTAGAAGAAAGTAAATTTCAGAACAGCTTACGCAAGAATATACAAGTTATCCATTTTAAAGCCGTATACAAATATATTAAATGTGTTTGCTGTGTTGTCAGCCTGTGCTCTTCCTAATTTACAAGACCCTTCTTATTAAATAAATAATATATAGATTTTTTTTCTTTACTTTATACATAACTAACATCTAAAGATGACATAACTAATTTTTGTACTACTTACATTAGACATTATGTTCTTCACAAAAAAAATGTTGCATGTTTATTTGACAATAATGACTTGTAAAGGTTTAAGTTGAATCAAAATTTTTTAATGTGAAATACCTACATTTGTTTTATTTTTCCATTACACCTTAAAAGATTTATAATATTTTATAGGTTTGTTGTTCATATTTATCATTGTTACTCAAACATATATATGTTCCAAAAGTATGTACAAATAGGTTTGAATAGAGTTAGATCAAATTTATTACTTTATCATAGTATATTGCCTTAGGGTCGCAGGTAATAAAAGTCAAAATAATAGTAAAGTGATTTATTATGAAGTAATACTTTCATAGGAAAAATGTATAGTGTGTGTGTAGTATAGTTTCCAAAATGGCACTATTTGATCAATAAGTTTTTAGACATACAGATTGTTAGAACAAATATCTATTATGGCTAATATTGTCACCTTTTGAGTGTTTTCAAAATTACTGCTAGCAACACAAAAGTATATAAGTTTTGCTTTAGCAAAAAACATCTGCATCTATACTGAGTTAAGCATACTGTACACAGTTTTCCGTCTTTGATAATTAGCATTTTCTTTACTAAAAGAGCATGACAATTTTGTATTAATCTAATTTTATGGATACTGTTTGTTGAACTGACTATTACAGGGTATTAATCAGAAATGAAGAGGTCACATTTTGCAAATGTCAACCCCAATCTTCATCCTTCAACTTTTATCCACATTTTATTATAGGTGTCTGCAAGATTTCCTACCAAAAATCTTCCCAACGAAAGAACCATCATGTGTTATGCACTGGCTGACTTCATAGCACATGGAAGCTGTTATTCTTCATAACCAAGCTCGAACTAAAGAGCACTTCAGTATTGATGATTTCTGGTTTAGTTTTCTATGCACTTTATTCTTTCTTCATTGAAGAGGTCGTTAAGTTTTTAAGAAATATGTCACAATCTGTGTCTGTGAATGTATATATATTATTCCTGCCAGTAATTTTATTCATGTTTGGCTTGACAAATGAATATTACTGCCAATCTTTCTCTTTTTATGTTCATTTACAAATTCTTGCAGTACTACACTGGTATTTGACACATGATCCTGATGTTTTCTTTTGAACATTTCTCTTGAAGTAAATACTTTGTGTTAATTTGACTTTTGAGAGATGGTATTCTATTCAATAGCATTCAACTGCTGTAGAAAATAGCCTCACAGTGATGGTGCAACCACACCAAAAATGCATGTTTCAACTCTCTTCTGCTGCGTGACAATCTTGACAAGTACACTTGTAATCTGTTCTTCATTATAACAGTATTGAAACTGTACTTAGAGTGATCGTTTGGTAGTAAATCAATGAGAGCGATACACAAAGAATCTCCTGACCATCAATCTATCGATTTTCGGAAGATTTGTACTATCTGCTCACACAAATCCAACATCAATGGTTGATTTTGCTATTAATACAAATAATTTACGATATTTACACATATAATAACGGAGATTTGGACGATTTTTTGCCAGTTTTAGGAAAGAATAGAGAATCATTGAATCAAATTTGACATTTCTTTGTTTACTATATGAGTGACGTCACGGCCCTGACCACAGGATATCAAAGCGTTTACGGCGTGAGATAAAAAAAGATTATTTCTAGCATTTTCAAATTAAAATTTTACAGTAATCAGTCATTGTTATTTATTAAAATCGGTATATTGTGGAACCTTATGCCAAATACTATTAGAAATAAACAATATTTTAATCAATTTTGATATGAGTCAACTACCCTATTGGCGGAGTAATCGCGTAACATACACACACAAAAAAAAGAGGCACTCGGGAACTGCCGCGGTAAAGCTATTGCGTAGCATTTTTCATCAACTTATGCAATTATAATTATTTATTTTATTTATGCAGTATTTTTTTTCTTTGATATTAATTCAAGTTTTTTCTTTGATATTAATTCAAGTTACACTTTTTGAGCGTGGTGACCGATAAGAAAACAATTTTTTTTCACTCACAAGTCACTTTAATCTGAGTTTACTTTTTGTTAATAGAGGCCAAAGGAGTGGTTTAGAATTTTGCTTTGAGTTACCTGAAAATGGACAAAACATATGACATCACAAATATAGCGACATTGACAGAGCACATTAATTATTCTAATTACACTTAAAGTTTAATATTGTTAGTGGATATATATTTACAGAGGAGTTTTAGGATAGGATAATTTGTTTCAAAAAGCAATGATTTAATATTTATAGGGCGGGGGATGGAGGGAGGTAATCCATACTAATATTATAAATGGGAAAGTGTGTGTGTGTGTGTTTGTTTGTCCGTCTTTCACGGTAAAACGGAGCGACGGATTAAAGTGATTTTTAAGTGGAGATAGTTGAATGGATGGAGAGTGACATAGGCTACTTTTTGTCTCTTTCTAACCCCCCACTTCCCTAAAATGGGGGGTGGAAGTTTGTATGGAGCATTCCGCAATTTTCAAGGTAGAAAGCTAAAAATTGGTATTCGAACTATTTGTGACTAACAAAAAAATCGTGCATCATTTTTTTTTTGGAAATCTGCCCCCAACCCCTTAAAAGAGGGGGTGAAATTTTATATGAGAGTTTTTGCAGTTTTCAAGGTAAGAAGCTAAAAATCGGTACACAGATTCTTTGTTACCAACGAAAAATACCTGCCTTATTTTTTTTTTTTAATCTTCGGTGTTACCCCGAATTTAACGCGAGCGAAGCCGCGGGCAAAAGCTAGTATGTCATAAAGAGATATAGGGTTACAAGGACAGTTGAATAAAATATGATCAGTTGAACCTTCTTCAGTGCCACAGTCACAGATTGGAGTATTCCTAACGTGAATTTTAAAAAGATGGAGTGGTCCTAGCCTCAGTCTTGTTATTGTTGATATTGTTCTTTTGTCAGCACAATGAAATCGAGAAAACCATGGTTCGATTAGGATATTGGGTTGAATGTCACTATAATATTTCCCCTTAATTCTTTTTGATTTTTCATAACTGTTGCCCCAATCTGTCATAAGATCTCTTTTAGCTGAAGAGCAGAGATCAGATAGATAAATTTTATAATGGTCAATGGGGGTGATTCTGAAGCGACCACCTAAAACTATAACTAAATAAAATTAGAGATAGAAATGTCAATCACCGTTTGGTATTCAGAACTCACAAGTTAACTCTAAAATTAAGAGTGACGTTACTAAACTACTCAATTTAGTGTTAGATGTTATTTTCGTATTCTGACATGCTTCCTAAATCTAATTTTTCCTATAATTTTAAATATGTCAAACTAATTTTAGGAGGTGAACTTTTAGGTGCCGTCTAAATTTATCTTGTTACTTTTTAACGATTTTCTAACATTACCGAAGGCATTTTTTTTGTGCAACTTACCAAATGGATGATGAATTGGTTGTTATGGCATTAATAGAGTCTTCAGAAAGGTAAAATATTTGTTTTATATAAAAAATTAGATAAATACCTGCCTCATAGTTTTAAAATATATTTGTAAAGTATCGACTTATTTATGTTATAGAATAGGAGAAGAAAAAGTAAAATTGAGGAAGTTGAGGGACAAACCAGACCCATTTACTATGCCCGAATGTAAATTTAGAAAAATATTTCGTTTTTCTCACCAATCCGCTCGCAACTTGATAGAAGCTATAGACTGCACTGAAGTACAGATTGGCTCCTTACCTTACATTTAAAGGTTTTAGCCAGCCTTCGGTCATGCAGAGCTGTCACTTTTGTCACTGATTTAATTAATATTGCGCAAATTAACTCCACAAAAATATTTTAGTTCCTAAAACAGCAATAGAAAAGGACCTTGTCAAGGCAGAGTGAGCGAGCACCTACTTACATTGTAATAAAATATTTTGAAATAATTATTAAGAAATACATTAACATCCTCCGTCCTTTTTCTATTTAGGTTTCTACAAATATATGGAATGCCAAACACACTTGGAGCTGTTGATGGTACACATATTGGTCGAGGCCTGGAATGCAGCAAACTCCTTCTGTGTGGAGGTAATCACACAGAAGGAGGTGGCAGAACGGGCCAGAGAAGATGACCCAGCGGCAGATCCCTGCCGCCGCAGAAGAACGGGGCGGAGGAGGCGGCAGTTCGCCCGCAGCCCGAGTCCTGTATATCACAGGCCACCGCCAGTCGTCGATACTCCTAATGCCCAGGAGCATCGCTGGCCTTCCCATTTTAGGGAGGTGAGAGGGGCTCGCCATAGGCGAGCAGACGCTGACGAGGTCATGGAAGTGTCCGAAATGGTTCCCATGGCCTTGTCCGGCGACGGGGCGTGCCTCCCCGACGTATCCTCTTCGTCAGATGACGGGGAGGATGCGGCGGTGATGGACGTTCTCGTGCCAAGGCGTTTGTGAGGGGGCATCGTTGGGTTTTAGTCGGTAGGCCGCGGTTGATGGCGCTCTGCCCCCAGTGGCTGCGGAGAGTCCGACATAACCTCGCGCCTACCCAAGCGCGAGGTATGGGTAACGCATTTCCCAACGTTAAAAAAAATGGTACACATATTGGTATTGTTGCTCCACCACTGACACACCCTACAGCACCAGGAAACTTATTATACAATAGGAAAGGCTTTTATAGCATCAATTGCCAAGTCGTGAGTTGTAATTTGTTTGTTCCCAAGTAGTCTAATAGTACTGACATTTAGATGATAGGTAGGCTATGTATGTATGTATTTACTCTTACAACAGAAATTAATATTCTATCTGCAGATAGAAGTATGCCTATCTAAGATTTGTTGCCTAGCAATTACTATTATTTGTCAATAAATAACAGCGATTATTATGAAAAGAAAACAAAAATTAATAATGAAACAAAATACGCAATTTTAAAATTCAGAGGAAGTCACGAAGTACCTATCTATACAACGAACTACGTATATACAACTACAGACTACCACGTAATTTTTTTTTATTTCATAGCATAGGCGCGAAGCCATCACAATCGCAGAATAAATGTCGAATAATTTTTCTTTTGTGATAAAATGAATGATAAATAATAAAATTTCTTTTCTGTTATTTACAAATACGATCAAATCTTAAATTAATAATTTCTGATAGTAAAGTTAATAGAATATAGCTGTTTTTAATGTTTCTAAATTATCCCGTTTTTCTACAGCACTAGGTGTATTTATAATCTGTGTATTTTTTTTCTCCCTTTTAGGGGAAGGCAAAGGAAACTTAGTCCATACAGCCTAGTCTTTAGTATTTGGATTATATTAATTATATCTCGTTTTGAAATTAATTATTATTACATTTGTTACTTTTCCTTTTTTTTTTAATATTCATACATTATTTTTATTAATTTTTTTTTATATTATATTTGTTTTTTTTTTTACCCCTTTTGATGAGGAACTTAAAATTACTAGTAGTAAACAAACTGAAAACAACTCATAAAAAGTTACTTTCATTTTATTTGCTTTGAATTTGAAACTATAACCATAAGAATAACTAACAATACGAGTATTATTAGTTATTCTTATGCTATAACACCCATAAATAAAAATTGTCGCTAAAACATCCGTCAATTGTTTTTGACGTATCAATCAAATCAAACCAATCCAAAAAACATGGAAACATAACCTTCAACGAACTTGCCAAAAGAAAATTTTATAAACTTTCAGTTAACTTTTACAAAACTTAATAAGATTTTATCAAAAATAAATTTACATAAGATGAAGAAAAAATGGACGCTAAAAGTCGCGAAAACCAAATCTATAAACAACGCCTAAATTTCTCGAACAGTGTTCATAATGAATTTATACAAGGGAAGATAAGTTTCAGTATTCATGAGAAGGGATTGCACACTCCGCGGAACTGACTCACTTGAACCATACAAACGACTGAGCTCATCCAATAGCACAAGGCGCTGAATGCTATAAGATGAACAGGAGAATATGATGTGAGCTATCGTCTGTTCTTCATGGGAAGAACAAAAATTACACGTACTACTATTAATAATATTTAACCTTGAAAGATGGAAATTGAGGCGGCAATGACCAAAGCGAAGGCGATTTATACAGGAATAAAACTTTCTACATATGTACATGGAGCTACGACAAAACCACGGGTTATAGTTAATTGGTACGTTAAGTGAAGCGTACCATAATCCTTTATTTTCGACTTCATTTACATTAATTCTGTGATTATTATATTTTTCTACTAATCTTTGCGTTAAAAGAGGAGTACAATCTGTAAAAGGTAATGGACACACTTGTCTCTACTTGAGCCATTGAATCAGGAAGAGTACAAATACGTTTAGCCAAAAAGTCAGCCTTTTCATTTCCATAGATTCCCACATGAGATGGAACCCACACAAAAACTATGTTTATTTTGTATTTATTAACAATTTCAAAATAAAGTTCTTTAATAGTATGAATTATGTAATTTGTTGAAGCTTTTAGTTTACTATTTTGTAAATTTTTTAAAACGCTCATACTATCACTTACAATAACCCAGTGCACACATTCTTGTTTGTGATTATTTATGTGTCTCAAAGCTCCCAATATAGCAACAGCTTCAGCTGTAAAAATGGAGGCATGACAGTTGATTTTTTTGCTTAACCCAGTTTTTGCACCTGCATCGAATAGAGCAAAGGACACATTCGTGTCAGTCTTTGAGCCATCTGTATACAAGAACTTATAATGTGAATACTCTGCAAACATGCAATATGCATCCTCTTTTGTCTTAATATTGTCTTTTATTATTATTTTTATTGCAGGAAATTTGCTGGAATATGAACCTTCATAACAAGGAAGAATAGATGATCTATGTACATTCAAGGAATCTAAATAAGTAATAAATGAAGTGAAATTCTGAAGAAGATAAAAAGATCCAGTCTGGGAAGAAGAAAGAGATGAAGAACAAGACATCAAGTTGGACAAAAGATGATGATTTTTTAAACTGTACATTTTAGATATAAATCTTTCTTTTAAGTACATAAATCTAATTTTTATTGGAGGTAAATTACATTCTACTTGCATAGATATGATAGGTGTACTTTTAAAAGCTCCAGTGATCAATCTCATAGATTTATTCTGAATTTTCTCTAAAATATCAGTAAGTTTAAGATCAGCAGCAAAGCATAAAAAGCCATACTCAAAGTGACTACGAACAATTGATTTAAATAGAAGCAACAATATTTTTGGATCTGCTCCCCAATTCGTTGACGTAAGGGATTTTAAAATGTTGTATGCTTTATTAGCTTTAGTTGAAACTTCTTGAATGTACTTTTTCCAAGAAAGATTGCTAGTAAATATGATGCCTAAAAATTTTGCTTCCAGTGACGTGGGTATAGCAATACCATTATAATAGATAGGTGTCATGTTGAATGTTCTCTTACCAAATACAACTAATTTTGATTTAGAGGGATTGATTTGAAGATTTAAATAATTGAAATAGGATTTTAACTTTTTTAAAGAGTTGTTAATTGCATTTGATGCTATAGCTAAATTATCGCCAGATATATACACAACCAGGTCATCAGCAAACTGTAGATTTTTGACATCACTTCCCAAAATCAAATTTAAACGCCTTATATACAGTGTAAATAACAAAGGTGATAAGATTCCACCTTGACAAACTCCAGTATATGACAATCTAGGACCAATCAAACTATTATCATGCTTAACATAAATTTTCCTTCCTAACAAAAAATTGTTAAGCCAATTTATTATTTTATGGGGGATACCAATCAATAGTAGTTCTTTACAGAGCACATTAATATTAACACTGTTAAATGCACCTGCTACATCAAAAAATACAGCCAAAAGGAATTTTTTATTCTTTATAGAATTATGAATATCTAAATGAAGTTGACTAATGCTCTCCCGAGCTGATATTCCTTTTCTAAAACCAAACTGATTTGATGGCAACAATTTGTTCTGTTCAATATAAAACTCTAACCTTTGTTTTAAAAGTTGCTCAAATATTTTTCCTATGGAAGATGTTAATGCAATAGGACGGTAAGAGTCAGGGATACCTTTTGGTTTATTAGGTTTTAAAATTGGAACCAAACAATCAGTTTTCCAGCTGTCAGGTATTATGTTGTGGGCCCAAAGATAATTTAAAATATTGAGAAATATTATATATTAAAGCAGTGAGAGTTCAACTTTTTAATCAAGGCGTAAGAGATTCCATCAAGACCAGTAGCTGTATCTTTACGTGACATAACTGCAGATTTTAACTCTTCTAGTGAGAATGGTTGCAAAAAGTAATTCGAACTTGAATTTGTCTGACTACTGCTGTATACATTATCATAATTATTAACAAAATCTGGAGAATATTTTTGAAGAAAATCCAAAACCCAATTGTTATCAATAGTACTGTTGCATGAAATATATGACTTGTTGAATTTACGCATATATTTCCAAATTAAAGATATAGGTGTGGTGCGGTTAAAGGAGTTGCATAAAGTGGCCCAACTATTAGCTCTTTCTGTTTTTAAAGTTCGTTTTTTTACAGCCTGCAATCTCTTGAACTCTATAAAGTTGCTGTCAGATGGGTTGTGCTTAAAATTGATGTAAGCCATTTTACTCTGATAAACTGCATCAGAACACTTTTGATTCCACCATGGTAATGGTGATCTCCTATGATTCAGAGTGCGACGAGGAGAGGATATTTGAGATGCATTATTTCGTTTATTATAGGGTGAAGGAATACAGCTTTCAGTGGCAGATATAATATATTTACAAAATGCACTGTATGCTTCTAGTGGTGAGTAATCATCATATTTAAAATTAGATAATAAGGACTGTACAGTATTTACATATTTATTCCAATCTATTAACTTATATTTAGGAGAATGTGGCAAGGGCTTGCTATTCGATTGAAATCTATGTTCATGTATATCATTACTCACTAGAACCTTTATGATAACAGGTAGATGATAGCTACCAAGAGGATCATCGTGTACTGACCAATCACATGAAAGGGCTAATGATGAAGAAACAATTGATAAGTCAAGAGCATTAGCACGCCATGACATGGATCCAACAGTGGTTACTTGTCCATCGTTTAACAAAACTAATTCGTTATTATCCACGACTTCTAAAATATCTCTACCACGAGGAGAATCAGAATTACAACCCCATGAAGTATGATGGGCGTTGAAATCACCCCCAATCACCATTGGAGGGGGGATGGAGTTAACTAAGTTATCAAATTTATTGTAAGTTATACGTACACAAATGTTTTGTATTGAGTCATCAAAATAAGTTGTAATTTTTTTGTAATCAATAGAGTTGTGAATCAAAATTGCAACACCATTGTGGTTGTTACCACAGTCGTTCCTTTCTATTTTGTATTGTTTTATATTAAGAGTTTGAGTAGGCTTCAACCAAGTTTCAGACAAAAGAGCTACATGTATTTTGTGTTCAAATAAGAAGTGTTCTAACATTAATCTATTGCAGAGTATACTTTGGGCGTTCCAATGAATAATATTAAGTGTAATATCCATTATGAAGAAGGACTAAATATCTTTTCTAAAGTATTATTTAATGAGACACGAATAGTATTTGAGTTTATAGGCGTTTTTTGATCTTTGTTATTTATAATAATTTGTGTTATAGCATTTGCCAGTAAATTAATAAAGCGGTCAGATTTCGTCAAATTTTTCATCTGGGTTTCAAAATGTTTTGCGTTTAATTGTGGGAAAGCTTTTTCGTTTAACAAGTCCGAATATTTTGCTGTACGTGACTTAATTCTATTTTCTTCAGTTTTTTGTTTTTTAATTGGGCATTGATTCGAAATTGCTATGTGATCGCCACCACAGTTGGCGCATTTAGCATTATTAGGCGCTATTTTGCAAGATTTGAAATTGTGGTTTTCAGTGCAAATCGAACATATTTCTGAATTTCGACAAAATTTGGCAATGTGACCAAACTTCATACACCGTAAACACTGTTTGACTGGAGGAACGTATACGCTTACCAGGTATACATACATACTGTGGCAATTCTGTCGATGCGAACGTGACTGCGACTGTCGGAGTTGGCTGGAACGAGTCTGCACCATCCTCATTACGTACACGACGCATGAAGCGCCTCACCTGAATTATATTCCTTGAACTTCCAATAAGAGTCGATATATTCTTATTCGATAAGTCAATTGGTACTGACGTTATAACACCAGTGACCTCGGTGTCACTAGCTGGAATCGTTGCTTTCAAGGAAAGCTCTTCCAGCAATTTCTTATTTTGTAAGAAAACATTTGCATTGTTGGATAAGTCAAATGTAATACCTATCTTAAACTTATTGATAGATTTTAGGTGGAGTATGCCAGTAACGCAATGCTTGCGTATGGCATGTGACAGAGCTAGCCTATCTTTGTCATTAAATTGGCGCTCATCTTTGTGTGATGCGAAAACAATAAATTCTGACTTTGCAGTATTCTCGGGGTACTTCCTAGTATATCCTGGGACTTTATAAATCTCATATTTTCTGCTGTTATTGTTTTCAGCAGCCTCCGAGTCTGAAGAAGATTCTCCAGGAGACGAGCACTTGTCTGGTGGGGGTTCTTTTTTTCGCTTTTTAGTAGCTCCCATATTTAACTAAAACTGTACACTATACTATTTATATTTACAATTAAGATGATATATATACAGTTACAACTATTATAATAAAATGAAATACGAAATGAAAATGTTTTACAGAAAGTATAAAATTTGGGCGCCTTTCACGTTTAAAGTTCCCGCCGAAGTCTTATAATCTGTGTATTCAATTTAAGAAATTGTCAAGTACAGTTTAAATTAAGAGAGTCCGGCGTTTTAGAATACGAATTACCTAAAACTAATTTAAAATTATATGTTTAATTTTAGTTTTAGTTTTAGTGCAGGTAACTTCAGAATTACCCCCATTGCATCCTAACGTAGCCGCATCCTTAGCAAATGTGTCCACTGTGTCGTTTCCAGGTATACCTGAGTTGCTGGGGATCCAAACAAGGTTTACTGAGATACCACTTTCATGGCATTTTAGCAATAATTCTCTAGTCTGCAGGGTTAACGGAAACCTATTATTTTTGGAAAACTGGTTGGAAGATAGTGCCTGTAAACAGCTGCGTGAATCAGTAAATATTACAGATTTTTTAAAATTGTGAGAATAAATAAATTTGATAGCTTCATAAATAGCGATTGATTCTCCAGTGAAAATAGAGGAGACAGGAGGGCATTTAAAGCTTAAGGCTATGTGTAATTTAGGGATCCAAATGGCAGCACCTACACCCAATTGAGACTTGGATGTATCAGTGTAAAAGTGACACCAGTCTTGCCAATTATTCTGAATTTTTTCTGAAAATAAGTTTTTGGCCCCAGGTTGGTTTTTTCCGATACCTAAATTCTGTTGTTGTTAAAATTGGGACTGATATTTTGTGGTATTTACAATTATTTGACATTAATTTATGGAAGCTTTTTATCAGACTTGGGGACACTTTATTGGTCCAATATTTGTTTCCAGGAATCATGGTGGATAGTGCTTTTAATTTTGGGATCAATTGATGTTTTTTGTTTTGGAAAGCTTTAAATAAGTATTTATCAGATAACAAATTTCGACGGAGACTTAGAGGAGGGTCACAAGCTTCTACTTGTAGTGCATTAGTAGGTGACGATTTCATTGCCCCAAGAATTATACGTAAACAGGTAAACTGTATTCTATCTAAAACTAAGGATGCTTATTTATTACAGGGTTCAAGAATCTGGGACCCGTATTCCATTGAGCTGCGAATTAAAGCATTATATACTAATTTCTGTGAGGAAGAAGGGCACCCCACCAAACTCCAGAGAGGCAGCGCAGGATATTGATGTTTTTTCACATTTATTTCTGATATAATTTAGATGTTGTTTACCTGATAGTCTTATCTAACATAACGCCTAGAAATTTAACTTGAGTATTCAGAGGAACAGATTGGCCATCAAATTGAATGTTAATAGGTGGGAAAGCTCTTTTTCTGGTAAATATCACTGCACTGCTTTTGGGCACTGAGATATTGAGTCCATGCTCTATTAACCAATCTCCTAGATAAGATAGGGCCTGGTTGAGCTTATTTAGTTGAGCGCAGCTTTTCTCTAATGAATCGGATGTAACATATAGGACTATATCGTCTGCGTATTGTAATATATTACAAAAAGAATTTACACATTTTTCTAGATCGTGTGTGTACAAGTTATATAAAAGGGAACTTAGTACTGAGCCTTGAGGAAGACCTTTCCAGACTTATCTATGGGGTAGGAGTGTTCTACCAACGCGGGCTTGGATTGTTCTCTCTTTTAGCAAATTGTATATAAAATGTGCCAGCCTCACAGGGATACTCAGATAATGCATTTTCTGCCTGAGTATTGGAAGTAAAACATTATCATATGCTGAAGAAATATCTAGGAACACACCTACCAGCCCCCCTAGCACGTCCACCAAAACACGATATGATAAAGCGGTTTATCGCGATGAACTGTCAAAATACAATAGGGTTTCGTCGTATTTTGACAGTTCACCGCGATAAATCGCTTTATCATATAGTGTTTTGGTGTACGTGCTACGGGGGCAGGAATTGATTTTTAGAGAAGGCAATTCTGATGTCTGTAGTAGGATAGCGAGATTGTCCATGGTGCTCATTTCTTTCCTGAACCCAAATTGTGAGTTGGCTAGTATATCTCACTTTCCAAAAACCATTCAAGGCGTCTTTTCAGCATGTGCTCCATAATTTTGCACAGGGTCGAAGATAGTGCAATAGGTCAGTAGGTGGAGCCATTTAAGGGGTCCTTACCAGGTTTGGGGATGGGGATGATTATCTGGCTTTTCCAGGCATTGGGAACAGTTCTTGTTTCGAAAAACGAGTTTATTAGGTTTAGAAACATGCGCTTTGTAAAACTACCGGCTTTTGCCATCATAGTGTAGGGGATACCATCTAGGCCAAGGGAGAAATCTTTCACTGTATCCAGCACAGAGAGCAATTCTGGCATAGAAAATGCATTATTAAAAGGATGTTGGGGAATCAAGGGAGGGTAAGGGGATAAGAAGCAATCTAGGTTGGGAACATCAGATGGAGCTAATTTACTTAGAAAATCCTCAATCATATGCTATGATCATTAGATTCTAAGGAACTTGAGAAAGACCCTCTAAACCTTTTAAAAGACCTCCAGAGTAAAGTAGATGGTGTACGGGGAGAAAGACTTTCACAGAAATTTAGCCACCCTAACTTTTTCTTTTTTTTGAAAAGCCGCTTTGCTTTTGCTGTAATTTTTTTAAGCTTTAAGAAATTTTCAATGGACATTGACTGGCGGTATGTTATTTCGGCTACCTTACGCTGTTTAAGCATGTCTGTGCACTTAGAATCACACCATGGTGGGGAGATTTTGCGTCCCACTTTTGTCCTCTTTTGTGGGATATTGGCATCAGCTGCTTTTTCTAGGCATGAAATGAATATGTTGTACTGCTCTTGTAAGTCTATGTTGTCATCCTTGGGGATATCTAAGACATTTATATCAGTGTCCATTGAAAATGACTCCCAGTTTGCTGCAGTAAGACGGTACTTTAATAATGGGGGGTATAAACTATTCATAGCTGTGCTAGAATTAATAAAAAGAGAGATAACATAATGGTCACTGCCACGTGACTCTGGTAATACTCTGAAGGAAGCTGATGATAGGAGGTCTAAGGAACACATTGAGAGGTCAACAGCGCTATTATTAAGAGCAGGAGCAGTGCATCGAGTTGGTGATCCATCATTTAGAAGGCATATATCCATGGAGTCCATCAGGTCTACCAAGTCCCAAAAGAGGAGATGTACGTCATGAATGGAAATGACATTAGGATTAGGGATATAAATGGATAACAGTGTTATGGAACCAATCCTGGCAGCAACTGCATTAATTCCTGTGGGAATATTTGGGAGAGGAATTCGGGAAAATGTGTAATTATTGCTAACTAAAATTGCTGCACCAGCATATCCGTCATCCCTGTCATCCCGGAGGCAGCAGTACCCCAGAATTCTAAAAATAGATCCAGGGACGAGCCATGTCTCCGAGATGGCAAAGGCAGCGGGTCTAAAGGTGTTCATCATTTGATATAAATCTTGCTTTTTAGGGCGGAGACTACGTGCGTTCCACTGTATCAGCTGGAATTTTGGATACAATGTTCATGAGTTGGTTAAGTTTGAAAGCAACGTTGGGCAGTGGGGAGACATCACAAAATTTATTCATTAATATTAAGATTATTGACAGAAGAGAGTCTAAATAGTGTATGGTATGAGAGATATGAGAGGTTATGTGAGAGTTTTGGTTTTGAGGAGAAAACATAATACCATTATAAGGAGGGGGTGGATCATAATTATTGATTAATGTGCAGTCCTGCCATATCCCTTGCTTTGAGGGGTGTAGTTTACGTTTGGAAGAGGTTATTGTTTCCCTGTAGCTATTGTGATTATGAGGGGAAGGAATTGTAAGTGGAGAATAAGCTGGCCGAGGTGGAGTATGGTATTGAGACTGTATGGGAGTTTGAGGGACCTCAGGACGAAACAGTTCACGAACCACATTTGCGTATGAGCGGCGTACTGGAGGAAACCGGGCAACAGCATCGCTGTAAGCAATATTTTCCCGGGTCATTGTGGTTTTAATACAGTTTTGTCTATTATATTCTCGGCATGATTTGTTTGTGGCGAAGTGGTGACCAGAACAATATATACATGTTGCCAACTCCTCTGTGACAGAACATTCTCTACCTTCATGGGATTTAGAGCAGCGATGGCATCGAGCTTGCGAGCGACACTGAGCTTGGACATGGCCAAAACGACAACAATTATTACATTGTATTGTAGGTAATTCGTAGGGTTCCACAGATAATGCAGTGTAAAAACTGTAAATTTTGGATGGTAAGGATTGACCGCTAATGTAATAACTATTGTGCGTGTGGGTATCCTTTCCGGGGCTCCAACTTTGGTAGTTTTTCTATTTAGACGTCTTGTTTTTAAAATGAAGCCAAACCCTTCTGGCATTTCTACCGACTGGACAAACTCCTCCGTGGACCACTCTGTTGGGACACCACGAACTACACCCATTCGGGTGATATTAAATGATGGAATGGAAGCTGTAAATTTTTTATTGGAGGATGGGGTTAGAGAGAAATAAATTTGCATCATCACCATTTGTAAACTGTACAGAGATACGGTTTCTACCAACGCTTTTAACTCCCTGGCGTAGAATGTTTTTTATATTTCCAGTAGCAAGAATTTTACCGAATAAAATTGGATTAATGGATGTTCCTGATTTGGGGTGTGGTTCAGAACGGGACACATGTACTAAGAATGGGCCTGTATGTGAACTATTATATTTTTTGGTCTGTCAAGCTTGGATGGATATAAACGTGCTGGATTGATTGAGATGGGGCGACATTTTCGGATGGGTTAATTTTGCAAGGGATAACAGGCAAGTCTTGCTCATTAGCTCTTTTATGACCGGTTCGGATGGAGGGCTGATCGATACACATTACGTCTTCGCTTTCAATTAGAATTTCATCTATAGCGTGTGGCATTGAGTTAATGTTCGGATCAGGATCAGGCGGTTTGGGCGATAAAAAGCACACAAAAAACTTACACAAACAGAAACACTTCACTGGGTTAAAATTAGGCAACACAAAAACTGATGATTGATAGAAAATCGCAAATAATTTAGAAGCAAACTCAATTGTACGTGTATACACCTTGACAACCGCGTTGACTTCTTCTTCTTCTTTTAGTTATGGCAATGTGTTATTACAAGAATTCTGCCATCTCTAACTTCGGTTGCGAGTCGGTTGCTAACTAGTACCACAAACTATATAGAGACACAAATTATATTACTGTTACAGATAGGAATCAACCCCTCTAGCGGCCGTTTCGTAGTGAAATGACAGCTCCGTAATGATAGTGCTGCAAAACTATCGACTGCTTATTATCGACATACTGAAAATTATCGATATAAATTTACAGCCCTAATCTACTTTTTTAATTCTGATAATATTTTAGGTTATTAAAAATCAAAACAACGAAATGCGATTATCTTTTTATTGAATTTAACATACAATATGACAAAAACGTACACAATGGAACTTATTAGAACCCACAATTCTCCGCCATGCAACGCTGTGCTTACTCTGCGATTCTGAAAAGATAAATAAGCATTTGTATAAAGTGTGACGACTCTAAAATGAAAAACAGTGAAAAACCTAGTAAAAATAAATAACCTGCCTCTCCATCTGATCTTAGTCTCTCCACTTCTCAATATCTGTACACCTGTTGATACAAAAAAGATAATTATATAAGACATTACTTTGTTTTTGAAAATAATTTTGTTTTATTGATTATTTACAAAACTTCAGATTGAAGAATTGAACTCTGCAGACAATGGCAAATAGTTTAAAACGTTTGAATACATTTTGAAGAAGTTAACATTAAAAGCAATTAATTTTATAGTAGGTAATCTAACCAAACAAATCAATCTAGTTTTTAATTTTGATGAATATGTTAAGGTCAATAAGAAATGTTTTCCATAAATTAATGATATTCATTCATATAAATGATTTTAATTAGAGTTTGAAAAAGCATTTAAAAGGAATGGCATACCCATTCCTTTTGTAATGCTTTTAAAATTATGTTTATCAAACTTTCACATTCTCTTAAATAATTGTGTCAGAGTTAAATGTTCCAAATTGGTTCACTAAACTCAAATAAAACTAGATTTATTAAATTCTCATGGCCAAATGTAAGGAAAGTGGATACAATCGAATCGTTGAACTCATCAATTGTAGTTACAAAATTTTTGGGTATTACACTTGATGCACGTTTGTGGGATCAACATAGTCCTTCGCGAACAGACCTAGTTCTGTTGTATATGTAGTTAGTTAGGATGACGGCACTTATACCAAATCTGAAGAAGAAACTAGTGCGGTACTGCTGGAAACACACTTTCCCGGTTGCCAAATCACGTCACACCTGGAATGGTCCGACGAGCATTACAGCACACCAACAAGCGAAGAATGGGAGGCTGCCAGCAAAGTAGTAACCGCGGATAGAATAGAGTGGGCTATAAAGAGCTTCAAACCCTTTAAATCCGCAGGACTGGACGGAATATTCCCAGCGCTGCTACAATGGCAACCTAACTTAGCAGTAAAACATTTAGAACCTATATTTAAGGCCTGCATAGCCTTCAAATATATTCCCAAACAATGGAGAGAGGCGAAGGTAGTATTCCTACCCAAACCAGGGAAAGAAGACTACACTACGGCGAAATCCTTCAGACCAATAAGTCTAACATCATTCCTGCTCAAAACACTGGAAAGATTAGTAGACAGACACCTTAGGGATGGAGCACTCCAAGAAAGACCCTTACACCCCCAACAACACGCCTATAGAAAAGGCAGGTCCACAGAGTCGGCACTACATATGGTGGTCCGTAAAATAGAGTCGGCCATATATAACAAATCCTCCACCCTAGGCGCCTTCATAGACATAGAAGGAGCTTTCGACAAAACAATGCACAATAGCATTAACCACGCCCTTCAAAAGTACAATATAGAACCAGCAGTAACAATATGGATCACTGAGCTGGTAAGCAAGAGGGCGGTTCGGATAGTGGGGAATAACACCATTAGAGCTAAAGTGGTCAAAGGATGCCCCCAAGGGGGAGTCCTATCCCCACTTCTGTGGAACATAGTAGTAGACAGCCTCCTACGGAAACTAAACGGAAGAGGCTACACTACTATTGGTTATGCAGATGACCTGGCAATACTGATAAATGGGACTGCAGAAAACATATTATGTAAGGAAATGCGCGCAGCCCTAGTATTAGTGGAACAATGGTGTGACGAGCACCAATTGTCAGTAAATCCAAATAAAACAGAACTTATACTTTTCACCAACAAAAGGAAGTTACCAGAACTACAGCTACCAAAACTATTTAACACCAAACTCTCCCTTTCAACACAAGTAAAATATCTGGGCATTATCTTCGATAATAAATTAAACTGGGCGAGTCACATGGAAACAGTAACAAAGAAGGCATGCTTAGCGTTTAACCAATGCAGGAGACTCGTTGGTAAGAAATGGGGTCTAAACCCAAAAATCACACTTTGGTTATACACTGCAGTTATCAGACCCTCTATAACCTACGGATCAGTCGTTTGGTGGCCCAGAACCCAACTGACCACAGCAAAAGCTAAGCTCCAGAGTCTGCAACGCTTAGCAACTACATCGACCAGCGGATGTATGAGAACCACTCCATCAGCCTCCCTAGAATACCTCTTACAACTGAGACCTCTAGATCTAGTCATACAAGAGGAAGCGAAAGCAGCAGCCATAAGACTAAAATCGCAGGGACTATGGAAATGTAACATAGGAAAAACACACACGATAATCCTAGATTGGAGTACGAAAGAAATACCTCTTCTCGATGCACCGATCGATAGAATACCATGCCACCATGTCTTTGGCAGAAGATACGATATCCAACTAACAGCAGAATCAAAAGATTGCTCTGACATTAAAGAAGTTAGGATATACACAGATGGCTCCAAGACCACTTGTGGAACTGGGGCCGGCGTCTTCTCAAACGACCTTAATATCAAATTATCAATAACCCTAGATAAGCGGAACACCATCTTCCAAGCAGAATGCATTGGTATCACCAGAGCGGCACAGGCAGTTGCAGCTAGAGGTATTAGTAATCTTAACATAAAGATTATCTCAGATAGCGCATCTGTCCTGCAGGCCCTCCAAAATAATATTATTAACTCTGTCCTTATACTGGAATGCCATAACACGCTCCAAGCCATAGCAGATACAAACCGGGTAACTCTGCAATGGATAAAAGGACACAGCGACTCACTTGGCAACGACGCAGCAGATGAATTGGCTAAGAGAGGTTCAAACACAAAAGTGTATGGACCAGAGCCCTTACTGCCCATTCCACAGGCCCAAATAAAAACCTGGCTGCGTGAGAAAACCGAGGAACAACATCTAACAGAATGGAGAACCCATGGGGGATGCAAGCAAACAAAAGATGCAATCCCGGTACCATCCAAAAAGCTTGCCCGTTCCCTCATCAGACTAAAGAGAGACGAAATTCGAAAAGTTATAGCCACTATAACCGGACACTGTCTCCTAAACAAACACCTATTCACAATAGGGGTGACAGACAGCCCTCTATGCAGAGGATGCATGAAGGCGGAGGAAACGCCACAGCACGTCCTTATGGAATGCACAAGCGTGGCCGATCAACGGGCGAAACTTCTCCACTCCCCGGCATCAATGCCAGATGCATGTAGTAGCCCACAGAGGCTGCTGGCATTCTGGGAGGACCTGGGATGGATGGAGTAGAATAGAGGCTGATGTAAAGTCAGAACGCACAATGGCCCAATCATGAGGCTAAGTGCGATAGAGCCCAGCCAAACTAACTTCTGTTGTATATGTAGTAAAACAATTCAAGCATGTTACTATGTTGATACGGCAAGATAAATTTACTTAGTTATTTTCAGTGTCATGTAATTGGCTATTACTGCTGGGTTTCGGCTGCTAGTATAGAAAGTATTTTTGGACTTCAGTTGGTGCTATTTATAATTCACAAGCAAAGGTTTCTCTAAGAAATATTTTTAACTAAATTAATATATTGATTTAAGCTGAACAGTCTAATTATGAAAATTTGATTTGTCTATAAAAATTATAAAACCTTTGGTACCAATTTTCGATTTCATAATCTAAACACAAGAAATAGAAAGCCACTGTGAACAAGTGTGTATTGATCTGCTCATCACGTTCTAGTCATTTTCTGATATAACCATAAAAAGTAGGTGTTATAATAGCAACGTAACATCCCATTTTTTTTTTCGTCGTGACTATTGTGATTTTCAAAGCTTATTTACTCGCAAACTATAAGACTTGAGAGAAAATTGACATGAATAAAAAGTGTTAATTTTAAAGCTATTCTATATGATACAACCATAAAAATTAGGTGTCCTAATATCAAGGCAACATCCCAAAATATCCCATCCAGTTAAATATAATTATTTATAATTCTGATAAAATATTTGTTTAATTAAGTATTTATTTGAGTCATGAATCGGAACTTATACTTTACACAAACATTTTATTTTTAAACTTTAGAATTATAATTTTATTTAATTAGGCTGATATTCTTGTTTTTATTTAATGTGGAATTAATTATTACATTTTTGATAAAAATAACCTAAGGAGATAAATTATTTTTTTCATCACGGAAATTAGTATGCATGAAACGGAAAAAATCGATTTGTCAAGGGAACTTTCTTATCTTGAATGTACTATATTTAATTTTATCACTGATTAGCCTTTCAGAAACAAGGGGTTAATAAGCAAACATATTTATGTCAAAAACAAATTAATCACCTTTTGACAGCCCACTTTCTGTTATTCATGTCCTGTTCATTGCTTGTGCAGTGGCTTATGTTCTTAGCATATTAATAAAATTGATAAAATGAAATTCAGGTCCATGGTGAGTAACCAAAGCTTCTAACATATCGAGCTTCTCTATGCTTCCGAAGTCACCTTGCGCCCAGACATGTGCACCATCAGAAGATCAATTTTAGCAGAGCTTTGCTACTCTTTTTGAGAAGAAGTGTTTTTCATTTTCATTCAATCTAAAAAAAAATTACATGTAATTTTGAACAACAACATAGTGTAGGTTATTTAATGGAAAACATAATATTAAATTAATTTTAAACTATTGTTTATTTAATGAAAAAAATATTACACAACTTTGCTCACCTATCATTATTGGATTTTTAAGTATTCCTGAATTTATTTCACTTGGAGGAAGTTATTTATTGCATACTCAACTCAAGATATTCATCTTCAAGTATTTGTGTTTCAAAATAACACTAGTTTTTCTGTGTTCATAAGTTGTTTTTATCGATTTCAAAATTGATGTGCATCCAGAAATGTAACCTCTGTTGAAGCCGATGGTCTGTAAAATATTTTAGTGGATTCATAACAATATAAAGTTCGCTCGTTTTTTAGTATGGGAAAGTTCAACTTCATACATTTTGGTAAATAACTATTAGGCCAAAGATGAAAGCGTTCTTCACCTGGATTTGCCTACAAGAGAGTTGCTGGATGTCTGATTATCAGAGTAACAAGTTGTACTCTGCACAAGTTGTACTGTCACCATGGTGATCTGATAAACTTAAGTAAGATTATGGTAGCTAACCAGGTGGGCTCAGCTATATTAGCATGAAATAGTATGAAACAATGAAAGGTCAAAAAGTTATTAAGTTTAGAAAATCACAAGCAAACAAACCGATAAAACTGCCGAATCCCTTCGTACACACAGGTACTGTTATTGAATCAAGAACAGTGAGTGTCAAAAATCTTAAAAAACATGCTTAAAACACATAAAATCTGAAGATAAATTAGAGATTTAAACAAACCAACAATGTAATAATGAAAAATGAAATGCAAATGTGTGCGTTCTACTTCTATGATGAAATGACACGACACGACACACACACATGCACCCAAAAGCAAAATGGCGTCAAAAAAAATGGCGGAGACTGTCTCAGAGCCGCTCCACTAACGACCCGCTAGTTATAGGGGTGATTCCAACGCCGTATAGAGATACTACGTACTACTACGTGACTAGTACTGTCATTTTTGAAAGGAACTAATCAGCGTTGGATTCAGACCTCGATTCAGACCATAGATATATAATGAAATAGATGGGCTATAAAAGTCGTCAAACATGAGGAAAAGCGATAAACTTATACACATTGCCAAAAGAAAGAAGAAGATGGCATCATTTTTTTTTGTCCTTGTTTAATAAAAAGCGCCAAAGCTATTTTTTAAATTATAAATACAAGTTATATTGCAATATTTTATCCTTCTACTATGGTTCTCAATCATATTATGGGATTAAACATGAAATTTCAAACTAAGTAGTAAGGTTACTGTTAACCTAACAAGCTAGGAATGTCGCCATACAATATGGCCACGTATACAGCCAACGCGTATAACATTTTGCCGGGTTATAATGATACCAGTTACGCTACGACTATTTTTCCTTGATTCGTAGGTAATTTGTTACGTGAAAGGGAACTCACATATTAGTTTCTGTGTTACATTAATATTGACATATTTAAGTATAAAATTTTCAGCATTTTAGATAACAAAGGTAATTCTTTTGAAGTGAGACTTTCCATTTGCTTGTTTGTCTGTATTTAACAGATTTCCTTCGGAGATAACTACTCGAAAACAGTTGGGTTAAAGCTACTGGTCGATTGAATTGGCAGCCAACCAAGCACATCCGAATGTGTTCTAAGCATTTTGAACAACAGTGGATTCAGAAAAACAAAAAAGGCACTTTTCTTAGGAGTGGTGCTATTCCTAAACTTTTTTTACAGGTCAGTAACTTATACATATTATATCTACAAGGTACATACCTTATCAAGCCAAAACCTAAATTTATTTTTACAAGCCCAACTATTTTTATGGGGGATTTCGAAATTTATTTTACAGTTTTGGGTTAACATGGGTAGGGTAGGTACCAAATCCTTTTCTACTATTTTGATATGGCCAAACATATTATTAATGGTTTGATTTTGGTCATTTTCTATTAATATAACAAGTCTGACCATTAGTACAGATACAGTTTAAAAATTTATTAATTAATATTTTTAATGTTGTAAAATTAGAACCTGCTTTTATTTTTAACCTGTATACATATTGTTTCAGGACGCATCGATGTTGGATTTCGGTTCACATTTGAATACGCCCCGAAAGAGAAAAATGCGGCTTCAAATGCTGGGTTTGAAACAATCAGCGAGGTCATCAAATAAAAAACTATGGCCAGTGCGTCAATCGCTTAGACGATTGGGAAAAAAAGTAGTCACACTTGAAAATGTGTAAAGTGAGTTGAAGTGTAAGTTAATGATGCAAAATTAGTAGTTGGACATTTTAGATACTGTAGGAGGAACCAATAGAGATTTTCTGAAAAGATTTTGAGGAGTTGACAAAAGAAAGTATTCTGAACCTTTAAGGAAATTCGCGCTGTGCTTACACTTTTTAAGTTCAAAGGCATATGAGTTTGTACGTAAGCAATTTAATACGTGTTTACCACACCCAAAAACAGCTGGTGAGTGGCGAGGAGTAGACAGCCTCTAGAAAATGTTTGTGATTTATTAGCAATTTTGAGCCATAGCTAGTAATCTGGCTTAATCCAAATGAAATAAGTCATATCTCTACTTTGTCTGAATATTTAACAAGAACACATAGGATGTAGATATAGCTCTATGCACCGAACAAGTGTTTCTAATTAATTATATAGGTACTTGACAGAACATAATCTTCCTCAGAGATCTACAAATTGGTCTTGTCCTGCGCTATTTCCAAGTTGCCGCCAGCGGGGGCGAGGTTGGGGGTGGCAACACGGGCAACTAAGAATAACCAGCTATCTACATCGGCATCTTGCGTTCTTTGCCAGATCTTTTTTCCACATTGTGAGCAAGCTTACCAACTTTGGGCTTTTAGCACCATATTGAGTGCAGTATCAGTAGGTAGTTCAATTCTTGAACTTACCCAGCCCAAGTGAATTTTTACCTGTATTGTAGTGAATTTTATCTCTGTAAGCCGAAGTCCTTTATTCGATGACAATAACGGTGCTATTGAAATCTAATTTTAGAAAATGTTTATTTAAAATTTAATATTATACATTTTCTAAATCTTCACAAATATTTAGTAAATGTGTAAATATTGGATTTTAAATAAACTGCAGAGATAAAGAAAAAACAATGATTATTGCCCGCTGTATTCTTAATCGAGCGACGATCTTCGCAAGGTACCTAGCTGGCAAAAGCTGGAAGCGAGTGGTCGCGGATCGTGCTCAGTGGCGAGCACTTGGAGAGGCCTATGTCCAGCAGTGGACGCGTGTGGATGATGATGATGATTCCTAATATTTTTTCTTATATTTGTAAAGATGTTACATAATAGCTTAAATAAATAATTAAGTAAAATGTTTTAAAACGAAATATACTCGAGTAAATCCGAAAAGTGTAGTTTTATTTAAAAGTGCAAATAACTTTAGACTGCGGCGAAGGTTGAATGAAGAATTCAATAAAAAAAAATCGTAACTGCCTCCCATTTTTATTTTTTGAGACATATTATTGAGCGAGGGGCGCTCATTAAAATATCCCAAAAAAAAATACGTAGATCAATCAACCCTACATTATGTTTATAGTGGTAAAAGCCACTATAAACATAAAGTAGGGTAAAACTTAAAGCAACACTGGTATACCCATCTACTTTAGGCAGGTATGACGTCATCTATGTCTGTCCCTTACGGGTATACGGTCACGTCCTATCTATTCATTCTTTATCTAAGATTACTGCTATCATGAAGACAAGATCACCTAACACCTAACTAGTAATGGATATAACATGTCTTTCAAAAATGACAGTTCTTCTAGTTACCAACCGTAGTTAGCGAATAGGCCTGCCAGTCGGAGTGGGAGGTGTTAGGTTTTTTCGTTACGGGATTTCTTGATTCGATCGCCGCGCTCAAAGCCCGCGATAAAAGCTATGCAATAGCTTAAAAACATACGCATCGAATTGAGAACCTCCTCCTTTTTTGAAGTCGGTTAATTAAAAACATGCCTTATGTGATACAGTTGTACCAGAGAGATTTTGCATAAAGGAGTTTTTTTTTAGTAAAAACATGCAGCATACAGGAGGGTTCCTGTCAATGTCATCTAGGTGCCACAAGATCTTGGTCAAGCAAGTCCACAGGTCAGACATACAGTTGGTTCTCCACCGAAAAAGTTTTCAAAAAACTGTCAACTTTTATTCGGTGGAGAGCCAACATAATAGTAATTAGGGATAGATAGGGAGGCCCAAAATATATTTTATTAATATATCGTATCGCAACGTATCGCAATCATTTGTATCGATACATGATATTAGTAGCACCACCATCACTGTGATCCAATATTCTTTTGTGATATCTTTTCGAATTGGTTTGGATATATTATTATTTTTAGTCTTTACAACTACATGGCACAGCTTTCACATTCCACTCCATTCCATTTTCATAAAATAATTCCAACATTCGACTTTACTAGCGGTGACATAAGTACACGCTTGCTAATATGAATGAATACACACACAGAATTAACTTCAAAATTCAAGCAAACACAATTGTCAAATGAGATCTAAATTATTTTCAATCTTCTTACAAGTCTAAGCAAAAGTAAGCTTGTTTTCTATTAAAAAGTTCTTTTTTAGTTACACACATTAAAAAAATAAATCTATTAAATGTTACAGTAATCACATTTTACGTTTGATGTGATGCGATATTATTTAGTTATATGATATATCGAAGGGAATCGCATGGTCGTAATATCGTATGAAACATCAATATATCGTAAAGTACTGAGTCGATATTTTAAAATATCGTATCGCATCGGGCATCCCTAGGTATAGGTATAAGTACACTAGCAGTAGTTTAATTTAAGTATATGTTTTAAGCTTAGATAAAGGTTATCTAAGGTTTTAAGCGATGGGCGACTGTCTAAAAAATAACAATCGAAATCGAATGATTAGTTTGGTAACAGTCGAATGTTCATTCATCATTTGAATGATTTTTGGACTTTCAAATGATGTTCATCCATTTGAGTTTGAATTCGTATGTTCGAATATTTCTCCGAAGAGCGGGCTGTTCTTAACTTACTAACTTCAATATTAACGAATTTCTATATAATTTAGATGGTTTTAGTGGTTTTTGCTGTGGTGAATTTTTTGAGTACATGTTATTTTTTTCTACAGTATACTTCGAATGAAAAAATAATTATTCGATTTAATTATTCCATTACAACAATTGAACGATCGGTTAGATTACTATTTGAATGGATCATTCGAATTCGCCCATCACTAATATGCTTAGATAAAGAATGAATAGATAGGACGTGACCGTATACCCGTAAGGGACAGACATAGATGACGTCATACCTGCCTAAAGTAGATGGGTATACCAGTGTTGCTTTAAGTTTTACCCTACTTTATGTTTATAGTGGCTTTTACCACTATAAACATAAAGTAGGGTTGATTGATCTACGTATTTTTTTGAGACATTTTAATGAGCGCCCCTCGCTCAATAATATGTCTCAAAAAATAAAAGTGGGAGGAAGTTGCGATTTTTTTTATTGAATTCTTCATTTAACCTTCGCCGCAGTCTAAAGTTATTAACACTTTTAAATAAAACTACACTTTTCGGATTTACTCGAGTATATTTCGTTTTAAAACATTTTACTATTATTTATTTAAGCTATTATGTAAACATCTTTACAAATATAAGAAAAAATATTAGGAATCATCATCATCATCCACACGCGTCCACTGCTGGACATAGGCCTCTCCAAGTGCTCGCCACTGAGCACGATCCGCGACCACTCGCTTCCAGCTTTTGCCAGCTAGGTACCTTGCGAAGATCGTCGCTCGATTAAGAATACAGCGGGCAATAATCATTGTTTTTTCTTTATCTCTGCAGTTTATTTAAAATCCAATATTTACACATTTACTAAATATTTGTGAAGATTTAGAAAATGTATAATATTAAATTTTAAATAAACATTTTCTAAAATTAGATTTCAATAGCACCGTTATTGTCATCGAATAAAGGACTTCGGCTTACAGAGATAAAATTCACTACAATACAGGTAAAAATTCACTTGGGCTGGGTAAGTTCAAGAATTGAACTACCTACTGATACCGCACTCAATATGGTGCTAAAAGCCCAAAGTTGGTAAGCTTGCTCACAATGTGGAAAAAAGATCTGGCAAAGAACGCAAGATGCCGATGTAGATAGCTGGTTATTCTTAGTTGCCCGTGTTGCCACCCCCAACCTCGCCCCCGCTGGCGGCAACTTGGAAATAGCGCAGGACAAGACCAATTTGTAGATCTCTGAGGAAGATTATGTTCTGTCAAGTACCTATATAATTAATTAGAAACACTTGTTCGGTGCATAGAGCTATATCTACATCCTATGTGTTCTTGTTAAATATTCAGACAAAGTAGAGATATGACTTATTTCATTTGGATTAAGCCAGATTACTAGCTATGGCTCAAAATTGCTAATAAATCACAAACATTTTCTAGAGGCTGTCTACTCCTCGCCACTCACCAGCTGTTTTTGGGTGTGGTAAACACGTATTAAATTGCTTACGTACAAACTCATATGCCTTTGAAATTAAAAAGTGTAAGCACAGCGCGAATTTCCTTAAAGGTTCAGAATACTTTCTTTTGTCAACTCCTAAAAATCTTTTCAGAAAATCTCTATTGTTTCCTCCTACAGTATCTAAAATGTCCAACTACTAATTTTGCATCATTAACTTACACTTCAAATCACTTTACACATTTTCAAGTGTGACTACTTTTTTTCCCAATCGTCTAAGCGATTGACGCACTGGCCGTAGTTTTTTATTTGATGACCTCGCTGATTGTTTCAAACCCAGCATTTGAAGCCGCATTTTTCTCTTTCGGGGTGTATTCAAATTTGAACCGAAATCCAACACCGATGCGTCCTGAAACAATATGTATACAGGTTAAAAATAAAAGCAGGTTCTAATTTTACAACATTAAAAATATTAATTAATAAATTTTTAAACTGTATCTGTACTAATGGTCAGACTTGTTATATTAATAGAAAATGACCAAAATCAAACCATTAATAATATGTTTGGCCATATCAAAATAGTAGAAAAGGATTTGGTACCTACCCTACCCATGTTAATCCAAAACTGTAAAATAAATTTCGAAATCCCCCATAAAAATAGTTGGGTTTGTGAAAAATAAATTTACGTTTTGGCTTGATAGGGTATGTACCTTGTAGATATAATATGTATAAGTTACTGACCTGTAAAAAAGTTTAGGAATAGCACCACTCCTAAGAAAAGTGCCTTTTTTGTTTTTCTGAATCCACTGTTGTTCAAAATACTTAGAACACATTCGGGTATGCTTGGTTGGCTGCCAATTCAATCGACCAGTAGCTTTAACCCAACTGTTTTCGAGTAGTTATCTCCGAAGGAAATCTGTTAAATACAGACAAACAAGCAAATGGAAAGCCTCACTTCAAAAGAATTAACTTTGTTATCTGAAATGCTCAAAATTTTATACTTAAATATATAACACAGAAACTAATATGTGAGTTCCCTTTCACGTAATAAATTACCTACGAATCAAGGAAAAATAGTCGTAGCGTAACTGGTATCATTATAACCCGGCAAAATGTTATACGCGTTGGCTGTATACGTGGCCATATTGTATGGCGACATTCCTAGCTTGTTAGGTTAACAGTAACCTTACTACTTAGTTTGAAATTTCATGTTTAATCCCATAATATGATTGAGAACCATAATAGAATGATAAAATATTGCAATATAACTTGTATTTATAATTTAAAAAATAGTTTTGGCGCTTTTTATTGACACAATTTAGGTCTTACCTGTAAAAGGTTATATTTTCCTGTTTTCTAGCACTATCACTATTACAACCTAAAACGGAGCAGTGCACCATGATTTAAATGTTCAAATAGTTCACAATTACACTAATTAAAGTGTTAAATAATTACACAGTAAGCTATAATTCACACAACAAATTTCTTCCACGTATTTGTTTAGCACCAGACGCTGGTGATAAACAATCCCCACTACCAGTTTCACCTATATACGGTAACAAGGACAAAAAAAAAATGATGCCATCTTCTTCTTTCCTTTGGCAATGTGTATAAGTTTATCTCTTTTCCTCATGGTTGACGGCTTTTATAGCCCATCTATTTCATTCTATATCTATGCTAATATGTTATTATCATGGAATTATTACTCAAACAGGAATGAGCTCTTGCTTAAAAAAGTGTGCCGAGCGAGAGATAAATAACTGTACCGTTTGTCTCTTTCTTAAATTTGTGACCACAAATTCTACAAAATAGGGATTTTTTCTTAAAAACAATAACAATCAACCTAAAAAATGCTTTTGAAATCATAATATGCTTAATAATCACGATTGTTAAGAAAGAGATCGCTTTTAGTGACAAGGTCACCCTTTGTACAATTAGTGTTAAGTGTATTATTTATACGTTGACTTTAAGCTGGTTGGTGTTGTACAACAAAGACATATTTTATTATATTCTATTATTTCAAAATGGGTTGCGCAAAAGAATTTTATATCTGCTTTTCATTCAAGATAGGTTTTATTAATATTATAATTATTTAAATAATAATTAATGTCAATGATTGTCTTTCAATAGATTGGTCTTTCCAATCGGTATATTATGTTGAACCCACCGCTGTTGGAGGTGGAATTTTGAAATCTTTGGACATTGTCTATGTAGAATTTTACCTCTGTCAAATTCAAATTTTGTCTTGTTTACATTTTGAAAGAAGGGACGGAAAGAATATAAAATTGGTGGTTCGATGATTATGTAGCTGAAATTATGTGCTAAAATAATGTAAAAAGTATTTTGTAAAGAATTTGTTAATAGGGTTTTAGTATTATTTAGATTAGTGAGAATGCACTGTGGATTGAACAGAAATATAAGAAATATATATATGGAAACTTGAACAACAGACGTAAGTTTTATTTGAAGCTATTCTTAGGTGGAAAATATCCCCTTAACAGGTTATGGGCCCAGCGACGTAAAATTAAACTAGAAATCTATTAAGTGCTATTAAAAATAATTACGATCTAAAAATTCAACTTACAAAATGTCAGACGAGATTCCGAAATTGAATAGCGAAACTGAATATACCATATGGAAAAAGAAATTGAATATATTCCTTTGCTCAAAAGACCTAAGTTTGATTCTAATGGAAAAAGATAAACAGGCCATAAAGTCAGAAGAGTTCATATGCAAAGATGGAAAAGTAAAACACATAATAATAAGTGCAATAAATCCAAAATATGTGAGCAGAATAATCGACTGTGAAACAGCGAGAGCGATCATAATGGTACTAGATCAAATATTTTTGGGTAATCTAGAAAGAAACACAGAGATGTCATCTACTACAAGAATTTTACAATTACAAGTTTGAAAAGAAAGACATATTAGAAGATATAGGTGATCTGCAAAACATAGTGACGACAATAAACAATATCGGCACAAAAATAGACGTCAAAGAAGTAATCGCCAAAATTTTAGGCAGCCTTCCGGTAACTTTTTCATATTTTAGAACAGCATGGGAGTCTACATCAAGTGTAGAGAAAACCATAATTAATTTAATCTCGAGAATACAAAAGGAAATAAATATGAATCACAAGGAAAATGAAGGCAGTATGGAAGCCAGAGAGGACAAAGGAAATATGTTCCTAGCAGTGAAGAACTGTCACAACTGTGGCCTCAAAGGACACATAGCGAGATTCTGCAGAAAGAGAAATATGTCATTTGCATTAAATCAGAACATCATCTGCTTTAAATGTCTTAAGCCAGGGCACAAGAACCCCGAGTGCACTGAAAGATTTAATTGCATCTATTGCAAGAATGATACACACTTCTCAAAGTTCTGCCTAAATAAACCAAATTTCTCGGTAGGTGATATAAAAGAAAATACGTACAGTGAGGAAAAAATTGAATTTATATTAGATTCAGGGGCATCAAGTCATACTATTAACTCTGATGTATTTTTAATAAATAAAGAAAAATGTTCAATAACAACAGCAGATGGCAATATACACCTTATTGATACATTGGGAAAGGTAGTCTGCAAATCCAACTCCAGTACACATATGATTACCTTCAACGACGTCTTGCTAGTTCCAAAGCTGAAAAAAAACCTAATCTCAATTCCAAAGTTAGCAGAAAATAATTACAAAATTATATTTTTCAGAGACACATGTAACATTATAGACGATGATGACTGTATCCTGACTGGAAAGCTGAGCAGTGAAGGACTATATTATGCGGAGCTATCAACTAACAGGTACACAGATGAGCGGTATACTAGGCCAATAAATTTATTATCTACTAATGAATTTTGGCACAGGGCGTTAGCACATACTCCTATTTCAAAAACTAGAAATTTAGTGAACGGTATTAATGTTAAAAATGACAAAGACATTAATACCTGCGAAGTCTGCATACGTGCTAAGTTAAGTAGGAAACCATTTAATACGGAAAGATACAGAGCTACCAAACCTTTAGAAATTATACATAGTGATGTATGCGGGCCAGTAGGAACAGAAACATGGAACGGGTACAAATACTTTATCACTTTTCTAGACGACTATACGCACTTTCTCAAAATTTATCTTATCAAAACAAAGGATGAGGTCTTCACACAAATAATAAACTTTATTAAGCTTTCAGAAAATCACTTTAATTCAACTGTGAAAACTTTTAGGTGTGATAATGGTGGTGAATACACCAGCAATAGATTCAAAAAATATTGTGAAAATAAAGGAATCCATGTAGATTATACTATGCCGTATACTCCTCAACATAACGGCAAAGCTGAACGGTTAAACAGAACAATAATGGAACGAACCAGAGCCCTATTATTTGACATGAATCTACCAAAAGACCTATGGGGCGAAGCAGTATTAACAGCTGCCTACTTAACGAACAGATGTTCGAATTCCGTCAATGATAAAACACCAGCTGAAATGTGGTTCAATAGAGTACCAAATTTAAAACACCTAAATATTTTCGGATCTCTTGCATACTTCAAAATCAATACCAGAATTAATAAACTAGATTCCAGGTGTCATAAAGGTTTACTCGTGGGCTTTACAAACAATGGCTACAAGATTTGGGATCCGGTGGAGTTAAGGGTTTACTACTCGAGAGATGTCATATTTAACAATAATGTAAAAGATGTTATGGAATATTTAACAAATATCAAAAAGAGTACTAGAATAAATGATCTGTATGATTTATTTAAAAATGACTGCGAGTTTGAGAGGGGAAGCCTAAACGAAGGAAAAACGAAGAAGACGTGTGTAGAAACGAGGAGAAAGGAAGCTTCAATATTATCAGATGGACGTGAAAATAATGAAATTGAAAATGAAGTATTGGAGGAGGGGTTTATTAATAACGAAGTTGAAAACGATGGAAGAAAGATTTTTGAAAATAATAATGAAGTTGAAGATGGTAGTGGACAACAGTCAATTGAGAACAATGATGAAGATAAGTTTGAAGATAGTCTGAGAGATGAAATAATTGAAAACAACGATGAAGATAATTTTGAAGACAGTCTGGAAGAAAGATTAACTGAGAATGGGAATAATAATAATGGAAGGTCAGCAGCAGATGGAAATGAATTATTTGAAGATGCAGTGGAACTTACCGCAGAACAAATTACACGTCGAATTTTGCCGAGAAGAGAAAGAAGACTACCAAACCGACTGAAAGATTATGACTTAGAAACTTCATTTTTAACTTACAATGAAGTACTAAAGAGTAGTGAATCGATGGGAAGAAGCAATTAAAGAAGAAAAAGATTCTCTAGAGAATAATAAAACATGGGATATTGTTGACAAATCAGAAGCTGGGAACAGAAAATTAATAAGCAGTAAATGGATTTTTACTATTAAACCTGGAGGGAGATATAAAGCAAGGTTGGTTGGAAGAGGATTTCTGCAAAAATACGAAGTAGGTTATAAGGAAACATATAGTCCAGTAGTAAACACTACGAGCGTTCGGCTGCTGCTATCAATTACTGCACGGAAGGTTTAAAAATGAAACAGTTTGACGTAAAGACAGCATTTTTATATTGAGATTTAAGTAAGTATATTTTTATGGAAATTCCTCAGGGATACAACGTAGGCGAAAATAAAGTATGCAAACTTAAGAAAAGCCTATATGGGCTAAAGCAAGCACCGCTCATGTGGAATATAAGGCTAACAGACTACTTGAAGAAATTAGGATTTATACAATTAAAACTGGATCCTTGCCTGTTCATGTGTAAAGAAAAAGAAATATATCTAGCAATACACGTTGATGACGGACTTTTAATTGGGAATAGTGATACTGAATTAAATAAGATAATGGCGGGACTAGAAAAAGAATTTGAAATTAGAAAATTTGAGAAAATTGAAAAATTCATTGGCATTGACATTGAGGTTAAAGAAAAGCATTTGAAAATATATCAAAAATCATATGTCGAACAGTTGCTAAAGAATTTTGAATACAACAACCTAAAAGAATCTACATTTCCAAACATTTTAATCGATACACATCAAGAGGGGAAGTGTGATAGTGGTGCTGTGCATCGTTATAGACAATTAATAGGATCCTTATTATATTTAGTAAATAAAACGAGATTGGATGTTTCATTTCACGTTGGTTATTGTAGTAGACATCAGGAGTCACCCAATTTGAACGATTTTGCAAATATTTAAAATATTTTTAGATATCTTAAGAATTCTGTATCGTCTGGCATTCAATATTTACGGGGAAACGACTTAACTTTAAGAGCTTACTGTGATGCTGACTTCGCAGGTGATCCAGACACCAGGAAAAGTACGTCTGGTTTCGTTATACTGTACAGTGGTGGTCCGATACACTGGTGCTCGCGAAAACAGTCCATCACTGCTCTTTCCAGTACGGAAGCGGAGTATATTTCTGCTGCAGAGTGTATCAAAGATTTGCTCTATGTACAAAGTTTGATCAAAGAAATTACAGGGCTATTACCAAAAACACAGTTATACGTTGATAATCAGTCGGCAATTGTTTTGATTAAAAATGGAATTCTAAATAGGAGAAGCAAACACATAGATGTTAAATATCACTTTATTAAGGAAAAGATTGATCAAAATTTAATCGAAATTCTTTATTGTCCAACCAATGCCAACATTGCTGATATCTTAACAAAAGGACTAGATAGAACAAAGTTTCTACGATTAAGAAGAACTATTGTAAGTGAACAGTGAATGCTGTGAACTTTATTATTGAGTTTAATTGTATGAATGAAAGATTGATGATAGTGTAGATGTAATATTTTGGGATCTTATTCAAAGTTTAGGCTAAGTATAATTTTAAGGTACTATCTCGGTCATTAAATTGAAATTTATATTTATTTATATATTTATGGGGAGGTTCGTAGGTATGTAGACAGATAGGTAGGGAATTTTAGTATGGGTTGTATTGTTTGTATCGTTGGTGTTTGAAGTTGACTGTATTGCCAAAGCTTACAAAATTCAGAGGGGATGTTGGAGGTGGAATTTTGAAATCTTTGGACATTGTCTATGTAGAATTTTACCTCTGTCAAATTCAAATTTTGTCTTGTTTACATCTTGAAAGAAGGGACGGAAAGAATATAAAATTGGTGTTTCGATGATTATGTAGCTGAAATTATGTGCTAAAATAATGTAAAAAGTATTTTGTAAAGAATTTGTTAATAGGGTTTTAGTATTATTTAGATTAGTGGGAATGCACTGTGGATTGAACAGAAATATAAGAAATATATGGAAACTTGAACAACAGACGTAAGTTTTATTTGAAGCTATTCTTAGGTGAAAAATATCCCCTTAACAACCGCCACATAAAAGATAATCAAATATGTCAACTTGTCAAAAATGAGTCAACACTAAAATCTCTCTGTGATATTTAAATACATACCTAGTAAAAGAATTAGTAATATTTTAAGAAGAAAAGAATTAAAAACACATCAGTGTGAGTCGAATTGTTTCAACAATATTGAAAACTTTTGTGGTTTCGCCAATATCTTGAACAGAATGTTAATGCCAATTCTTTTTTCTAATAACTTAACATCGCATCGTGTAAGCTAAGCAATAAATAACTAATATAAATTACTTTTAATAAAAAATGTTAAAAATTGCGATAATATTTATGTTAGGTACATACCGTGTGGTTACCCTACTACAATGACAACGAAAATTACTGACATTGAGATAGAATCGTTGTTGCAATATAACATTTTTGAATACTACCACTAGAATATTTCCTGGGGCCTTACCATGAGCTTTTATAAAACCATCCATAATCCGTGCAGTTCATAAGCAGGCCTTAAACAGGATTGCTTAAAATCGTACTATGAGCCCTGTTTAGGTGAACGGCTTATAGATTGCTTGAGTCGTAAGGTGAACGGTTATTTGTCTCTGGTCTGCCTTAATGTTAAAACGAGATAGCGCTATACAACTGTTGTATCTGACATCTCTTTTCTTCGGAAGCGTTCGAAAACCATTGAAAGATTAAAAACCGGTTGAACCGGTAAAAGAGAATATCTCAACATATTTACAATTATTTGTTATTTTTGTTGTTCGTTTTAACGTTTTTTATTCTTAAGATATGAGTTATTATAATTTATAGTTGTTTTTATTTTATTACATCCTTACTCTACATTCTCCAAGAATTTTCCAAGCTATTGATAGTTGAAGGAAATGTTCATAGCTTGTTATGAACGTACTTAACCTATGTACGTACATTAATTTATTGTGGCAGAAAATTTTAAAGAATTAAAGATCTTCGAAGTTTTGTATAAAATACACCTACCCATTGTACTTTCACGATCCATGTCAAGAAAGCAGTCTTACAAGGGCATTACCATCCTTCTGAAAAACGAAAACTGAGCAAAAATCTCGATTCTGGGGAAATCCAAAAGGGAAACACCACTAAACAAAAAAGAATTTTAGACCAATCGTGTTCTAAAATACAGATGTTTTGTTTGCATTTTCTTTAAACAATCGATAGAAAAGTGTGTCGGCAGTTTATTGTGTTGATTCTTCATTGTACAAAGTGTTTGCAAGTAATTTACATCGTCGTGCTTTGTACAGCGATAAGAACTAAGAATATCTACCTATTACTTCCAGAGATTTCTCTGATTACTTCTGAATGAAATCAACTCGAATTTTATCTGGGTTCGTCAATGTTATGTTTGCATGACTTGGAAGACGTCTGGTAAAATACATATAACCAGTATATAGGTTTTAATAAGTCTGCACAAGCGAGAAGTGGAAAAAGATATGGAAAGCATTGCACAATTTATGTTTAGTAAATGAATAATAATTATGATGTTACTCTTCAACACCCACCAGCTTTAGTCATCTCATTACCATGAATACTGAAAAGCAATCCATATGTGGGGCTAAATTATTGAAATGTTTAAAACCAAATAGGTATATGCGAATAAATCCAAAAAGTGTAAATTAATTTGAATGTGTAGTACTCATGCGAATAAAAGACAGTTATTGTGAAGAAATAAATGTTTTATTATAAGTTGAATCTTAAAAACCTCAATTTTGTTTGCTTTATTGAAGAAACTCACTCAGAGACAGCTAAATTTGAAGAAGTACCTATATTTGTCATAGGATATCTGGTGAACAACCCAGAAGCGAATAACAAATTTCATTGTTGGCTGCTGCTTCATGTCTGCCACAATAGATGGATCTTGCGCTGCAGTAGACGTTTGCTTAAATGCTTCTTGGATTAATCAAGATTAGCTTCATTGCATAGTGTGAATACAGAGGCGAAAATCTGGGCCAAGAAAGATTGGGAATAACCTGAAATGATTGTTTTATTTTAAGACTAACATTGTAGTATTTTTTTGTTTCTTGTGTTTGATTTCATTGTTTTAAGCCTAACTTTTTATTATATTTTGGAAAAATGTTATTCGTTTTATTTTAACCAATAATAATAAAGCTTTATCTAGCGTATTTAAATTTTCTAAATGAGAGGATGATTTGTCCAAGTAAATGATTCATGATTAGACCCTAGATGATTTGCATCAACACATACATTGTTGTGATGTTGCAGTTAAGCATTTTTTTGCCCGAGCATTTCTCACGAGTTAATTTCTTTCTCTCAATCGATCATCAGTTGACCCTGGTGAGGTTAACTGATGATCGACAAGACTAAGCACACACCCTTGTAGGTCTCTTTTAGCTATGTTAAATTACCCCATTATTAAAATCCTTTGTAAATATATCTCCACTTGCAACATCAAACTATAATTGTACTATGCTTTCTGTATGTGCTACCTCTATGTTCTATGTTGTGACGTTTTGTTTTGTCCCTTTTCCAAGTAACCCAAAACAAATTTATTGACACATTTGGCCACATTGATACTATAAACTCTAAAAACAGTATTTTATCCAAAACCGGAGATTGGCAGTAATGGTTGTCACCACGACCGATTGCCATAACTTTTAAAGAAGAAGAAGAAACCTAATAAGTGTTATGGTGAAATGATATATCCACTTTCAAGAATTGAAAGCTTAATTTCACTGAATGCCCTGCTTTCTGTGTCTTATTGAGTGTGAACATTATATGCTAACAACAACAATGTGCATATACTTAGATCTGTCTGCAATGCACATCTGAAATATTTTTTTTTATTTAACATATTGTTTTTTTCTATGTAATACATAGAAAGCTATCACTTCAAGTTTTATATTATTTATATCATTTCCCATAGCACAAAAATTGTCGAGAAGGTATTAATGAACCGTCATATTAATTATTTTGTAAACTGAGTTTTAACCATTTATTACTATTTTTCAACTTTAGGAAGTAGTAGGTACAATTTTTTTTTTGCAACAAAATTAAATTCACATCTGCAGAAAGAAATTTTGTTTGTGGAACAAGAAGTGCCTTTTTGCCTCAAACTCACTTCCGCATTATTTTATAATATTAATTAGGATGGTAAGATATTATGTGTAGGTTTGGTAAAAGCTATAGAAGCATTTTGCAAAGTTAATGCTTATCCTTAATAATTTGGTGTAATGCCACCACCACTTCAACTCACCTCTGAGCACAGGTTTCTCCACAGATGAGGAGGAATGAACCTACTACACCATTATGGGAACATAGTAGGTAAGGTAGTAAGTTCACAATTTGGATCGTATTAGCCTTTATTATACACACCTTAACTCATACACATTACATTCTTTTAGCATATTTTTGGAAACTACATTTATTTCTTATTTGCACATTGTTAATGGCATCAATTTCTTGTGATAAAACAGGAAACCTGTCTGCTGAGCAACATTTTGGGGTTCCCCAGTTGAATTTTGGTAAGATCCATGTGCATAAAGATAAACAGCTGTTAAAACCCTGTAACAGAAAAGGTTGTTGTGAATTAAAGGTTGCTACAAAAAATGATCCGAAGTGACCCTTGTTTCTAAATTTTAGTCATTTGAACTTAATTTTCACTATCGGTTGAAAGTATAGTAAAAATTCCTAACCAACTCTCGAGGTAACCAAACATGGTTAGAATGAAAAATGTTACCTACATTATGCTTAACATTAGATAAAGTAGAACAAAATCAAATTAATGTAAGTAAAGGCAAGGGTTTTTAATATAATAAAGAAACAACTAACATCTATCTATTATAATATAGTATAATAACACAAAGTTGCTCTCTCTGTTTGTACGCTTAAATCTTTAAACTACGCAAAGGATTTCAATGCAGTTTTCAGCAATAGATCACCCTATCTATTCATGAGTAAGGTTTGTATGTAATATACATATTTTATAATATTATTAATCACTCCAAACTGCCCCACATTAGTATCTACATTGCACCCGTGCGAAGCCGGGGCGGGTCGCTAGTTGCTTAATAAATTCATTTTCACAGAGTAGGTACTTTTTTTATACTGAAATTCATTTTCCTCTGAATCAAAGGTAGGTTTGATTGTTCTGAGGGTATCATTAGCTTCTCTCGATGTCACTTGTTTTAACTCCGTGCGGTGTTCATTCTCCAAAAATTCAAATATTTCATTGTCGTCACATCACATCTCAAGCAATATCTCAACTTTCAAGAGTAATAAACACTGTGAAAACTATATAAAAATTTAAAACACTCGGCGTGACTCGGCTACTAATTATACGAAAATTAGGGAGTTAAAATAAAAGAAAAAGTCATTACAGCCGTTTGAAAACATCTTAAATAAAGTTAGTTTTAACAATTATCTTATGAAAATTCCACCAAATTGGGCCAAATCCACTTAACAATCTTGTTAAAGCCGCTGAAGAGCAACTTTTTAAAGATTGCTTTATTTGACATTTAGGACGTTCAAAAGCAGTTTTCAAACTGTCAAATGGGCGGTCATGGTACGAAAGTTCATACATAAAAAAAGGTGAACGGTTTCGTGACGTCATTTTAAGCAGGCCTGCAAACGCGCTGCTTTAAGCCGGTCATGGTACGGAAATAGACAGCAATACTGTTTAAGGCCTGCGATAAGAGCTCATGGTAAGGCCCCTGGACGTAAAATCATAGTGTTATAATTATTAATAGTAGGCTAACACGGCAATTTAAATTATTTCATGTTATAATTATTACAAAAAAAAACAATTTAGGTATTTTGGGCGTTAAAAGTAATTAAAATAAACAATAATAAAAAATCTTCATCTACCATTAGTTGTTTCATAACTACTAAATTATAAAATATACAACAGTAGCAACACTGTGGGAAAGGGATAAAAGGTACAGTTAGTGCTATCTCTCTCGGCACGCTTTTGCACTTTCAAGTGTTTAGTCTTTATTCATATAGAAATAAAGTCCAAATTTTAACAACAATATTTTGAAGAGCTCATTCCTGTTTGAGTAATAATTCCATGGTTATTTATTATCTCTGTTGTGTGTGTGTTAGTCTCTAGTCTGTGGTTGATCGCGCTGCCGTGGTGTCGAGGTTGCTGAAGGTTTACTGCCAAATTGAAACTCATTATTTTGAAAATACACGTGATCTACAATATTAATGCCGGAATAAAACAAACAAATTAAATACTTTCTCACTTCTTAGTCTATCATCAATTATGAATAGTGTTGTGCTTTGATGTGGTAATAGTGCGGTTTTGGAGGTAAAATGCCCGCTTCCATTTGTGATCCAGTATCAAACGCATTGCGTTTATCTCTTACTTCAGACGAATCACAAAATTCTTCGTTGCTAGACAGCAGAATTTATTCGTCTACCAAAGGTGTGCTTCTCACTAAAATAGACTTTGAAGAGTCAGGAGATTACCAAAGTAATGTTCTTGACGGATTGAAATCTAAGTACGTGGTGATACGACCTAAAAAAGCAGTTCTCGAAAGTAAACTGTTAAAAAAAGAAGTTTGTACTTCTAGTCAAGCCCAAGGTAATATATAACATTGTGTTTTATCTGATTATGCGTATATATATACAGCTTTTATGTGTGATATTTGTAATACATCCATTTCTAGGTTATATTTCCTTTACCAGTTCAAATACTTTTTAGTTACTTTATGATTTGTTAATTGCTTCTTGTTTTTCCAACTAGAAATATTTATTTTCAGATGTAATTAAAAAAATAGAGGAAGGCTTACCTAAACCTAAAAGAATACTATTTCCTGTTGAAAAAGTTGTGTTAGGATGGCAAAGTCCTTGGGCCGCTGGAGCTGGAATGCAGAATGTTGGCAATACATGCTACTTAAATTCAACATTACAAGCCTTGTATCATGTACCTGCCTTAGCAAATTGGCTTGTTTCAGAGGCGACTCACTCAGATAAATGTAATCAACAAGGTATGTTAATAATAAAGTATTTGTGTTATTGTTACCCATATCTTACAAATTGCATAATTTTTCTTTTGATAAATAATAAAAACTTGCCCCTTCATTATTGCTACTTTTGTTATATAGTTTATTCACTTCACTTCATAACATGGCAATCGGTTGTAAACACAACCAATACTTTGTTATTGATCCACTGCTGTGTCATTAAAGACAATAAAGATACATTATATGTTAACACAACAATATTGTTGTTGTTTGTTGCTTCTAATTTTCAATTATCATTACAACAAATAGCATTTAGAGCAATAATTTAATTTTTACAATGACAATTACAATTGTGTTTTTGTATAATTACATTGCCACATATTTCAAAAAAATGTGTTATTACTGTTTCTTATTTCTATTTTGTGTTTAGTATTTATAGTTTGTGTTTCATTTGTTTGTACACTAACGGCCTTACAAATAAAAAACTTATTCCTAGGAATAACCTCGGAATAGTTATTCCGTGTTTTCTCTTATTTTGACATATTACATCTGACATGTGCTAAAACAAGACAAAACACAGAATAAATTATTCCGAGGATTATCCTCGGTATAAGTTTTTATTTGTAAGGCTGTAAATATATATGTTACTGTAAAAGCCTGTATATATGGGTAAATCTTCGGCTTTGCTAGTAAATCTTTAGATTTACTAACATGAGCTGGCGAATGTAATATTTTATGAAGAATAGAACATTTTTGGGCTTTTACCATTAGAGTTTGGGACATACTAAGTTATACCAATGTCAGTTGGTAAATGTTGGTTTTGGAAACAATGTGTATTTCTTCGTTATTATTTTAAAATATATGGGAATTTTTAAATTGTTTATTACCTACTCTTGGTGGTAAATTCTATTTCTATTTACCAAGTGTATAATGGTAAAAGTCCGAAATGAACAATGATTACAGAACAGTTGAGACATTTACCATTAAGAGTTGGTAAATCTCACTCCAGTTTCACTGGAAAATGTTAAGATTTACTGTAGCTCAGGATTTTACAGTAACATATACAATACAATACAATACAATAGGATACTTTATAGTTGACCAAAAAATTGGTTAACCATCTTAATTTGAAATTCAGCTTTGCATCATAAAACAGTTAATTTTCCTTTGCAGTAACAGTGAGATATGTGAAGTATTGACCAAACTTCACGGTAAACCCAATTTCTTAGTCAACTTCTTTCTTTCTTACCTGACTAAAATTCTACCAATCATGAATAATTTGGTTGATAATTGCAATATTAATTTTCAGAAGCGTGTGTTATATGTGGAATGCGTGCTACCTTGATGGCAACACAAAAAAGTGGGGGAAACCCTATTAAGCCTTGGCAAGTATATTCGAAGCTGAGACTGATTTGTCGACACCTTACTCCTGGTCGTCAAGAAGATGCACATGAATTTTTGCGGTAAAACATAATTATTTGCTTAACCTGTCAGCCACCAACCGGTCGCATGCGACCGGTGTGGTATTACGCTATATAATAATGAAAAATACCCTCACAAAAGGATATTTATAAATTATCTTTTTACAAAATGAAAAATATACTTTAATACTGAAGTATATATTTTTTTTTTTGTGAGAAAAAAATTTTGAGGGTATTTTTAAAAAAAATTCATAGCGTGACGTCACACCGGTCGCATGCGACCCCCTAGAGAGGAGAGGTTAATGCTAACATGTCTATTTTTCTACAAATATGTTTCTATAAATGTGTTGAATTTGTTTCTTAACCTTTGCAGGTACTTAGTGGAAGCTATGGAGAAATGTTACCTTTCTCGTTTTGTTAATTCAGACAAATTAGATCAATATAGCAAAGAAACAACACCACTGAATCAGATATTAGGTGGTTACCTACGTTCAACCGTTAGATGTTTAGCATGTCACCATCTTTCTACAACTTACCAACACTTTCAGGTACTGTAATATTTCTAGTGTGATATGTCTTTCTGAAAAATATAAGCTAATATTAAAATGTTTTACAGGACTTATTATTAGACATAAGAAAGCATTCTACATTAGATGAAGCATTAGATTCATTCTTTTCTAGAGAACGATTAGAAGATTTGGGTTACAAATGTGAAGCTTGTAATAAGAAGGTTAGTATTTTTGTTTACAATTACATACTTACTAAAATGTTGAATTGAGTCACCTTAAAAAATCTTTTACTCATCAATATTATAAATGTAAACCATCATATACATATATTATTACATCTTATGAATGATGAATTAAAAACTTCATCTTTGTCATTAGCTCAAACTTAAATTCAAACTAGACATCAATAAGTATTGACATTAAACATAACACAAAAATCCATCCAGAATCTAAATAACTAAGATATTGAACAATTAATTATTATTTAATCATTGTAATCACAATTAAGATGAATGGAAATACAAGTAAAATAAAAAAAATTATGACTACAGAAATTTGGAATTGCCTTATCGAGAAGAACAGACAAGAAACTTTGAAGGTTTAGTTTTTTCTCTGCTCCTTTAAATTGCCAATATAACAATAATAGTATTTTACAATATTAGTATTTCTGATTTTATAGAAAACATCATACAGTGACTATCCATGATTTAACCCTGATGGTTAAGCCAAGTCCAAGCCAGTCCAATTTTATAACAACTAAGGTTTCTACTTTTTTTTAGGTATCGGCCACAAAACAATTCTTTATTGAACGAGCTCCAATGGTACTCTGTATTGCAATAAAGAGGTTTTCACTTACTGGTGGAAAATTGTCTAAGCATGTACAGTTTCGAAAAAAGATTTCTCTTACTAAATACATGTTTAACAAAAGTAGTAGCCAACAATTGGTAAGTTTAGTGTTGAGAAAATTCAGTATTTTGCTATTAATTAAAACAATGTAAACTATGTAATTAATTGGCAATATTTGTTCCAGTCATATAAACTAGTAAGTTTGGTCACTCATCTGGGACCATCACAAAACTGTGGGCATTATACTGCAATTGGTCAAGCTCCAAACAATAACTATTACCAGTTTGATGATAGTTGTGTGCGGCCCCTACCTCTTTCAGCAGTATTAGGAACAAATGCATATATTATGTTCTTTGAAAAAGATAATACCATTGAGGATATATCTGGACCTGTAGCATCAACGTCAAGTGCAATCTATGGTCCTCAATTACCTCATAGTATTAATAGAGAGAATAATTCACATAAAACCACATTCTACAGGAATGATGATAGAAAACCTATGAATAACAGTTTATCGACTGAAACAAATAAGTTTGAGAACAAACCAATTATATTGAACAGTACTCTTACCAAAACATCAGATTCCAATAATTCTAATGCAGAACCATGGGTAGTAAAACAAAATGGTGATGTTGAAAAAGTGGTTCAGCCTCCACGAATTCTGAATGGACTTGATAGATCACCTTTTAAAATTGATGATGACAAAAAAATTACCTTCATTATCAAACGGCAAAATGTAGATAACAACCAAATAAAATCGAAATTTTCAAAAAGTGATACTGACCTGAGGTCTTTAGTAAGTGTTACAAAGATTCCAGAAAAATCACCATCAACAAGCAAATTAGTTCGACCACCTAAATCGCCGTTAGAGAAATTGGAGGAGCAGATGAACAAGAGTGATGCTTCTGGTACCTCTCAGAGGAACGGTGCAGTGGGTTCAAGGTTAGTGCCGTATGACTCAGAGTCCAGCAGTGACGAGCGCTGTGACAGGCTTAATGATGATAAGCCGCGACGGGACAGCGGGAAACCTAAGCCTAGTCGCTGTGACTCACCACAAGGTCTCGTCGTTACTACAAAGGGGATGCATCATGCGTGGACGGTGTCTAAAGAGAATAGTGGTCCCCTTCTCAGTCCCAGTTTGAATGGGGTCACAAATAAAAAGTGAGCATCTCTACAATTTCATTGTGATGTTATTAATTATAACAAACTCTTAATGTATGTAGTTAATTTAAATGTAATTAAGTAATTGTATGAAAGTGTGGCTCAATTATTCATGAACTCATTCTCTTAAAAACTTATTAAAAAGCTCAGACAGCTTTGTTTGGCAATCATCATAATTTTACAAATAACCAAAGCTAGACTCATCTATTGATTTCACAAATGTTAGTAAATAATGAATAGTTTCATGGCCAACAATAAGGCTCTCTCCATAGCTCGTTCATTCCACACATAATGTTGACCTTGATTCAAAAGTACTTCGTGGAGACCAAATAAACATGTTTGTTCTTGTTTACAGGGTGAAAGCAAATGAAGAGAATGGAGAAAATGAGCAAAGTCCAAACACGAGCGTGAGCAGTATGTCGCCATTGAGCGATCGTAGCTCGCCGGCGGTGGCTGGCACGAGTTCAGGATCTGGTACTGGTGTTGGAGGGGCTGCCGCTAATACGGCAGTGAACGCTGGTGCTAGTGTGGCTGATTCTAGCGTCAGTTCCGAGGCGGTGGCTAGCACCAGTGCGGGGACAGGCACTACTGCAGTCTCAGGGGCATTGCTCCCTGGGGATACAGCCCGACACCTACTAACTACCTCTCATCGGGGCTACGGCGCACCCGTCGCCTCTTGGAACGGTTCCCACAGTCTTCTGTCCCGACAGGTGCCATGTTTACTTATTCTCATTTTTATGACATTAAGAATTTTTTACCGAGTTAGCATGTCAATATTCTCTTCGGTTTTTCTAGTTTCAGTAATGGTACTGAAAATATTAATGTTCATTATTTTTGTTAATGTAATTTTTATTTCTTCAGTCAATATTCAAGTGAATTGTTTTCGATAGGTATTTGAAGAAAAACGTGATGAGCGAAAACGCACACTGGACGCGACTGACGAGATGGATCGTGGGCGAGTTAAGAAAGTGAAGAAATTTCATCACTATAACCGCTTCAATAATAACAGGAATGGATACAATCCATTTCAGGTATGCGAGCACTTATTCTTTGTCACTTCTCTGTAATAGATCACTGGCCATCGGGCCTAAGGGGCGATGGCTGAAAATCAGAGTTATTGTCTTCTGGCATAAAATGATGTTTGCTGCAGCACACAAACATAATGAAATAATTTGTATGTAAATGCTTTACCTTTGTTTGTGTGTTGGGTGTAAGAATAAACTTCTACTAGGTAGGTACTACTTTCATTATCTGATGCAGTGTTGGGAGTAAATATGTATATCTTTATTACATGCTGTTATCTCGATATTTTTATATACTTACATTGCACATCATGATATTGATATTAGCCCACTAAGCTATTGTTGATATGATATTCCATCACTGATGTCTATTCCAATGCAGAAAGATCGTAAATGATCCTTTTTCAATGTTTTAATGCTGGTCTGAAGTAATCTGGAGTCATTTGAATATCTCTTTTATGTTATATGTGAAAGAGGTGGTCTTCTTAAACTTACTTTACCTTGGTTTCTAAAAGATAAAAGCAAGGCTTTGGAAGGCAAAAAAAAACTCGGATATGTGGATAACAAAGACATTCACTGTTTGATTTTGATTTAACGATTTTTTGATCATTTGGGGAGATTAAAATATCACTTAGTTCAGCAAAAACCCTCAAATATTACTCAGTAACTTTAAAATAGTGTTATATACTTTGTATTAGTCCTCTAACTTAATTAACAACATACTGCTGTTAAATATGAGTTAACATATACAAATGATGGTCCCAATAAAATAGTAGTACAATAAGCGCCGCTCAAATACAAATATTTGGTAGACATTGCACTATATTGGCCAGCTTTTGTTAGACTTAGAGCTGATCGTTTTGAATTGTTTGTTTTTCAGGAAAAACAAAATAAGCCTCATTGGGGAGGCAATTTCAAATACCGTGGCGACAGACGACCGCACAACTTTAATAAACATCACAACAACAAGTACAATAAGCGGTTTAACAACAGGTACTGTTGAATATTCAATGCTTCCTTGCGTCTGTTTGGGGATTATATTGTACATGTTTATTGATGATCAAATTGTTTGTTGTAGATACACCAACGGGCATAATTATCCGAGGCATCATTGACCCAGGGCAATAAGTATACTTGTGGTGTTTGTAGATAGTTTATGGACTGTAATATTATAAAATAGTCAATATTTAATATAAAACAGCATAGTGAAATCTTCATTGTGTCGATAAGGTGTTAAACGTTTGTATGCTGCTCGCCAAATAGTTCAGGATCGTCCTTATATTACTTAGGGCTTGTACTAGCTGATAAAATTACTGATAGGCTTTATTAGATACGTAACATGCTTTTCAGATGGTATGAACATGTTTTTCAGTGTTGGATCTAGGTACTATATAGATAGTTGTAATAGTTAGGCGAACGTTTGTATATATCAGGTTATTTACCTGTCAATGTAGACTATCGTAACTTTATCAGCAAGTGGTGTAAATGCCCAAAAGAAATATTTCATGAATATATTAATGCCAATTGCGCCTTCATAGTTAACATGCATACAACAATGTGTAACAGAATAAAGTACTTCCTTCCTTTAAACCTACCTATTGTTTGGGGTTTTTATCTGTCTCTGATATGTTAACCCTATCAGATTATTATTTTTGCGCTATTTATCAGTGGTACAATTAAGAGTTGAACTGGTGGTACAAGTGATCATCACCTGTACATTTGTCCAACTATAAATAATACGAGCATATCACTCGGATTTCGACGCGCAAACTAGCTGCGAAATCCGGCGATGCCCAGGTCAAAATACATCGCAAGCTTAATGGTTATAGAATCAGTTTTTCTATCTCACTTTTGTATACAAATCCTTGTATGAACGTAACTTGTATAAAGTGTACCCGAAATCGACTTATTAATTATTAAAATAAGTTACAAATCAAATTTTATTGTTGTTTAAAACTTAAATAAAAAATGTATATTCCAGAATAGAAGTTTGTAGATTATTTACTCTTCATGATTAGTTTTTAAACTCTTCGCTTGTTGATTGTCGCTTCATCATAACACAAAAGCGTTAAACTTCTGCTTACTATACTGTTGACGATCGAAATTGTGTCGATAACTTTCTCTAAAATATACCTATTTGAATTTTAAATATATTTAAGATATTTAGAATGTTTTAGGAATTTTTGAAACAATCCAAAACGTTCTAGACTGTCTTAAATAATTCTTAAGTTATTTTAAAACATTAAATATATTTTAGATCCACTTTCCATTTCAATCGCGAAATTTGTAAGAATAATGTGGAACATTCTAGAATGATAAGATTTTTTAATTTTTTTTTAGTAATGTACTAAACATTAATTTTAGATATCATATTTTATAGTAACATTTACTGCTTATGACCTACACAATTAATATCCCATTAGAAATAATGTAAGTTTTATTTTTCAATATGACCAGTCCTGCGAGCATAGAACTCTCGATAAACAAAATTTGACAGCTAAGATCGACATACTCGCCAAAAATCGATAAATTTGACAGATACTAAGGAGTGAAAAGGACAGATGCTTTTGTTGATCGATATATGTCGATCGAAAAGTCCATGCTCGGAGGCCTGTTTCGATTTCCAAATTGAGTGCAAGTTTTTTTAAAATCTATGTAAGTATGCAGTTTTTCTTGTCACTAAAATCGATTACATGGTTCCTAAGAACAGTCTTTGTATGTCTTATAGTTACAGACTTGCCCATACTGACCGATCTAAATGTACTATCTGGTATAATCTACAAACAAGCAAACATTTAACAATGTTTTACCATTTTTTCAAAACTATTGTTTCTATTAAAAAAAAATATTACAACAACAAGAAAAGCTTATTACATTTACACTGTTTTGTTTATGACTAATTTCGTGGTATTGACACAGCTAATTTCATCTGGACACTACGTAAATCGCTGCGACACGAGGCAGCTTCTGGACAGCTTCTAGAATTTCAAAAAAATTCCAGGATGAGTTTCGGATATGAATTCTTGTCTTTATTTTTCGTGTGATATGCTTTGAAAAAGCACAATACATTCCTTATAGTACACTGACACACTATGCAGAAAGGATATGTACAAGGGGAGCTTACCTCCAAAAGAGATCTCTGCCTAGTGTAGTGTATCTGATTCCTACATTTTTTTTGTGGTGCCGAATGTATTTTATAAAGCAGCGACGGGGCGTATTGTCAACGACACTACAAGACGACACCACAGGGCTGTCGCTTACATTGTTTTGGTTACCACAACACCGACCGCAATGAAGTTCTAATACTAAGCTTATAGATTTATCGTTATCAGTTGTTTATCATTAATGCAAAGTTACAAATATTACCTTCATTGGTGTAAACAATTTATTAACGACACCCTTATGGTGCCGTCCAAGTGGTGTCGTTGACAATACATGAGCGACGGATGCACTTTGATCGTCAAAATTGAAAGCGATGGTGATAGATTTCGAGTTACCAGAGAGACCATCCCCCGTAGTATGACCACTAAAACGCAATATGATAAAGCGATTTGTCACGGTGAACTGTCAAAATACGACAAAAATGTGTCATTTTGACAGTTCACCGCGATCAGCCGCTTTCATATCGTGTTTTCGGTGGTATAAAAAAAGCATCTCACCTTGATTTGAAGGGGCTTACGTATTCGCGGTGTTAGCAAAACTTTGCACTCTGTTTGGTTTACTATTATTATTAAAATGAGAGTATTTTTTTATTGCAATTAAGTTAGCAAACACGCAAACTGGCCCACCTGATGGTAAGTGGTAACATTCACCTATAATACATGTGGTTCCTATGAAATTCGCAACAAAACTGCAACCCCCACAAGAACTACAGTGTACGTTGCCAACTTGTGACTTAAGGTGTAAAGTTACGATACCCAGTAATTTCAATGCCATATTTTACCCTTCAAACCGAAACACAGCAATGCAAGAACTGCTGCTTTGCGGCAGAAATAGGTAAGACGGAGGTACCCATGCACATTGCATACGACCCTGGTAAAGTCTCCGGTATTTTTTAACTTCTACATTGTTTTGATGTATGTACTTTGTTTACTGCAGAAATTAATCTTTAATTTTATAGTATGACCTGTCCTCAGTCAATACTGGTAAAACCTCAGCAATTCAGGAATGTACTTTATTTTGTTACATTGCTATGTAATGTAGGTAGTAAGTTTATAAACTTCCTAAGTATTTGAAATATATCTAACTCGTATTTATATACAGCTATGCCTTTAGTTTGTTCAATTTGCATTTGATTACCTATATTAATTTTGTTTATTGATTATAAGCAATATATGACTGGGAGTTACTAAGTTAAATGTTTTTATTACTTAATGATAGGTTATTTTGTTACCTTTTGTTAATTCTTAATTATGTTCTGTTCAAGCATTATGTTTATGCATAGATAAATGAATGTGTATTAAGTTTTATACATGTTCCATAGTAACCTTAACCATAACGGTGGAATGAATTTGTTGCAAGAGACTAGTTTATATTATGTGCACACACATTTATACTTGTATTTTCTAGGATTTCCTCATTGTTTGTTCTTGTGATTTCATGTCGGTAGCAAACACTACCTAAGCAAAATGCTTATAAATTTCTAGTCTGCGTTTGTCGTGTTGGATATAGGTTCATTCTTTACATTGTTTTGGAATTCATATACAGTGGACCCCTGGTAACCCGGACCCTATCCAATCTAGCGTCTTCTGTAATTGAACGTGTCTATCTTTCTACATATTTACTTATTTCGGCAATGTTCACAAATGCAATGACTGAACGGGTTGTAACTCGTACACGCCAGCACTATTGTGTTCGACGCGTGTTGCTCAGTATAAGTTAGACTAATAGCAGCTTAGCGTACGTTAATTGTTTACTGTTTATTTGTGTATCACACGTATATATTTACATAGTTATGTCTGCACAGGCCCAAAAGCGAAATCATAGAAAACGACAATTGAAAAAAGGTGATATTGTGGATCGCTCAAATAGTATTGAGCCAAGAGACATTTTGTTATTATGCTGTTAATTTATTAAATTCTACATACATATTATGTATAATCACAGTATGATTTAGTTATAAGTACTATACAGACTGTTTCACAAAATTCCGAACTGGGGGTATGTGGCAGTACATTATAAACCGAATTCGACGGTTCGACACCGCCTGCAAAATGTTTGTCGGATTGCTAGGGGTCCACTGTACTTTTTTCATAACCAAGTTTTCATATAAGTATTGATGTTTCAGTAAAATGAGACATAATATTTATTGATATTGTAACATTGTAGAATGAGAGCTAGCTAGTAATTTGCATGTAAATTGTGTGATTATCGACATACTTTATAGTGATGGTTGATATTTGCGTTACAGCTTAGTTCAACAATTAATTATTATTAAAAGTGGAGCATCTGAACGCGATTATAAAACACAATATATTGTTTCTTTAATATATTGCAACGATTGTTTTATTTGACGATGCACGGAAAGAAATGTTTCTATTATACAGGAAAATAAAAATTGAATAAGGATAAAATTAGCATTTTATATGATGACAAAACGTCATCTCTTGTATTATAATTCACTTGTATGGTGTATTTTATTTGCATTCTTTACACAGTATATTTCTCATTAGGTGGTTTTATTGGTTAATTTCTTAATTTTAATTGTGTGGCAATGAACCGAACGATTGACGAGTTAAAATTGTGGAATGGTATTATACCATAAAAGAAAATTTACTTATTGTAGTTTTGTAGATTATGTTCATGTTATACATTACAAATAAATAACTATAATTTATGACTGTTGTAAACGCTCTTAACCTGCAATAATACTAGAACTGAATACAGGAGTTTCATGTGAAATTATTGTTTTTATATTGACAGTTTCTAAAAAACAATGACTTCCGAGAACTTAAACTAAGGAAATGGAACAATTGAGAATATTATGGTTTGAGATGTCTGTTGAAATTAGTTTTAGAATATATTGGTAAAATTACACCCCTATTGTAAATTATTATTTTAAGTCGTCCGTGGATGCTTTTTGTAACATCTACAGACACTATTAAAAAGCAGAACATCAAATATACTGTTTTATTTTATTTCATAATGCAACATATTAAAAAAGAGTGAGCGTTCATAATAATCGAGTTCTTTAGTGCAGATGAATTCTGTTCAAAATTATTCTGCTACCCATGATAGTTGTGTGACGATGGCGTTTTAATATTTTGCCGTTAATTATGCAGTCTAGGGCTTATTTTCATAAATAGGCGTCTTGATGTGTGGCTGACCCCAGCCGGCCACAAAAAAACTGAAAAATAGATTGTTTGAGTATGTCGCTATCGCTATAATGTCTAGAGTTTGTCGGCAAGTTTCCGAGTTTGTCGCTTGCGCGTTGGCCCGGCCCGGCTGGAGAAACGTTACCCCAGCCGGGCCACCTGGATCTCTAAAACGAAACGACCTAGTAAAAATCTGCTTACTGGCAAAGATAGGTGGTAGTTTGTCGATACATTCTTCAAAGATTCAGAGTTTGTCGACGCCTCAATCCAAAGAACGAAATAATTCTTTATTTGGGTAAATAGTCTAGGAGCCTGGAGTCCCAAATGTGCGACGTTTCGTTATTTTTTTTATGATTTATGTACTTACAATAAGAAGTTAATGTAAAATAGTTAATTGAATTCAGTGATGAAACAGTAACCGTTAATGTAAATCCCGGACGAGTGATCGATATTTTTTAAATGCATTATTTAAGCAACATTTGGCATCTGATCTCCTTGTCTATCTATATGAAGTAATGTACAGTCGCGTACAACTTTCTTTAAAAAAGTAAGTTTTATGAGGTTTTGTTTGTTATACACGGTGTTTCATAATAACCAATAAATAAATCAATGCGTTATCTAAAACTAATTATTAAAATGTGTTTACACGTAATGTCATTCAACCCAAAATTTTCATGTAAGTATATCATAGTATCATCATCATGTCTATGATTTACATGAAAATTTTTGGTTAAATAACACTACGGGTAAACACAATTTAATAATTAGTTTTAGATAACGCATTGATTATTTATTGGTTATTATGAAACAACGTGTATATGCTGAAAAGAATATTTTTTGTATAAAAGATCCATAAAGTTTATTACGAACTAGCTGTGCCCGCGAACTCCGTTTCGCCATCAAAATGCTTAAAACAGTGTTTAGATTTTTCCTCCATTTTATTCCATAATGATTCAACTTTATTCTGCCTTTCTAGAGCAGCGGCCATTTGGAAATTAACAAATTAAGACAATTATCGTAGGTTCGTAATGCTCTAGGTACTCTTCAGGGCCTTTCATTTAATACCCATATTGCTGGGTTTGAAAACGATATTTAATCCATTTTTTGAACGGCGGCCATGTTTAATTTAGGGCAATTTTCCTAAGTTCATAATGCGCTACTCTTTGAGACCTTTTATTTGATACCCATATTGCTAGGTTTGGAAACGAACTTTTATCCACCTTTTTTGAGCAGCGGCTATGTTGAATTTATGTCAATGTTTCTAGGTTCATAGTGCTTTACTTATCAAGGACTACTTTCATTTGATACCCATATTGCTGGGTTCGAAAACGAACTTGTATCCTTTTTTTAGCGGCGGCCATGTTGAATTAAGGTCGATTTTTCTAGGTACCTAATGCTCTACTCTTCAAGGCCTTTCATTTGATACCCATATTGCTAGGTTTGGAAACGAACTTTTATCCATTTTTTTTTTGAGCGGCGGCCATGTTTTATTTAGGACAATTTTCCTAAGTTCATAATGCTCTACTCTTTGAGGCCTTTCATTTGATACCCATATTGCTATGTTTGGAAACGAATTTTTATCCACCTTTTTTGAGCAGCGGCTATTTTGAATTTATGTCAATTTTGCTAAGTTCATAGTGCTTTACTCGTCAAGGCCTTTCATTTGATACCCATATTGCTGGGTTTGAAAACGAACTTTTATCCTTTTTTTAGCGGCGGCCATGTTGAATTTAGATCGATTTTTCTAGTTACCTAATGCTTTACCCTTCAAGGCCTTTCATTTGATACCCATATTGCTAGGTTTGGAAACGAACTTTCATCCACCATTTTTGAGCGGCAGCCATGTTGAATTTATGTCAATGTTGCTAGGTTCATATTGCTTTATGCATCAAAGCTTTTGATTTGATACACATATTGCAGGGTTTGAAAACGAACTTTTATCCTTTTTTTTTGAGCGGTGGCCATGTTTAATTTAGACCAATTTTCCTAAGTTCATATTGCTCTACTCTTTGATGCCTTTCATTTGATACCCATATTGCTAGGTTTGGAAAGGAACTTTTATCCACCTTTTTCGAGCAGCGGCTATGTTGAATTTATGTCAATATTGCTAGGTTCATAGTGCTTTACTCGTCAACGCCTTTCATTTGATACCCATATTGCTGGGTATGAAAACGAACTTTTATCCTTTTTTTACGAACTTTTATCCTTTAGGACAATTTTTCTAGGTACCTAATGCTCTACTTTTCAAGGCTTTTCATTTGATACCCATATTGCTAGGTTTGGAAAAGAATTTGTATCCACCTTTTTTTGAGCGGCGGCCATGTTGAATTTATGTCAATGTTGCTAGGTTCATAGTGCTTTATTCATCAGAGCCTTTGATTTGATACCCATATTGCTGGGTTTGGAAACGAACTTTTATCCGTTTTTTTGGAGCCGCGGCCATGTTGAATTTAGGTCAATTTTTCTAGATACCTAATGCTTTACTCTTCAAGGCCTTTCATTTGATAACCATATTGCTGGGTTTCAAAACGAACTTTTATCAATTTTTTTGAGCGGCGGCCATGTTTAATTTAGGGCATTTTTCCTAAGTTCATAATGCTTTACTCTTCTAGGCCTTTCATTTGATATCCATATTGCTAGGTTTGGAAACGATCTTGTATCCACCTTTTTTGAGCGGCGGCCATGTTGAATTTATGTCAATGTTGCTAGGTTCATAGTGCTCTACACATCAAGGCCTTTCATTTGATACCCATATTGCTGGGTTTGGAAACGAACTTGTATCCACCTTTTTTGAGCGGCGGCCATGTTGAATTTTAGGCGATTTTCCTAGGTTCATAATGTTCTACGCTTCAAGGCCTTTCACTTGATACCTATAATGCTAGGTTTGGAAACGAACTTTTATCCACCTTTTTTGAGCATCAACTATGTCGGCGAATTTACGTCAATGTTACATTAGGATCAAGAGTCCCGTACTCCCTCTACGCGTAATACTTTTAATAGTTTTAAATGGATGAAAGAGTTTGATTCCTTAGTCATAATGTAAAAACATAATATAACACCTTTCAAAATGCCTTGAAAAGGGTATCTTCATTTTTCAACATTTCAAATATTGTACCGATTTTGTGAAAATTGGCCAAAAATTAAACCAACCTACAAATTTTATATTTGTGACGTGATATTGTCATAAAAAATGCTATATACATTGGTTGTATGGCTTGATCCTTTTTCCTTACCACCACGGTACTACATAAGAAAAATACAATTTAAACTTCTTGGTTGGCAAAATTCAGTTGGGCACAGCCAATAACAGAAAAGATTTTTTTTTGCAATATGTAACAGACTTGTCAAAATAATTTCACGTGCGCCATGTTGATTTTCTACATACTTGTCATCAAAAATTTTATATGGTATTTTTTGAATAAAAATAAAAAGTGAATTTAAGCAAATGAAATTATGCCTAAATGTTCTTCCGGAAAATTTTAAGCATTGTGGTGTAAGCCATATCAAATTCTGTCCAGTAGTTTCGGAGATCTTTCCGGACAAACATTTGTACCCCTACGATTTTATTATATATGGAGATGGAGATTCATTGCTTTCATGTTAAAAGTTGTTCGACAAACTCCGACAAACTACCGCTTCACTATTCCAGCAAACAGTTTTTCTCTACGTCGCTTTGTTTTCGAGATCCAGCTAGCTCAGTTGCAGCAACTTTGCTGCAGGTGAGCCCTGAAATGGTGGATCGACAAACTCTGACAAACTGCCGCCTATCTATATATCAGCAAACAGATTTTCGCTATGTCGTTTGGTTTTGGAGATCTGTGTGGCCCGGCTGGGGTAACTTTACCCCAGCCGGGCCACACAGCCCCCTTGAACGCGAGCCCGATGAAAACTCAAACTTGTCCGACAAACTGCCGCCTATCAGCAAACAGATTTTCACTAGGTCGTTTCGTTTTCGAGATCTGTGTGGCCCGGCTGGGGTAACGTATCCCCAGCCGGGCCACACAGATCTCTGAAACGCGCAAGCGACAAACTGAAACTTGCCGTCAAACTCTAGACTAAACATTATAGCGACATACTCAAACAATCTATTTTTCAGTTTTTTTTTGTGGCCCTATCGGATACATTTTCTATAAAACGATATTTCCAAAATTTCCCGTCCCGTTCCGTCCGAGTAAAAACACGTTACGTATGGTTTTTATCCGATAGTGTATACGACACGAGCACACGGACGGGACGGGAACGTGGCGCCCACGTGACGGGAAAAATATCGTCGGCGACGATGTTTAGCACGTCCCGCCCCGCACCGCACGTGCCCCGTCCCGTCCGTGGTTTCGCTGCGTATGCACACTCACTCCGCTCGCTTCAGATACCTATATAGTGATGCCACAAGAATTGAAAATGGACGACGAAAAACTAATCGAGTGTGTATGTTCATATCCAGCTTTGTATAATTTTGCAGACGCAAAGTATTTAGACACGAAGCATAAACATTTTCTGTGGCGTAAAATTGAAGTCGAATTATCACTCACTGAAAACGATAACTTTCATTTATTTTTTTACTGCATTCATAACTTCATTAATAAATTCTAGGTCATGTTAACTCAATATGAAGTAACTCATTTCAAGCCTCTAAAAAACAGGAATATAATATTATACTGAATTTCATTATTTCCCTAGTAATTAATTTAATTTCTATTCGGAACACAAACAATACTTAAATTTTAATAGAAACCCATCTTATATTGTTAAGCGAAAAAAATAATGATTCTGATTCGACAACATATGCTCAAAAATTTGTAAAATTCTTCTTGATCTCTTGTTTGCCATGTAAAGGCCTCAGCATACGTAACGTGTTTTTACTCGGACGGAACGGGACGGGAAATTTTGGAAATATCGTTTTATAGAAAATGTATCCGATAGTGTATACGTCACGAGCACACGGACGGGACGGGAACGTGGCGCCCACGTGATAGGAAAAATATCGTCGGCGACGATGTTTAGCACGTCCCGCCCCGCACGTGCCCCGTCCCGTCCGTGATTTCGCTGCGTATGCACACTCACTCCACTCGCTTCCGAAACCAATATAATGATGCCACAAGAATCGAAAATGGACGACGAGAAGCTAATCGAGTGTATACGTTTATATCCAGCTTTGTATCATTTTGCAGACGCAAAGTATTTAGATACGAAGCATAAAAATTTTCTGTGGCTTAAAATTGCAGTCGAATTATCACTCACTGAAAACGATAACTTTCATTTAATTTTTTTACTGCATTCATAACTTTATTTATAATATTTTCGCACCACCTACTCAAGATTATTAAATTCTAGGTCATGTAAACTCAATGTGAAGTACCTAATCATTTCAAGCCTCTAAAAAACAGGGATATAATATTATACTGAATTTCATTATTTCCCTAGTAATTAAATTAATTTCTATTTGGAACACAAAAAATACTTAAATTTTGATAGAAACCCATCATATATTGTTAAGCGAATAAAATAATGATTATGATTCGATAACATATGCTCAAAAATTTGAGAAATTCTTCTTGTTCTTTTGTTTGCCATGTAAGATGTACAGAAAATCTTCTTTTCCTCTTGGCAACCATAGCTTTTTCGTCATCTAAAGCAATAGCAATTATAGCCAATTCTTCAAATGAAAAGTTCATCTTTCCTTTTCACAACACTAGCACGTTAATTACGAGTCCCTGTGACGTTGCGTATGCATTAAACTCCACGTCAGGGTTTTCTAAACCACGTCCCGTCTCCGTCCCGTCCTCGCTCCGTCCACGTTCTAAGCACGTTACGTATGCAGAGGCCTTAAGATGCACAGAAAATCTCCTTTTCCGTGCATCTTACATGTTTAAAAAGCTATGGCAGCCATAGCTTTTTCGTCATCTAAAGCAATAGCAATTATAGCCAATTCTTCAAATGAAAAGTCCATCTTTCCTATCCACAACACTAGCACGTTAGTTACGAGTCCCTGTCACGTTGCGTATGCATTAAACTCCACGTCAGGGTTTTCTAAACCACGACCCGTCTCCGTCCCGTCCTCGCTCCGTCCACGTTCTAAACACGTTACGTATGCAGAGGCCTTAAATCATTCAATATGGAACCATTGGCCCCCTTCTTGGTCTTTTCTTCTTAAAAATTATCGCGACTAGTAGGTATTTGCTTGTTTTCCTCGAATTCGCTTCATTTTGTATCATACACGGTTATTTTTTTATCACCCTGGAAAATTTAAGGAACGCTTCACGACATGGTATTAGAATGATTTTAATATGAATAAAAAAAATAACTCACTTAATTTTATATTAATTTTCAAAAAAATACAAAAAATGCTGCACTAAGTAGTTGAGTGAGAGCAGCATTTTTAGATTTTTTTATTTATTAAAAAAAAAATTTTTATTCATTGTTTTTATTTTATTTATGATAATTGATGTGTCCTGAAGCGTCCCTAGAATTGTCCAGGGTGATAAAAAAATAACCGTGTAAACAAGTATACAGCACTCATGAAGTAAAGTTCCTCAGCATCTTTACTTTCCATTGTCAACAGTCAATTAAGTAGAAAATATTAATGAAACCGGACTGGCGTGTAATATTCTATAAGTTTAGCTACAACACGTTACGTATGCAGAGGCCTTTAAACGTGACATCATAAACATGTAGACAACTAGTAGTTCACAAACAATTTCATACAAGTTTCATACATGTTTTGTATTCAACAAGTTTTATACATGTATACGAGTGTAAACAATAAACGAAAACATTGCATAAAACTTGTAAAATACATGTTTGTAACATGTAAATACTTGTAACATACCTTGGTGAAAACGAGGGGTAACAAGTCTCGCCTAAAATATTTAGAGGATGTTTGATAAATAAAACAGTTATAGGTTTTACGATATATATAATTTTCACAGATTTATAATAACATTTCTTGTTTATTTGTCAACTAGCAAGGCACGTTTAGGTTTGCTATTTCGTCATATTCAACGAGGTAATGAAATCAGTGCCAACATTTAATCGTCAAACCAAATTATACAAAATATAAAAAAAAGTTTACATATTCTAAGAATGATCATCCTTAAAACTTTTCACTATTCTAAAAATGGTCATTCTTAATCATAATACTTAACTAAAGTAATGAGAAACAGGTAACAAATGAATATTTTTTTAATGCCCTTCAGAGCAAAATACATAAAAAATAAACTGTGGGAGGCTGTGGGTGTATTAATTTTATCAATAAACACAATAAATTTACATTACAAAATACATTGATACTCGCCTTTCCCCTATAATTCTTTAAGTTTGAGGGATTGTATTTTCGATACATACGAAATCATTTCAAAGAAATTAAAGTTTTCGTAACGGTATTACTGATTACAAACATTCGATGTACCTAAGGGTGTTACAGGTCCCGTCAAACATCTTGAACAACATTTTCACAGATAAAAATACACGCGCAGTTGCAATATTTAGTACAAAAGCTTTACTGCGCAGGTTTTTTAATCTGTAAAAATAATAAAGATGTTTGCCGGGACTTGTACCAGACCAATCGATCGATAGTCGATCGATGGCGTCAAGTCAATCGACGTCGATTAATTGGTGTGGTAACTTTGATTGATCGACGGATACCGTCCTATAAAACGTCGACTAACCAATCGATCGACCATATCAGAATCGATAACCATATCGTCCGGCTATATTCCATCAGTTTCTTTCGAAATGTATTCAGAAGAGAACGCGTTATTGTAGGCCAGGGGCCGGGCAGCGGACAATAGGGAGCGGTCGGCGCATGGCGGAATGGGACGGGATCTCGGATAATGAATTCAGCTCGATCGATTTCGACTAATTCACCATTCTACCGTCAATCGAAGATCTACTAGTCGATGATCGATCGATCGGTGTGGTAGAAATTATAGATCGACGTCGACTAATCGATTCTACCATCGATCGACGATCGATCGATTGGTCTGGTAACACCCCTACCAATCTAACGCCAATGTTGTCTATACGTCACATATTTACAGTTTTAGGGCCATACTAATAACCATTGTATAAGCCTTGTATAGTTAAGCAGTGTTTTGTCTCTTTTGTTCGAATTTTAAATGTCATTCGAGTGAACGTGACAAAACACTGTTTAACTAAATCAGGCTTATACAATGGTTATTATTAAGGCCTTTAGAAACTCAACATCAGAAGTGCTGCGATAGTTCGATTACATTTTATTTTTATGTTTTCTCAAAAATAAACTGCTTTTTAATTGGTTGCAGTAACTACCCGGACGATAGAAATAAATACAACGACACGAATTTATCTTTTCACGTGTAAGTACTTTTAAATGTCTTGTTGATTCATTACAAGAAGTTGTTCGTCTAGAGAACAGCGTTTCCCAAACATTAATCTGTCATGGCCTGGTAATTTTCATATTCCCACTTCGTAACCTACTCAAAATAGTTTTATATCCCGGCTAATTTAACTAAATAACACAATTATTATTTTAGAAGTACGTTTATATTTCGACATACCTATGTATTAAGGACAATTAATAATGTTTTAACTAGTTTACTTTTCAGTATCGGCTATTTCGTCGATTATTATCGATACCTTAGGCTTACGTAGCTTAAGTTCTTTTACATTAATAAAATTATTTTATATTTATGTACTAGTTTGCGAGGTACATATTATGGTCCTTATTTGCCCGAAATTAAATAAAGACTGCATAAAAGTTAATTTTTGAAACGCATAGAATTTCCTACTACAGGTGCGTTCCGAATGAGCTTATAACAATGAGAGCGCTCACACTGTTCCGAATGGGATATCGAAGTCTTAACGTCTCTGTTTTAGCTTAACATGAACGTCGCCTCCTTTTAGTTTTACATGGTTTCGTAGAGAAAGCGCTATACAACATTTCTTTTTCTGCTTCGTCAACGGTATCTCTATAATCGATAAAAAAAGGCGCGTGGTGCGCAAAACTCGGGGAATTTCGATTAGTCCATACTGTTGAATGGGATAAAAATATTGATTTTAGCTATTAATACTAGAAACATAGTGTGGTCCATAATTTGATATCAGCACTCGTTTGCACAGATATTTGCACGCAAACAATCGGTACAAAATTGCTTATGTGCGCATTTGTAAGCGGTATGACGTAATCGATGACGTCACCGATTGATGCTGACAGTGCTAACAGAAAAGAGGTAGTGCACTGTCTCCAGAACTGTCAATGTCAAAATCAGTTTTCCGCGAAGTTTTATTTGTATTTTAGTTTGGTCAATTTTTTTTCATTAGATTATTATCTACAAGAAATACAGAAGTGCTCTTTAAAGATACTGGAGGCACAGCACATGTCTGCCTCTTCATATTAAATTGACTGCTTGACAGACTCATAGATCGAAAGCTCGGTTCAAAATTGATCTGAGTGATTACGTCCGTGAGCAGTGCAAACGATTTGAACGGGTTGTTTGCATGCATGCAAACGTTTGCGCTGTTGTCTGATTATGCACCGCACCACAGGATAGGTAATAGTACTACGTAACCGCACCATGGTGAAACTTTAAATATCCGCCATTTTGTGACCTGTCAATAGTGTAAATCACTAGAAAATAACAGAAATAAATGCTCTAAATTTTCAGTCCCACTTAGTTTGGTCTTATTCTCATTATAACTACCTATTCACTACATATCCTAACTATTTAATCTATTTGTTAAAAGTAAACGTTATAAAGAAAACAATGTTTATACAAGGTGTTAAAATAAAATAACACAAAAGTTCAGACACCCCAACTTATTTGTATTAAAAAAAATATGAAAATAAATTTTCCTATACCTTGATAGGGTATGTTATGTACAGTAAGCTCGAACACAAGCTATACATTTACACTATGAAAGCCACACTATTACGAGCGCCATAAGAACGGTCCAAAGTTCAAACAGTATAGCTTGATAACAAGCTTATTGTACCAAACACCTTGTATAGTTTTAAAATGTTTTTGTTAGAACATTTTCATATTTTAAACAACAAAGAGTAGTATTGTAAGGGCCCTACTAATAACCATTGTATAAGCCTTGTATAGTTAAGCAGTGTTTTGTCTCTTTTGTTCGAATTTTGAAATGTCATTCGAGTGAGTGACAAAACACTTTTTAACTAAATCAGGCTTAAACAATGGTTATTAGTAAGGCCTTCAGAGTATAGTGCAGTAAATGCCATGTCAAGCTATACTTTTTGATCTTTGGACAGTTCTAATGTCGCTCGTAATAATGGCGCCTGCAAATGTAAAGCTTGAATGTATAATAAAGGCCCGCTGTATAATAACTATTGTTTTTTTTTACATTAAACGTTGCGAATGATTTTGACAGTATATAGCGTAATAAAAAATGGGAAAAACATATTTTTCCAAATCTCAATTATATTAATAATATATGCAAAAATTATTTGCATTCGCAATAGAAGATGCCAATCTATTATTTGATATTTATTTGGTTGCATCCCTCAAACTTAACGAATAATAACGTATGTGATTAACCTATTTATTGTTAATATTCTGAGCCTAAATTTTAGACCATAAGTTCCAGCCAAAGTATCAATACGAATTCGCTTATGCGAACGCATAGACCAGCAATGTTTGGAATTGACAAGTCGTTAGGTCATATCCATTCTTTGCTGTTTTATTCGTATTTTACTTTGTGTTCCACTTTTAAGAATTCTTATTCAAAATTTCGGTAGAGCCTCCCGCAAACAAAACCCTCCCGCAACACATTTCAACATTAAGACTAGCAGCGAGCAGTTTTTTTTACCTACAATATAAATCATCTTAATGGCAACTTAAGCAACCTTCGTAGTCTCGAACATAAATGAAACCCTTTAAATTCCATCATTTGAATATCTAAAACATGACACATCTACTTGGTCAATGTAACGGAACACCGAAATAATACTTAAGGCCACCATGAGCGTAGGTGGCGCTGTGGTATCGGCACTTGCCTTCCAATAAGGAGGTCCGGAGTTCGAGAGCGCCGTGTACCAATGTGTTTTACGTTTTTCGAATTTCATATGTACATTTGGCCGACGCTTCTACGGTGAAGGAAAACATCGCGAGACAACCTGCATACGGATGTATGCAGGTTGTCTCGCGACGCGAAGGAGTTGACCAAAACGCACTGGGCCAGCGTGGTTGACTAAGGCCTAAACACCCTAACTTAGGGTAGGCTCGAGCCCCTCAATGGGGATGTATATAAGGTGGAAGTGGAATGAACTCGCTGTCGAGGTTTTTTTTGAGACTACAGCGTGGGGTTTTTCAAGAAAGGTACAAAAAGCTTTTAAATTTAAAGGCGTTACAGACACGCGCAACCGATAGCTGCGGTAACGGTTAACATGTGGACTGTATGTGTAAAAAAATAGTTTCTTATTTCTAATCCCTAGATAGCGTTACTTCAATACTTTCAATGTTCCAACATCATTTACTTCTTAGTCTTAGAGACATGGCCGCTCTTGCAAACTGAGGCCCTGTGGTTTTACCATACATGACAGTCCGTAATTTATGTACGCCAGTGTAAATGTTGCCACTTAAAATTGGCCTTATATGCTGGGAGTACATCTACGTGAACAAATCAGATTCGAGCAGATCCATTGCAGGACTTAGCCACCGACATTCCAAAGAATTACCTAAAGCGGCTTACTGCCACGTTTTACCGGAAAGTTTCTCGAGTAGCGGTCACGTACCGAAAAACGGAGCGTTGGTATGAACCCCAGAAGTGGATTGAAGATTGGTGATGGTCAATTTAAAATTAACATTAAAGTCAAACTGGAATCCCGAATGCGGGAAGCGTGAGACACATGAAGGAGGCTTATGTCCAATAGTGGGCGTTTCCTGGCCAATGATTATTATTTTATGTTTGTCAGTGTTTTTGAATCTTAAGTTTAAGATAGAAAATAAATGTTTACTTCTTCAATCCTACATTTTAAATATGCAAGCGTTTTAACATTTCACGTTAATTATGCAATGTTATACCAACATAATGTTTCGTAATCAATCAATCCACGTCTGTGCACGGACACGGGCTGCTACTGAATTTACGTATGATTGGTTCTTTCAGTCCTATCCGTGATAAACTGAAACTGTCCAGGTAAATAAACCACGCTTGGATAGTCGCCATTCCCAATAGGCGGAACACGTTAGAAGGTATTAAGTTGAAAAACAGTGAAACAGGTACAGTACTTCAAGATAAATATTGGGCATCGGCTAACTTCGTATATCCGAAGATGACCGACACATTTAGGCAGTATAAATGGTATACAAGGTTATTTATAAGTTACAAAAAAAAATTTGTGTGCTTGTTCAGACAAGCGTTTGCTTGTCTGAACAAGCACACAAATTTTTTTGAACTGAACAACTTTCAAAATGGGCACACCCCGGACACTCCATACAACGTTCGCAAATCAATTACCTATTACTACTACTTAAGCAAATGACGTTTGCACACGAGCAAATGTGTGCGTGGGATCAAGTAGGGCCGAGTTAGCGGTTATGAATCGAAATGACGCGAGAAGTGTAGCGACTGCCTTCTCTTTTACCCGCATAGCGCTATCTCTGTTATCGGTCGGCGCCGATGAAGCAAACGCGCTCGCCCTTGTTTAAGTGTCAGTGACGTCTACAACGAAGTGCGGGGTGGGGTGAGGTATTTGAAATGAGTGCGGGGAGGTGAGTGGCCGTTCTGTACGTAGTACGTACTATTATATCTTCTGTGCTATGGGAACAACTTTGAAATCGCAAAAAAAAAACAGCTGTACCATACATCTAGGTTCAGTGAATGTTGAACATTTGTATAGAACAGATGATTTTTTTTCGCGATTTCAAAGTTGGTCCCATAATGAAAGTTGTTCAGTTTGCTTGTCTGAACAAGCACACATAATTTTTTCTGTCACTTGTACAGCTGCTCTTTAGTCCCAAACTACTTTTTGTCAATTGTCTTTGATAAGTTAGACGATTGTTTCCGATGTCCATTATTTATATTGATGTACTGTACAGTTGTAAATTAGAATAGCATAGATGTATCATTTAAATATTTACAGTTATATAATTTGATTAGCAAAATCAGTCGAGTACACTATGTACTAGCATAGTATTCTGCCGCAATATTATATCAAAACGACCTTTTGATAAAGGTAAATCAATAAATTTAAACCATACTATAAAATAAGAAAAAAGTTAACTACAATCATATTATAGCTATTAACAACACCGTCCTTTACCATATTTAAGGTTCAGACCGCGATCTTTTCATAATTTTTTAAATATAAACTAAAATATTTTATGAGAAATTAATTTTCGTGTACGATTGTGACAAAATGCGAGTTCCAAAAGTCTATTTTCAACAATGACCTTTTAAACTAATTATCACGAGTAACAATAACCAGCAAGAACTATATTTTGTTATGTTATTGACACAAAATTAATTTGCTCATGATTAGAAGCGAAAACATACTATAAAAACTAATACAACATAAAGTTCTTACGACACTTCGTCATTAAATTGCAATTTGTTTCAGAACCTCTTCATTCGACACAGCACTGTTTGCTTGGCACATCTTGTATGGCAGCGTTGTGTAAAGCTTTCTTTTTTGAGCATCTTCTAGTAACGTCCGCCAAAGGTGGTTTTTCTGAAATAAAAAAAAGTAATAACTAAGTAAATAGCCAGTGATTATATGTATATTTCGACACCGAATATTCGAAGTATAAGTGCATTATGATTCGCACTTAAGCCTCTAACTAACAAGGTGGAGTATACATAGAAATTGCAGATTGTTATACCAGGGATTAAAATGACCCATTATACACGGTTATTTTTTTATCACCCTGGAAAATTTAAGGGACGCTTCACGACATGGTATTAGAATGATTTAAATATAAATAAAAAAAATAACCCCCCTCCTTAATTTTATATTAATTTAAAAAAAAATACAAAAAATGCTGCACTAGTTGAGAGCAGCATTTTTAGAGATTTTTTTATTTTTTTTATATTTTTTTAAATTTTTTTATTTCATTTTTTTTATTTTTTATATAATATTGGATGTGTCCTGAAGCGTCCCTAAAATTTTCCAGGGTGATAAAAAAATAACCGTGTATACGAGGTAGTTTAGCTAGTGAGCAAATAAAAAACAGAGTTATAATGATTATAATATGGGTTTTAGCGTCTCCTCCGCAGCAACATGATATCACGATGTGTGATACGCCGGCACTTCATGATCTGGCCATCTTACACCAGTCATATCGTTCAACGCTTTACGTTTGACGATTTGGCCAACAATACATGGGCATATCGTTTGTATAGGGTGTCCAAGGTTCAAATGAAATAGAATTTTAAAATTAATTTGTTTATTATAAAAAAAGCAATAATGTCACTATATTTCTTAAAATAATTAAAATGTCACATAACATCAGAGTACTTTGACGATGAGATAAGAATTTTACTGTTATTTTCAACACAATATTAATTTATTCGTGACGCCGTTATCTGCCACTCGCGTAAATGAAGTGGAGCGCGCGTTGACAGCGCTACTATCGGCGTGAAACACAACTACTTCACGATGCGCCCAGTGTTTAGCTGGGAATATCGACAAATACGTTGTTCACGTCGATCCGTCCGACATTTTACTGGGCACATCGCGATATGACCGGCCAGATCATGAAGTGCCGGCGTATCACGATGTGCCAGGGCATATCACGATGTGGCCAGTAAAATGTCGGGCGGATCGACGTGAACAACGTATTTGTCGGCCCACGACATATACAACATCCTGTTGTGACCATATTAATGCAAATAGAGTTTCATTTTTCACACGTCATTTATACGTATACGCACCAGCACGGCGAGCGGGTTGAGGCAGACGAGCAGCGCGTGCCTCGCCCTGGTCAGCATCACGTTCATGCGGCCGGCGTCGGTGAGGAAGCCGACGCCGCAGCTGCGCGCCAGCGACACCACCACCACGTCGCGCTCCTGCCCCTGGAAGCTGTCCACCGTGTTCACCTCCACCTGCGTCTCCGCCCTGCGATCAACGCCGTGAAATCACGTTACACGTAAGAAGTGAAAAGGTCAAATAGGCTAGATGAATTGAAAAAAATTATACCTTTAATAGACGCTCATTCATATAATAAACGGAAAGAAAAAAATCGTTTTTCGAATAACTATAAAAACAACCAAGATATAAGGTATTAATAGTACATTGTTACCCCAGGGGTGAAAGTAACTCATCTAGTCCCGAGGCGGAGTTTGGCGTCCGAGCGTAGCGAGGGCGCCAATAGTTCGAGGGACTAAATAAGTCTTTAACCCGAGGTAAACACTGTGCTTTTCATTACGAATACAAGGAAAGTAAAAAAACATCCATTAGCTAAAGAAAAAATTTGTGAATTTTATTTTACGCTGGCTGTACCTGCGAACTACGTTTCGCTATAATAAATGTCAAGAAAAACATCAGCTATAGAGGTGTAACAAATAGTCTACGACCTATCCCCAGACCTACCAAAAATATACAAAAAATTTAACAAAAATCGGTCGAGCCGTTTCGGGGAGTTCGATAACAAACACTGTGACAAGAGAATTTTATATATTAGATGATAAATCAACAACTTCTACTTTAGATTCTTTTGTTATGAAATCAGGCGTTAAATCCATATCTGACTGAATCAGTTGAACTCATTGTGTTATTATAAATTTGTGCTACACGGAAGTATAAACAAAACTCTACGACTCAAAAAAATAAATGGAGATCGGATTACCGCTTTCCCGATTATTTTGTTTTTTTTTCTGTGGCCGGCCAGCTATTCAGCCATTATTTTTCATTTTCATAATTGAAAAAATGGTAAATATTTCGCCCAAATCTATGGTATGCTAAAGAAATAGTTAAAAGTAAATTAGAATAAAGTCATAAAAAAAATATATTATTTAATTTATACCTACTTAACTTTATGTTATTTCAATTTTACACCGCGCTGTAATTGAGTGGCTTTATAGAAAGTCGGAACATGGTTCAATGAAAATGTGAAAATAGAACTAGTTTCTTTTTTATAATTTGACAGCTGTCAGTTGAAAGCAATTCTCCCGAGGGCTGAAAAGTATAACTTTCAACCCGCTCCTCAGGCAACTTCAGACCCACTTTCCGAGTATGAGTAATGAAAAGATTTTTTCATTCCTCATGCTCGGAAAGGAGCGTTTCCTTGATCTGAGTATTGGGAGGAAAACGCTAGTTCCCACCAGCGCGGGCGGGAAATTCTCATACTATTTACTTCCCTCTTTAGGGCGGAAAGTAAAATTTTAAAAATAGAACTGAATTAGGTTACGTACATACAATCTTTGGTACAATGATAATAAAAGTATTTGGCTGAATGGCCAGTAACAGGTAACGCGATGTGTTCCAAATTTAAAAATACCTGTGAAAAAGATAATTTTGGCGGGAGGGGAATCTGTTACGCTGTACCGAAATCTTGATTGTGTGATTTAGGTATTTAAGAAAAACAATGAATTCAAGCGATTCTGAAATTTCGGCTCCAGATTCAGTCACGAACGAAGCAAATACAATACTCGAAATTTTTTTGCCAAAAATTTCAAAGGAAAGATATTTAAATACATATCCGACTTTATGAAGTGGCGAGATGCAAGGAATATAAAATCATTTTCTGAAAATGTATTTCTTATATACTTTAATGAACTATCTCATAAAGTGCAGGCGTCTACGCTATGGAGCAGATATTCAATGCTTAAAAGTACACTAAGTGTAAAACACGATGTCGATATGTCATGTTAGGAGTATTTTTATTAATAAATTTTATTAGAAAAGCTATTTTTTATTTTCCTTGCATTCGAAATGAAAAGTAGAGTGCTACACACGGGTAAAAGGAATCAAACCCTACTCGGACTATAGCCGCCCTCGCTGCGCTCGGGCGTCTAACAACCTCGTAGGGATTGATTCCTTTCCACCCTTATAAAGCAATCTACTATTCTCCATCTCTTTCTAGCAAAACGGCAATTTACATGGAGTTTAATATATGGCCGTACTGAACAATGACGTCAAGGTTGATGTCGGATCTCTCTGTCTAATCGCTTCCAAATTAACAGTTTAAAATGCTTGTATCTAATGTATTTCTAAGCCGATTTCAATTCTAATTTAACATAATTGCATCTTTTTTAACGGTATTTTAATATTTTATGACGAGACGTAAAAATTAGAATTCGGTCATCACCCCAATTGCAAACGTTCCGACTCGACGTTCAAATAGTGACTACCTACAATGCGATTCAAATGAGAATGGGAGAGCCGCAATGACCTCCATCTGTCAAATGTCGCTTGTAAAGTACAGCACGGTTTGCGACGAAAACTTCTTCTCAACAAGAACGGTGTATTTTACTTTGTTTAAAAATATTGTCTTAAATATTTTTTCTTCTATAGTCATAATTAGTTTTTTTAAACCATACCATGACCTTTTTTATGCTTTTATTTCTATTGATTCTGATTGTTTTTTTCTTACTCAGTCTCGTTCAATTCCCATATAATAAATCTATCATTATTAGAAGGATGTTTTCCAAGTCGTCTTAAAAAATCGATAGTACGACCTCTACATAAAAAAGGTTCTCGTAATGATTTAAATAATTTCAGACCCATTACCCTAATACATACAATTTAGAAATTGTTTGAAAAGGTTATGGCTCAAAAAATTTATGACTTTATGCTATCAAATGATCTATTAAAAAGTGAACAATACGGATTTAGAAGAGGAAGCTCTACGACTCTTGCATGCTTTCAATAATTTAATTTGTAACAGATAGTTTTAATGAAAAAGCTAAAATGGTAGGTATTTTTCTGGATTGTAAGGCCTTCGATTTTGTATCCCACAAAATATTGTTAAACAAACTCGAAAGATATGGGATTCGGAGAAATGCCTTATCATGGATAAAACATTCTTTAGAAAATCGTATGCAACGTGTTGAGATTTCACAAATAGTACATAAAACAAAGGAAGTCTTTAATTCTCAATATACTTTAAACAAGTGTGGCGTGCCACAAGGCAGCGTTCTCGGACCATTGTTATTTTTACTATATATTAATGACCTACCCGATTCTATTGACCAAAAATGTATTTTGTTTGCTGATGATACTACAATTTTGTTGAAAAGTGACAATGCGTCTGATATAGCAAATTCAAATTTTAGTAATATACTTAAATGGTTACAACAAATTAATCTCAAAATAAATATTGACAAAACAAAATTTTTGAACTTTCAGACACGAAATAGCCGTTCGCCTCAAATCAATATTGATTATAATGAAAGTAGGTTACAAGAAGTTAATCATTTTTCATTTTTGGGAATAACTATTGATCAGTTTTGCAACTGGAAAGCGCACATTGACTCACTTGCAACAAAATTGGATAGGTTTGTCTATGATTTAAATAGAATAAAACAAATTGTATCAAAGGACGCGGCGTTGTCTGCCTACCATTGATACGTGGCATCACAACTACGCTACGGTCTCGGGCTGTGGGAAAATTCCGTGGACATCGATGTCATATTCAAAATTAAAAAAAATGTGTAAGAGCAATTTGCAGCGTAGACTCATTGATTAGTTGTAAGCCATTGTTCAAAACTTTACGCATACTATCACTCCCGTGTTTGTACATTTTTGAGATGTGTCTATTTGTTAAAAAACACTTTGGCTTGTTCTCTACTAATAATGATTAACATGTGTATAGAGGTAGACAGGGAAATAAACTTCATGTGCCCGAACAAAGGTTAAAAGTAGTTTCTAAAAATGCTTACAATATGGCTATTAGGATATTTAATAAATTACCAGATAACATATTAAATCTTCCCTATCCCAAATTTAAAAAGGTGGTATTTGATGTTTTACGTAATAAAATGTATTACAATGTTAGGGATTATTTAGACGACCGTATACAATATGACATGAAATAAAAATAATGATTTAAAATATGTCATAAATAATAATTGTACATAAAAATGACTATTTTAAATAATTAATGATAAATGTTGACATATTTAAATTGTAATTCTTATTAATATTGACATAGTTTTTATCGTAATGAATGAATACCTAATGAATAAGACATAAATAAAAATTGTGACATAAATGACTATTTTAAATAATGTATAATAGATATTGACATAAGTACTTAGTTGAATTGTATTTTTTTTATTATTGACATAAGTATTTTTTATTGTAGTGAATAGAAAATTTAAGTATTACTTATTGATAAATGTATAACGTCTTTCAGAATGTCAGTGCAACGAAATAATTATAATATCTTAATATAGTTGACGAAATATTTGCACATTGTTGTCAATAGGATATGTCGGAGCAACAGAATGTACTACCAACTATTATTGTACCATATTCTAGCAAATAAAATTATTCAATTCTTAATCTTAGTAAATAAATTTTATTAAAGAAAAAGTTTTTCTTTAATAAATCTTTTTGCTCACCCTACCTAACTGGTTTGAATTGGCAGCTATGACGTCACAATATGGTGCCAAGACGGTCTTATTCATTAGTTGAACCGCATAGTAGTACTGGTAGTTTTCCAATTACAGAGCATAATGCGACTCAGTGGCGCACAATGCCGAATTATGCTGATGCTTAATTGGAACGTGAATTAGTTTTCAAATGCACCAGCAGAGTGCGCTAAGTTCAGTGTTGAAAAAAAGAAATATTCATAGAGAAATTTTTCAACAATAAATAATATTACTAACGATTATATATAAATAAAACATTTCGATCAATGCCAACTTAAAGAAAAAACACTTGTTAATTTTCTGTCACTGAGTTGGTATCGATTGCACGCATCACACGAAAACATTGCTTTTGAGAGTGCTCGATTGTGCGAAGTGTTGCTGTAGTTGGAACATTCAACGTTAAGCATTATGCCGCATAATGCGCTCTGGTGCTGTAATTGGAAAACTACCACTGTTTGCGAAAGAGATACGAAACTTCACTGGCGTAATCTGTCAAAAATATCATCTTTTTTTGGGCAGAGTACACGTAATCAGGTGGTTTGTTTCACACGCGGTTTTGTAACATGGCAATCCCCTTGATCGGCGCAGGATTTTAACCGATACATGCGAGTTTCTAAATAAATTGGTAATATGAAATTTAAAATGTAGTTGGGTGTCAAATATAATTCCAAGATTCTTGGCTTCAGTGACACGTTAATAATATGTTGATCTTTTATTATCACAGCCAGATTATGTTGCAATATTTTGTGAACCCTCGACTTCGTACCAAGTACCATATATTTTGATTTCACAGACAATAGCCCATTTTCAGTCGACCTTTGAGCAATCCTGGACAAAGTATCATTAATTTTTTTTCAGCAATAACAATATGGTAAATTTGTTATACACAGCTGAACATCATCACCATAAAGAAGGTACATGTAATTCTTAATCATTTTTACGACGTCTGCACTAAAAGCGATGCATAAGAAAGGTCCCAAAATAGAGCCTTGTGGCAACTAAGCGTCACAGGTCTAGGCTCATTTTTTGCGACCGACGGTACTAAATCAGAAAAAAATGGATCACTGTTAAAAAAGTGCAGTCATAAGCTAAAACATTATCAAAACAAAATAAGAGAAAAACACTGACGAGTCACTGAGAATCCTCAGATACTTCTTGATCAGATCCTTATGTGCGTTGTAGGGCGTGATGACGGCCAAACTCAATCCCCGCGGCCGCAACTGCTCCGCCAGTGCAGTCGCGATGCGCGATACTCCCCACGCTTCTATATCATTGGCGCCCGATGCATCTGTGGAGTACACATTTATTACTGTCATCATTACTTATTATATTATTAATGTCCTCCTAACCGATATTCGGCCACGGCGGCCAATCTCAACAGAGACTAGCCATCTGCGCTGGAGATATTATAGTGCACAAATGACTGCGCAAACGCAAGTGCACTCTCTGTTCCTTCACTCGCCTAGTTCGGTGGGACGGTTAGCCAACACGATCAGGGCGAGATCAGGCGCAGGATCCACTGTTTAACGTGCCTTCCGAAGCACGGAGGAGCTTGAGATGTTTCTTATTTTGGTGACCCATCCTAGGACTGACCACAGCGAACGTTGCTCAACCTTAGCAATCGTTCGCTGAGCGCACGTGCCAATGCGCCACCAAGCTTCTCAATTATATTATAACGAAGGACGCGTAAACACATTCATTTTCGCGCTCCGGGTCGTAGTTTTCGTGGATGACTGCGAAATTTCACCAGCGTAATCGCGAGAGTTCTAGAAAGTTCCAGAAAGGCATCGAACGTTCTAGAACGTCCCCGAACTTACTGGAAAGTTCTGGCAACCAAATAGAAACGTATGGAACAGTATTGAACGTTCTGAAACTTTACGAACCTATTAGGAAAGTTATGGAAGGTCATGCGCGCTACTCGTTTTGAGTAGCGGGACAGCCGTATATGACGCTGTGCGTGTGACGCCTGTAGTGTGAGCATGGAACACGCTCGATAAACAAAATTTGACAGCTAAGAATTTCTTAAGAAATGAAAAGGACAAAGGACTGGACTGATACTCATGTTTCTATTTAATGTGGAATTAATTGTTGCATTGTGGATGAAAATAATCGAAGGAGATGTTATATTTAAAAAAAATAATATTTTCAATCACGGAAACTAGTATGCATGAAACGGAAAACTTCGACCTTCAAGAACTCACCTCCTATTTTAACTTCTTTAACAATTGTCCGAACAAGTCTCACATGAAACTAAACTTTGCATATTTAACACTAAAAGTAAATATTTCCGTACACCAATGATTTATACTAAATAATTACACTAAAACAAATAAATACACTAAATATTGTCCGAGATAACAACACTTTTCACTGAGAAAAATCAAACGAATAAATTCTAAAAACTTTCTCACTCGCTAAGTGTGTTTACAAACAATGATATCAGTAATGGCGGCTACAAAAATATTAACCAATAAAACATACTCTTGAATTATAATACAGCAAAAGCAAAAAACAAAGCACGCAAATTTAGTTGCTTTTAGAATAAGTTGCGTAATACTCGCGGAGTTTTATCTAATCGCCGCCGAGAATCAATGGCACTGGTGGACACGACAATGTCTTTTTTCGTCCTAGTGAGCATAATTTAACGCACACACACACACTGCAGCTTTGCGATATGTATGAAGAATAAGAGTTTTAAGCCAATATTAAAAAAGAAAAGAATAACAGTTACTATGTAAGGAAAAGCAACACTTTGCTTTGCTTAGTAATAGTGCTTTCGCGTGCTGACTGAACATTTGCTTTGAGAATTCGCGTGTACCAAAAGATGTCGCTGTTTTAGTATTTGAAGATTATAAAATACGAAAATATTTCTTTTTAGTTTGCTTAATGATAGATAATTAATTTCAGGGCTGTAAGGGTAGACAATGTCTTTTTACTCAAAAATGCATGTAATGTGGTCATTATTTTGACAACCTTGTTTGAGCTAAGTCGACCTTGCCGTTAACTTTTCATAATTGTCATTTCAATTAAATTTCTAGTTAATTAATATATTTATTATTTAAATTACTTATTGGTTTTATTTAGATTAGGTACTTGCATTTTTGAGCAAAGCACTATACAAGTCTTGGCCCACAATGACTGCTTCGCTGGTCACGCTATGATTGCCTCGAGCTAGCCTAGCTACGCTCTAGGCCTTCCAGCTTGGCCATCATTGCAGCCCATGCTGTGCTCACTGTAAATCTCAGCTCGTCAATCAAGTGCTGCACGCTGACCGCTTGGAGCTGCGCTACGCTGCGCTGTCGGCCATCATCAGCGCGACCAGCAAAGTAGTCATTATAGACCGCGGCAGTAATGTACTATTGTCTTTATGAGATGCACGCCACTGTCTTGAATGAATAGACTATAATATAAAAATGGAAAGCTGTCGAGGCGCTCACTCTGCCCGCGGTCGCCGCTGGAGACGCCGACGATCGCGTACGGCGGCAGCGGCGGCGGCGGCGCGGGGCGCGGCGGCGCGGCGGAGCGCACGCGGCCGCCGTAGAACGCGCGGTTCGGGTAGTCCGCGATCTGCGGCTGCATGCGGTACTGCACGTCCAGCAGCACCACGCCCGCGCCCGCCCCGCCCCGCTCGCCGGCCCACGCCTCGGAGCACGACGACAGCCGCGAGAACAGACTGTCGCCGAGGCCGTGCTTCTTCGCGCGCTGCGCACAGAGAAACGTTTCGTTTTTAGGGATCCGTGCGTCCGAATAGAAAAAGCGGAACCCTTATAGGATCACTCGTGTGTCCGTCTGTCCGTCGGTCACTGTCAATTATCTCCGAATCTACTAACTGGACCGATTAAGTTGACATTTGGTACACATATCAATTTGTGTGATCCAAACGCAGTGGTGTGACGTGAATATGGGAGGTCATTTTTGGGGGGAAGGTCGAAAATAAATTTTTTTTTTGAAAACTGCATCGTATGACATATCAAATGAAAGGTCTTGTTAAGTGTATTTTTTATAATTTTAAAATAAATAGTTCCCAAGTTATTCAAGAAAATATACGAAAATTGCCTTCCCCCCCCCCCCCCTTTCTCTCCGAAAATACTGAACTTAAAATTTTGAAGAAAAAAAAAATAAAGAAATTAGTTTTCTACTTTCTGGCCGGTTTTTTTCTTGTGGCTCCGCACGATTTGTGCATTAGCCGTGACAAAGTTTGGGGAACGTTTGGAATAAAAAGGAACGCGGAATCGGAATAGCATCTAGGGTCATATAGGTTTCCACATAAAACGGAATAAATAACTTTATAAATATCAATACTATTTTCGGCCATAAGGACTGGAATTGAAGTCGGGAAGGGATTATAAAGAGGTGAACAGACCAGAGTGATCATGATAGGAAAATATTATATGGTTTGCATCACCGCAGCAGAACCGCATTTACACAAATCAGAATCAATAATGTTGAACCTCACTAAATGAGCGGGGGTACAAGTATGACCAATCCGTAATCTTATAATGACAGATGTTGCGATTTTACTGAAATTCGTCCTAGTAAACCATGGTTTTAACGGAATATGTGGTTGTATACGTTTATAGTAATTTCCTTTAAATTGTGAGCTCGTCAAAGTCAATATACATTATTCAAGTGGAATTACATAATAGCGTCAATGAAGCTACGCCAATGGTTCACAAGTCTACGGCGGGAGAACTTGTACTGGAACGAACCAGCAAGGGCTATTTTTTTCTCCCTATGTTGTTACAGAGTCGTCAATTGAAAGCTGACCTCAAAGCAAAAGTTGTGAGTATATATTAATTTCTCTAAATAAATCTTTTAGAGAATCTCTTGCTCGTAAATTATAACTAGCGCCATTTCATTCCAATCTTCCTCCTAAGAAGACTAAGTGAAAGTTTAGCTTGTGCAGCAAGGCCAAACGTTTTGTTAAAGCCAGAGCGGTTCACAAAATCTACTTTTTCAGATGCTTATTACATAACAAAAACAATATAGTTGATTATGGCATAACTTAAAATGTCGCTTCGCCAGGCTCACGGACGTAAAACGTATTTATGCGGCTAGTCTTAGAATGATCCTTTTTGTTAAAAAAAATCATATCACTGTCAATAAAAATTACAAAATAGTCGACATTTAAAATTATTGTTATAGTAACATTAAAAGGCGCTGCTCCACTGCAGCGCACGTGGTACACGTGTCCGTGTATTAGCCTACGTGAATCGTCTCTTTACTACTAACTAAACACGTAGCCACCTATGGCCACCCTATACACGGACGCGGAGCTTAATGACGTCACGAACACATGCATGGATAGTTAGCCCCGCATATGCTGCTGCAGAAAGTTGGGCAAACGTAGCTAGACTAATGGGCCCACGTTGCTATCGTGCATATCCCACGTAGCAGCCGTGTATAGCGGGCGCAGTGTTGAGCTGCGTATGTGACATATCCGATTAGAACATGCATGTGCCAATGGAGTCATTTCATGCGTAGCGTGTCTGTGAGTTGCTGTCTGTGGGCGTTATCAATTATTTTCATACATAGGTAAGCTAAGTCAACGTGCATAACATTGCCGTGCGCCGCAGTGGAGCAGCACCTTTAAGTTTTTTTACAGAGTTTCAAAATGCCATGTTTAAATATTATATTTGTTTTTTTTTGTTTATGTGTTTTTTCTTAGTCTACAGTAATTTTTATGCAATATACTTCTACGTCATTTCTTTGCCAGTTCAACCTTTTTGTCATATTGTGAACTTGCTTGGCGTATAGGCTCGATAGATTGCAGATTATTTTCACATAACATACAAACACCACAACCACTACACAACTACACAATTTGTGTGTCGGGTATTTTTAGTGGGTGGGTATTACACCTCAATTCGCGAGGTGAGTCCCGCATAACCGCAGGCGGGCCCCACTCCCAATGCGGTAGATGTAAAACTTTTTAACTGGGCCAATAAAAATTATTGGTGCTGTGCTTTCTACCACACGCTTCTTGACGACTCGACGTGAGATGTGTCCTTGCGACGTGTATCGAGTGGAATTATAGGACGGGGTCTGGAAGTGGTCTTAAACCAGAGGTTACTGAAATTTTTGACAAAGCGTAGTTACCGGTGAACAGATATATCCGGGCAGCTGCTGTGGATCACCTATTAACGTTATTTTGGTGACGTCAAGCGTGAGCGGGATTAACGTCTCCGGTTCGATGGCCTGTCCAGCTTCGTCCACTATGCACAGCGCTATACGGCGTTTCAGCCTGAAATAAATACAAAAAAAATATTGTATTGTTTTGTATTTTTTTTTACATTAAAATATACCGTTTTTACATCATTAACATAATACTCTAATTATTTAGATATTAGACACGTTATTCGAAGGAATTATAATAATATCTTTTATTTGAACTTGATGAAGTTTAGAATGTAGCTTTAACTCCAATGCACTTAGGTGGAACCTATATAATTTGATTATCCTTGCATCTTGTAATTGAGTACACTGACCAGTAATCCATTTCATGTAAAACTATACTTGGACTATATCCGAATATCGTCAAAAGTTCAAAAGTAGTTCGATTGGAGTACTGCTCAAGTCATGCTGCTAACTGCTGCTTATGGAAGCGATAAACACTGTGTCCTACAACTCTACCTTCTTTCAACCACCTCCGTGGTCTAGTGGTTGGGACCACTGGGTGTTGATCGTGAGGTTCAGGGTTCGATTCCCCATGGGGCCAGAAATTTTTCTGCTCGGTTTGGTCGGTAGTAGGGCTTCTGAGCGCACCTGGCTAGCTACCACCGTCTTACCTTAAGTTTGTCGCCATAATAACAATGTTAATAGGATTGTTGCGGTTCGACAATAGGGATGATGACTGAATTCTAATTTTTACGTCTCGTCATTAAATATTAAAATACCGTGGAAAAAGATGCAGTCCTGTGAAATTAGAATTAAAATCGGCTTAGAAATACATTAGATACAAGCATTTTAAGTTGTTAATTTGAAGGCGATTAGACAGAGAGATCCGACATCAACCGTGACGTCATCGTTGAGTACGGCCATATAAACTCCTTGTAAATTGCCGTTTTGCTAGAAAGAGATGGAGAAAAATCTTTAATACCTTATATCTTGGTTGTTTTTATAGTTATTCGAAAACCGATTTTTTCTTTCTGTTTATTATATGAATGAGCTTCTATTAAAGCAAAAAAATTTTTTTGTCATCTAGCCTATTAAAGGTAAGATAGCCAGTTCCTCCTTGAGGACGCCAAATGAAGCTGTACTGTACAGTCACAGAGATTGCGTATAAAGGAAAAATGAGAAACAGGGTTTTCCGAAGAAATAACTCTATTGTCAGCAATACTTTTTTTATTCACGTTTAGAGTATGTTAATAGTAGATTAGTACCTAAGTGCTTACACCCGAGCTAACTACTCTGCTTTACATCTCGATTTCTCGATTGTGAGGTAAGTAGGTCCTTATTACCCCCGAATGGGGCTTGTAGGAGACCAATTAACGCTCTAGGGTAATAATGTAGCTTGGAAAGCCCTAGGGCGGTAAGTTGTTAAAAAAAGCACTTCACTATTTCAAAAAGTTCGCGTACATCTAACCATCATACTGGCAATAAATTACTTTACAGCCCTAGGGCTTTTCTAGCTACATTATTACCCTAGAGCGCTAATTGGTCACCTACAAGCCCCATTTGGGGGTAATAAGGACCTACATACCGAACATGAGAGATGTAAAATTAATAAATATGTTTACGGTTTCTTGCCAAATTTCATGATTCTAGGTCAATGGGAAATACCTTACCTAATCATATCTTTTCATTTGATTCCACAGCTGAAAGAGACCGTATACCTGAGTATTTGATATAAATTTCAGTTTGATATCTCTACGCGTTTCTAAGAATAAGGGTCTTATCAAATAGACGGACAGCAAATTGATCCTATAGGGGTTCCGTTTTTTCTTTTTGAGGTACCTTAATTAAAGAGGCCTTTGTTGCCACTTGTGAAACTAGATGACTTATTATATGAGAAAAAATATTAAAACCCACGAAAGAGACCAAAATATTGAGCAAGGATTATTATTAAATAAATGTGGTAGGTACCCTCGCATCTTATGGTTGTGCGCACTGGCCAAGGTGGTGACGATAATGTCGGCTCCTTCGATGATGCGTCGCTCCGCTGCCAGCAGCTGCTCAGGCCGGGGCCCGTCCACCCCGCCTCCCCCGTTGGTACCACGCAACTGGTTGCATTTAAATTATTTTGATAATTATAAATTATGAATGAATGAATGAATGATAGTTTATTTGGCACCAAATTAATAGTAATAAATATTTTTAAAAACAACAAGATTATGATAAAAAAAATTGTCATGTAATGAATTAACATTTAATTTCCTCTTTTTAGAGCATTAAAATAAAAGCTTGTTTTTTAAATATGTTTTTTTATTTAATATTCTTCCATTTTGTGATGACAGCCATTTTCGAATTACATTTATTTTTCATGATGTACCTACTGCATTTTCCAAGTTAAGCCTTTTCATTTTATACCTATATTGGGGAGTGTCGTACAAAAATATGTAATCCGGCACTTTGTGACGGCGGCCGTCTTGGATTTCATTTTTTATGGTGTTACTGTATTCTACAAGTCAAGTCCATGTTGGGTGGGTTGTACAAAAATATGTAATCTGTCGTTTTTTGTGGCGGCCATCTTGGATTTAACTTTTTTTCATAAAATACTGTTTTCTGCAAGTTAAGCCCTTTTTATTTGACACCCATGTTGCAAGGGTTGTACACAAATAAGTAATCCGTAATTATGTTGCCATTTTGGATTTACAACGATACGTTTACGCATATTGCATTGTCGTAAGAACTAAAGGTGTATTCCAAATTTCAGTTCAATTGGACACTGGCAACTTGGCAAGTGGGTCAAATTTAACTCACAGGATTTGACCCGAACATACATACTCGTACATCAATTACAAGTGATACCTGCCGCCTCTTTCCGCCATCGTTCTACGCCACAAAAAATCGATGCCCATCACTTAGATGGTAGGCAGTCCACAACTGTGCGTTTTTCTCGAAGTTTCCCGCCTCGCACAGTCAAACTTTGGAATGAATTGTCGCCTGCGGTATTTCCGGACCGATACGACCTTCAACTTCCAAGAAAACAGCGTAATCCTACCGTAAAGGTCGGCAGCGCATTTGTAACTCCTCTGGGGTTGCGGGTGTCAATGGGCGACGATAATCACTTACCATCAGGTGATAAGTTAGCTTGTTTGCCCCCTATTCCATATAAAAAAGCTTGTAAAAGGACACAGATGAGAAGAAATCTCCATGTTATGATGCGGATAAAACCCGTGGATTTGATGGGTCGTTACAAGTCGTTACTCGTGGTCCCACTTGATAAACCGTTTGGTTTTTTATTATATTATAAAATATCTTGAATAAAATTTACGTAATTTTAAGATGTGGTTTTCTTATGTATGTCAGACATTACGTCTTTTACTTGCTTCAACATCATCAACATAACATAGAAAGGATTCCTGAACAGGCCCAATACGAAATAAGGAGATCCTCTCAGTCATAATCGAATATCGAAATCCATGGCAATAGTATCCTGTAAAGTACAGAGCTAAAATTAATTTCTAATTCAAACATGTCAATCATTACCAAAACAATTCGTTTGACCAGCTCGCTGACACGTCCCTGACAGTATGCCACCCGCATGGGGTCCTTTTCAGACGCCTCTTGTGCCGCACTTTTCCACATGTTTATCTTAGCTTCTAAGTGTGAGATCTGTGAAAAAAAAAACAAATAACAATATTTTCGCGAATTTTGGATTTTTTTCAGGTAGGTACAATTAATAGGTGTTATCAATTGAGAAAAGTAGGTGCAGCCATGTTTCGCCCATTTGGTATATGAACATATTACGCTAAACACACATGGACACACACAGACAGACAGGTCAAACTTATAACACCCTCTTTTTGCGTCGGGTATTAAAAAATTAAAGGCGATGTAAAAAAGCTTTACTTCAAAAATATTTTCTGGTTATTAAGTTGTTAAGTTTTGGTCTTATTGACATACTATCAGCTGAAACAGTGTTGTTGTGAATAAAAATGCTTACCTCTTGGGCCAAACCGCCCTGTGCATTAGGTTCCTGAAGTAAGCGCGAGGCGTCTCTTTGCGCCAGCTGGAGGGAACTGACGTCACGAGCGCGCGGGTGCATTGCCTCTGCTCGCCCCACTCGCACCATACGGAATCGCTCATCTATGAACGGAGACCAATTTTAACGTAGCCATATTTCCTATTTCGTTTATGGTCAGATGCTAATTGAGTGTGATGATTTAGATGGGCGATAGAATAGTAATATTATACGGGATCTATTTTATTCGGGTGCTATAGAAGATAACAGCTCACATTCCACTAGAATTCAGCAGAATGGCCACCTACCTCACAATCGATTACTTCTCTCCAACTACAAACTAATGGTGTACTTAGTAGAATACATATAGTCAACATCCCACATAAATTATTGAATTCAAGCATAAGTCGTATTTGCCTAAATTAACTAATTGTTAAATTCTACGACAGTAAATCTAGATGTGTCTACATCAAAAATTAGTTTTCGAGGTTATGATAGAGTCGTTGTTTTGTGTTTTCAAATGCGTTATGCTATTTAAGTACGTACAAGTTTACGAAATTCTCAGTAATATTAAGTTGCTGGGTAGCATCCATGTTAAACTGGGGGATTGGTGGAGGGGTCTGCTTGCAGGAGTTGGATATACCTGCACGGTCGGCATAATCAGAGCTAACACTATATTTGTTGCGAACAGTACTGCCATTACTTACTTTTCGGTAAGCTTTGCCTTATGTGTAGGAGTCTTATAACCAATTCATCAACAGCAGCATTGCTTGTTGCACAAATTAGAATTTTCCCACGGTTATGTTCTTTCTTGCCAGATGGATCATAGAAATATGTCATGACAATAGCACAGATTACACTTGACTTTCCTGAAAGAAAAGGAAAATACATTATTTCATCTGTTATTCTAAATGTTTATAGAAATAATACAACCAATCAGCTTTTAACTGTAATATAGAGTATCCTTCACCTGTGCCTGGAGGGCCCTGGACCATTTGTATACAAGGTTGGTCACCTAGAGCTGCAGAAACTGAGTATTTCACTGCCATCTGTTGACTGTTATTTAAAGTAGTTGTCCACTAAAAAAAGAAATGAGTACATTGTTACAGTAGAAAATTAAAAATGTATGTAGCTTTAAGAATGTATTACGATTTTGATCAAATAAAGCTGTTACTCAAGGATATGCTAATTTCAAGGACAAGACCAAACTGAATAAACCAAAGGCCAAAAAGGCTGGTCTAATCATTGGGCCTTCAGCACAAACCGTTCAGCACATTGTGGAGGATTGCCCCTTGATCAAATTTGACAGCGGATTGGAGTGCCTTCTGACTCCAGAAGCTAGACTGGCTGGCCCAAGTTAAAGTTACATTCTAGACATTTTGGTATAGATCGCAAGAGTGTAACGCCATACGATGATGATGATCATTGGGCTTTGTATTTTTAGTATTATCAAACCAATGTTTAAACTGCTTATAAAATTTAAACATACCTGAGATTCCATACTAATATTCATATTGTCATTTCGCATAAAATGTCGTGGTTCCGGTTTTAAAATTGCTTCACTAAGGGGTGACCGCGCCAAATAAGCCAGAGCTTCAAAAAGTGATAGTTCATTATTTATGGAAGCCAAATTTAATCCAATCATAACATCTCCAGGCTTAAGTATTCGCATCTTTTCAGTAAATGTTGCTTGTAGAGATATATTATAAAATGAGTTTCTATTACCTGGAATCAATGTCATCTTCAATAACATAAACCCAATTTAAAGTGTACCAATCAATGGTTCAATAACATAGATCAAAGCAATGGCATACTTATTATCGCAGAAAGCCAATGTTTATTTTAATAAAAACAAAAATACAGACTTGGCGGTGACGGAAGACACCTAACATTGTGCACAAAGAAAAACCTTTGCATTTTAGCGTTTTCAGGGCCAAACAAGACGAGCAGTACTTCACCAACTCGAGGCAAATTCCTTAGATCCGACGTAGGCATTGAAACTGTAAGGAAAATAACCTTCCTTTATTTTATGCAGAAAAATGAGCTAGAGAATACTGTATCTATCTAATGGATGGAACTGAGGGCGACCCTATTGCCCTGAGTAGGTTAATAACTGTGACATATCTGTGCGCTGATGTCATGCGAGTGTTAAGTGTTATAAAGATTTTGGCAGTTTGTTCTTCTTAATTTAAATAAAAAAATATTTTACAAAAAACCGACTTCAAAAAACGTTAAAAATAACATAAGAATTGGCACAGACAACATCACACTTATATATCGAAGTCGGTGCCAAACGATGATCCCCTCGAAAATCTTAAAATTTGTCACCAACTTCTATATAGAAGTGTGATGTTGTCTGTGCCTATTCTTATATATTTTTAACTTTTTTGAAGTCGGTTTTTTGTAGAATATTTTTTTATTTGTAACTTTTTTTATTGAAGTTGGTTAAAAAGTCAGTTAAAATTCCCTATTTCAAAAACTACTGAACCGATTTTGATGAAACTTGCAGTATTTACTAAGTTGTACAATACCTAGTACAATAAAAAGAGAATTACTTAAATCGGACTTGTAGTTCCGGAGATATGCGAACACAAACACAAAAACATACATATACATGGTGTTTCATAATAACCAATAAATAATCAATGCGTTATCTAAAACTAATTATTAACCCAAAATTTTCATGTATATCATAGTATCATCATCATGTCTATGATTTACATGAAAATTTTTGGTTGAATGAGATTACGTGTAAACACATTTTAATAATTAGTTTTAGATAATGCATTGATTATTTATTGGTTATTATAAAACACCGTGTATAGCCGCTGATATAGACTACCATATACGAAAACTGGACAGTTCTGGAAATATTACATACATACGGGTCGAATTGATAACCTCCTTTTTTTTTAAGTCGGTTAAAAATAAAATTTCTTACCATCAACACTTAGAGTGTAGAGATCGAAATTATAGTTATCTTGTGCAGGTGCAGGGGGTAGTGACGCAATTCTCATTTGTAATCCACACGCTTGGTTACGTATTTTCTTATGCGCTAACGATAAACATTCCCAAATTTCCATAAGTAGTAAATCACCAATTAATCTAAAAGCGAATAATATGATAAACGCATGTAAATTGGACAAATAAGTGAAAATATATAGTGATCATCATCATCATCATTATCCCAGCTAGAAAACACTTACTGTTGACGCGGGAGGCTAAGTTATGCTATGATTACAAGAATTTTATTTTTATTATTTATGTGTGTATTTAAAATGAATAGGAAGCAGTCAAAAAGTGACAGTACAAACATACATTTGTTGCTAAAATATACATTAAAAAAATCAACAACTTACTGCACATATTGATTATGATTGACGAAAGAGTGAAAAATTGCGAGAGGAGGGTTATTATGACCTAATATAGGAGGTGGGTCTTTGCGAATTATTTGTTCTTCTAACCAATGTGGGTTCCAGCGCAAAATCTTCATTAAAGTAATTTTTTCCAAAGAGAAAATTGGCATCTGCCTGACATCTACTAGTGTGGTTTTTACTAAGCTTGTCTTCTTCATTCTGTTGCCTTCTTCAATTTCAAAGTAGTGTATCTCAGGCTGGGCTTCAGAAAATCTCACAGACTTTTTTGTTTTGTTGGGAGGTAGTGGTTCTACTTTAGAAAATGGCTTTCCCGCAAAGGAATCTTCACTGTCAGTTAATGGTTTTAGACTTTTTAATGGTACTCTTATTTCAGGCGTACTCTTATTTATTAATTTATTAGATTTAGACTTCTTCGATTTACTCTTGCTATTGTCATGCTTATGTTTGACATGATTTTCATTCTTTTCAGAATTTTTCTTTTTATCATTTATGTTATCATATTCTGGGTTTAATTCCTTTTCTAATTTACTCAATTCCATTTTAGTAGGTTCAAGTGGTTTCATGTCATTTGATTCTTTCCCTACATTAATTTTATCTTTGTCTGATTTCGAATGTAGCACATTTTCCTTTCGTTTCATTGGTTTTACAATTTGCACAGTGTCTGTCAAAAATGCTCCTCTATTTGATGATGTTATTTTAACATTTGTCACAGATTTTGCAGCATTAACATCATTTTGGTTTAAATTAGACTTCTGATCGGTCCCCTCTTTTTCTTTAAATGCTATTTCTTTTAATTTCTTTTTTCGTTCCTCTTTTTGCGAGTTGCTAATATGTTTTTTGGAACTATGCTTGCTTTTTTTATGTTTCGTGGTTTTTGAATAATCTGTAAGGAATAAAAGATTGCATGATAATATTAAATACTCATGGTATGAGTATTTAATATTATCATGTTTATTAGTAAATATAATTTTAGTTTTTTATATAAAAAACTAAAATTGAACATAATAAATATTAAAAAATATAGTTTTTTAATATGATGTTCAGACAGAAATGTAATATTAATAAGTTGTTAAAATCAATGTACTTTTTACTTACTTCTTTCAAGAGGAGAGTCTTTACTTGGTTTTTTCTTTGTAATTTGGGTAAGAGGTGCAATCATTTGTGCCTTTTTAGGACTGTGAGTTTCGGTTTCTAAATTCAAAGAAGTTGAACTATTTTTATTATCTTTGTTATAGATTTTGGAACTGCATCCATCTATTACATCAAGTGATAAATTAACGGACATTAGATTTGGACCTGTTTTATTTGAAACTTCCTTGATTATTGGAGATTCCAAAACAAGTTTTTTATTTTCAGCTTCATCACTATGTTGTTCATTTTTTGGTAAAGATTCTTCTTTAAGTACTTCATCATTTTTAGAATCACTAGGAGGCTGAGGAGGTATAGTAATTAAGTCGTCCATGTAATCTTCTTCATTGTCTATAAATGAATTAGGAATCAGATCATCGTCCATTTGACTGTATGAGTTTTCTTCAGGTTTAATGTCTATCTTCTTTTCCCTAGGTACTTTTGTAAATGGTTTCCCAGGTGAGCTTTGTGAAAGTCTTAAATACCAATGCTCTGATTCACTGTCACTGTCACTATCTATTTGTATTGGTTCATCATCATATCCAAAATGCTCCTGTTTAACATTAAAGGCTTCAAATTCCAAGAATTCATTTTCTGATTTAATGTTCAAATAATTTTTGTCAATTGGTTTATCTTCACATATGGGTTCTAGTTTGGGTTCTAGTTTCGGCTTTTTGATAAGATTCTCTTGTTTCTTTGAATTAATATCATTATCACTATCTGATAAAATAACACTTATTACATCAGATCTTACATCTTTAATAGGTATTTTAGCATCCACTTTGTTATCCTGCAAGTCTGTACTAATTTTTCTCTTCAGTGTAGGTTTGACTTCAAGAATGGGTGAAGATAATTTCCTTTGTGTATGACTATCTGTTAAACATGCTACTTGTTCCTCAATATCATCGATTTCATTATCAAATTGGAATGTAAATCTTCTGCTTGGAGTTACTTTGACTACCTCAAATACAAATTTTTCCTCATCTTGAACTTTACCTAAAGGAACTCCTGACGCCCAACCTATACCTATTATATCTGATTCTTTGACCACATATGGTATATTTGGTGTGATTTTTTTAGTTCCCACAAAAACTCCATTAGAACTCTGAAACAATAATAATACATTTTATTTTTCGAAAATAACTTTCTGTTTGCTGACCTTAACTATGTTTTTGTAGTTGTTTGATTCTATGTATTGTACTAGTTCATCAATCATTCATCTGATAAAAAAAACGGCAACAGCTCAACATTATTATTATTACCACTTCAAAACTAAATGAGCTTTATATAGTATAGATAGATATCCAGAAATTCCATAATTCTGATTCAACTCTTAGCAGGAGAAGGTGCTTTACCTTCGAAAAAATTTAAGGTGATAAAATCTTTATTTTTTGTCTACTTCTGATTTTAATCTTAGCTCCAAACCTTGTCAGTGCCCCCCCAAAAATTAAATCCTGGGTCTGCTCCTGTGTGTTTCAGCAATCACAAGAAAGATGGTTTTCAGTAGTTGAGGACCCTTCAGCCATATTGATAACTGACTGTTTGATAACTGGTTATTTAAAAATAATTTTATTCTCTGTTTCGTAACTAGTTATTTAAGGAGATGATTTTTCTGCATTCGTAACTAGTGTGAGAAAACCAGCTTTCAAAAGAGACTTTCTTTTTCACTGTTTCATAAATAGTTATCAGAGAGGAAAATTATTTCCATTTTAGTAATTTTTCGTAACTAAAGTCTATTCAAGATAAGAAGGTTCCCCTGACAGGTCGAACTTTTCCATTTCATGCATACTAGTTTCGGTGATTAAAAATATAACATCTTCGGTTATTTTTATCAACAATGCAAAAATTAATTCCACATTAAATAGAAACATTAATATTAGTCCAGTTAAATATAATTATTTATAATTCTGATAAAATATTTGTTTAATTAAGTATTTGAGTCGTGAATCGGAACTTATACTGTACACAAATATTTTATTTGTAAACTTTAAACAAATATTTTTTCAGAATTATAATTTTATTTAACTAGACTGATATTCTTGTTTTTATTTAATGTGGAATTAATTATTGCATTTTTGATAAAAATAACCTAAAGAGATAAGTTATATTTTTAAAACATAATACTTATTTTTAATCATGGAATCTAGTATGCATGAAACGGAACAATTGGACCTGTCAAGGGAACTTTCTTATCTTGAATGTACTTATAGTTAGTAATGAAAAAGTATGTAAATATTTTTGTAACCTAGACGTTCGTCTAAAGAAGTAGGCATTTTTGAATCCTAGCACTGGGGCACCGTTGATCGACTATTTAAAAGGTAACTCAGGTAACTCGGTGGTACAGTGGCTTCAGGCCTAAGATAGTAACCAACACCTCTCCTTTAGGGAAATTTAAAAATCTTTAGTACCGGGAAATTGAAACTATGTCCCGGTAATTCCCGGTACTGCACAAACACTAAAACTCTAGTACGAAATTTTGAATTTAAGACTGCGAGTGAGGCACGCGAACGCAACCACGACAGAAGTACGTGCACGATCCTTACTCGAGAGTAATCGGTACTATTCGGCAGTTTTCGGTTCGCTGGTCGCATCTTACCCGCCGCGCCGCCCGGCCCGTCCACCACAGTGCCGCACCAAACTTGGTACCGCGACGACGTAGTGAGTGTTTTGTTTGAAAATAATAGACTGGTGAGTACAATATTACACTTGTTTATTTATTTTATCGTGAACTAGATGAGTTTGTATACATTGGGTTATGTTTTGTGCATACCATACAATACAACTAATAAAACTGCACATCTTTAAATCGTCCAATAAAATAAACACAGTGTGTTCACAGCTAGTTCCGTTGGCTTTTTGCATACTTTCTTGATATACCATCTTGTTATTTGTTCCATAATATGTTTGGAAACTAAATTATGAAACAAAAATGATATCTATATATTGTTATTTTAAAATAGAGAGTTATAATTGCCACAAACTAGCTAGAAAAATAGTTTGTTCAGTATTAATTATTTGATGTTAAGTTGCAGGTATATTTTTATTTGTTTTACAAAGCGCCGTATAGGTTATGTATACATACAATTCCTTTATTACTTTTTCATCGTGTAATCAGCGCACTGTAACAACAAAACTATTATAGCGACAGCGTATTAGGCAGCATTTATCTATTATTTTATTCAAGTATATTATTCTATATAATAACTTTTATTACACACTGATGAGGATGGATTTTAGTCTGTAAGTTTGTGGCTTCGTTTTTTTTACTATGTACTCAATACTATTATTTTTATTTTAGGTAATGTTTTGCTGTGGCTGTGAGCATGGAGTTTGAAGAATTCTCTTCTAAAAATCCTGTTTGGTCCCGATTCTTAAGAAATAAAAGAAAAACTCAAGCAAAATGCAAAATCTGTACCAATTTAATAAGTTGCGTTGGAGGATCTACAACAGGTTTACTAAAACATTTGAAGGGAATACATAAAATAATTTTGGGTAAAGAAGGATTTATGTGATAGTAGTAGAATTAAGGAGCCCTATTAATGAGAGTGATTTTGCATGGCACAACAGATGTTAGGATTATATTATTATTTCAATTGTTATGAAACTTTGTTGATTGTTATTAGATAGTTACTGTACTGATTGTAAATTTAAAGACTGATTGTGAAGTTGTGTGTGATCTCAATTACTAAATTTATAGCTATAATTAGTGAATTACTAAGTTGATTAAATATTTTGAAAGTGTTTGGGTGTTTAATTTCGTTATACTCATAAAATAATTACGAATTTAATTATTTTTCCCAGTACCGAAGTTTCGATATTTCCCAGGAATTTTCGGTACTGGGTAGGCTCCAGTACCGGAAATTCGAAAATCCAGTTCAGTTCCGGTACTGCAAACCCTACTCTCCTTCCTCCATGCTTCGGAACACGTGGTAACAGTGGATGCTGCTCCTGTGTCTGATCATGCTCGAGGTCGTGTCAATTAACCACACTTGAACAAACATAGAAGCAACTTGGGCTTGCACAGATTTTTGTCCACTTTATTATAATACCTTTTCAGCTATATTACTGTCTCATGTGCAGACGGTTAGTCTCTTTTTTTACATACCACAAGAAAGTCACAGAATAGATAATAGTACTCTGAAGTCGAAAGTCTCATCAGTTCGGTCATCCGTAGGTAGTACTAATAACCGAACTACTAATCAAAGGGTTTATGACTTATTTCCATTAGGACAGTTATGATTTCTGTTATGCACTTAAACATTTATTGAAAATGTATAAACAAAAATGTATAAAAATTTTCTTTTTAAGTAACCAGTTATCGAACAATCAGTTATCAATATGGCTGAAGGGGTTGAGGAGTCCAAGTGAAGTTGTTGAAGAGACCTGATGAAGCTTGCTTCCATCTTCATCACTTACCATTACGTGAGATGAAGGCCATAACTTCCTTGTGTGAACATCGTACAACAACAACAACAATACCCTATAATAACCATAAACAATATTATTTTGATATAAATTATATACATAAATATTTTAAACAGGTTTGGAATTTAAAAGTTATAATACAAAAATAAATGATAATTAGCAAATCACCTTTAAGTCAGTTACCAAAAGCTGATTTTCTTTGATGCTTAGCAGACAGTGGTTCCGAGATATAACTAAGCTGGACAGTGTTATGGTATTATTTAATCCTCTTCCTATAGTCACCTCATCTCCTTCTTCAAATATAAATTCTTCAGTACCGAAAAACTGGCGACATAATTTCCATTTGGACATTTTTATTGTTTTCGATATTTGCTATATATCTAGCAAATTAATTTCACAACTGATTCCTTTGGTTTTGTAACATTTTATATCACAATAACGTATTTTTGTTGTGCTAAAAAGGCCTACACTAAAGTAATTTCTCTCTGGTAAAATCACACTATTACCTAATGTTACTTTGTATCAAATGCTAAATTCTAAGAAATAATCGCAGATCCGCCTTATAAAGTTATTAAAAAATTTACAAATTCAGCAAAATCTTGCGACAAAAGGACAAAAACATTGGAGTGACATTTTCTAGTAAAATTCAAACTATTTTTTTTCTGACGGTTTTTAAATTACTCTGAATCTAAAAAAAGTTTTATTACATACAGCCATTGCTTGAAGTAGAAATTGTTTAATGTAACGCCCTGCACGCACGGGTGACTTTTGTCACGCTGACAGAAAAGTTTTTGCAACTGTCACGTCGCTAGGTTTATCAACTCTCCAAAAAATACCCATAAGATCGAGATAAAATAGCCCTAAATAACCGTAAATCATTATGCAAAGGCCCCAAAAAACCCTAATTTGAAAAACCCTAAAATGGTATCCATTCAGACACAACTTAATTAAATTTAACTAAACTAATTTGACAGGATTAAAACTATCGCCATCTTTCTTTTTCTCTTAAGGATTAAAAGTGACGGCTTTATTTTTAGACCTGTCAATTAGTTTAGTTTAATTAGGTTGTGTGTCTGAATCGACACCAATTGTCTATTGTATTTAAGGGTATTATTGACTTTTCCGTTGTTTAGTTTTCAACTAGGGTTCCTAGATGTCCCGATTTGAGCGTGACGTCCCAATTTTTTGAGGTATTATGGACTCGTCCCGCTTTAACCATGATCAGAATGCAAAATGTCCCTATTGTTGATCACAAAAAATTGTGAATTTTCTATAGTAAAGCAATGACTTAATACTATGGTTGTATTATCTCCTAACTTTTTATTGTAAAATCTGTTTTTTTTTTACCTTTTAGTCGGAAAGTAATAATATCGATTTTTTCAAGTTTCTGCTCCGAAATTCCGCTATATATGTATACCTGTGTAAAACCTATAATTTTGAAAGTGAAACTTTTTTACATCGCCTCATATTTTTCATTCTCCTATCGCATGTCGCATTACAAAAAACATATAGATCTATAGCTTTACTACTTTATATAAATTGCGATTGGTCTACCTATATCCTTGACTTCAAATTAGTGTGGCAGTGGTTCGATCCTGGTGTAGAGCACTGTTTTTAGGGTTTTGTACCCAAAGGGTAAAAACTAAGACTCCGTTTTCCGTCTGTCTATCCGTCCGTCGGTTTTTCTGTCAACAGGCTGTATCTCATGAAGCGTGATAGAATAGCTAGCAAGTTGAAATTTTCACAGATAATGTTTTTCTATTGCTGCTATAACAACAAATACTAAAAAAAGAATAAAATAAATATGGGGACTCTCATACAACAATCGTGATTTTATGCCGTGTTTTGCCTGATAATAATAACGGCAATAGGTACACGCTTGAAATATTCACAGAATTATAGTTGTATATTCATTTTAAAAATAAATAATTAAAATAAAATAAATATTCAACTCCACTACAACAAACGTGAATTTTTTGCCGTTTTTTACTCGATATTTATAATGGTGCTTATACAGACAGACACTGAGATACGTGAATCTAAAAAAAGGTTATAATATAGTGTCTAATGTTGTTTTTTTTTCTATTATTTTGATTTTTAATTGCTTTTTGTTTATTTGTATTTTTTAAGTAACTTTTTGTTTTTTTATTTATAAGTTTGTTTTTATTTACGTATTTCTTTTGAGAAGAAAAAGTTTTAAGTTAAGATGAAAAACGAGATTTTAAGACCCTTAATGAAATGATTTTTCGAAAGTTTTCAATTAAATGCATACGATCCGAAAAAAAGTTTCACTTGCATTTATAAAACCACACAATGATTTTTTTGGGCTAGGCACACTGGGCACGTGCCCAGCCCCCGTAGCACGTCCATCAAAACACGAAATGATAAAGCGATTTATCGCTGTGAACTGTCAAAATACGACGAAACCCTATTGTATTTTGAGAGTTCGCCGCGATAAACCGCTTTATCATATCGTGTTTTGGTGGACGGGCTGCGTTCGTAAACCATCGCTCGACGTCGGGCGATCGCCCTAGAGAGGACGACGTTCTTCGTCGGACGTTTTAGAACGACATCGTAAGCTATGGCTGTCAAATGTCATTTTGATGTCAAAATAACCTAAAATTGATAAATTTGCTTCCGTTTTTTTACTTGTTTTGATCAATAAGCACTTCGCCCATAGAAATTATTAAGCAAATATCCATCTCATACATAAACAATGCCATTTTCATCCATAATAATGTATCCATTTTCTGTAACTAGGTACTTCTATTATCTTCATATTTATGAAATTTCTAAACACAGTCGAGTAATTATATATCTACGATAATACAAAATGAAATTGTTTACAAATTATTACAAAAAGGAAAAAATAGCCGAATTGACGGACATGTCATCTGTCAAATAAACGTCAGGGCGATTTTCACCCACCCATTTCACGGGGCGTCGTCGGGCGATGTTTACGAACGCAGCTCAGCAGGCCTATTCGCTAACTACGGTTGGTAGGTAACTAGAACTGTCATTTTTGAAAGACTATAAATCCTTTAATCTTCCTTCTATGCTGTAGTGATTGTTCTGAGATAAATCCATTCATCCATCTAGTGATCTTATGTGTTACGGCAGCGTTCATGATAGCAGTAATGGATGTTAAGTTCCTTTCAAAAATGACAGTTCTAGTTAGCAACCGAAGTTACAGAATAGGCCTGCAGGGCTCCGCGATGGACTGGCGCCCCCTAGTCCCTACTCGATTACCAAGCGATAACCGATAGCTACTCTATTTTCGCATTATGCATACTATACAGGCTGTGCCTAAAACAATGGATAAACCTGTGTTACCGATTCCAAGAGTATGCTGTTACCGACTCTGAGACTGCAGGTATCGACTCGGAGACTATGCTGTCATGGCTAAAGCAGTGGACAACACTCTTGGAGGAGCCGCACCGACACCGTGGGCTCACTTTTCGTTTCTCTACGGCGGCGAGTACTCGGTTATCACGGAATTATCGCGCAGAGTTATAATAATTATGTCTTCTTTAATTTGATCAGTAATAAAATAATTGTGTGGGTAGTATGACCACTAGTTTCTTTTTAAAAAATTAACCTAGCCTCTGATATTTAAGACCTGTAACTATAGATGGACTTTATCATAGCCTCCCTTTCCACAAATTTGACCTTAGTGAAATAAGGGATGGCTGGGTTCAACCCGGCGCCACTTTGTGTGATCACCTGCTTCATGCGGTGAAGGGCGAAGTCCCCTCTTCTTGTGTTAAGAAGAGGTGTGGCTTTCGCTCGAAGCCGATTTCGGCGTCTACCTTTGCTGGTGGCTGAGGTGAGGCGATTCCTATCGCCATGGTGCTTTGCACCTTCCGTGGGATTTTCCCTGAGCTTCGGCTCACCCGCGTGGCGGTGGAACCAATGGGGTCTGCCGTCGGGCAACCCGCTACCAGCATTGAGCGGGCCGCAGGTCCGGCACATTGAGCGTCGGGCCGCGTGAAAGATAACCACAATAAAAATTACCCCAACCCCAAGGTGGCGTCTCCGTGTCGAGGGGTGCATGACTGGTGGGAGACCAGTCCCAAGCGGGCAAAGGGAGTGCATCCCAAAATGCATTATTCATGGAACTCGGCAACAACGAAAAACGTCCCCAGGGGGTATCAGTCCCCCCCCGTAGGACCGCGCAAGGCGGCTGCGGGCAGCCAGGCGTATTTGGGGCTGGCTCACCCGAGTTCCACCTTTCCCAGCCATCAGAATCATACGAACCCGTTGAGAGCGGGCCACCAGCGGTATCTGGGCCGGCTGGTGGAAATACCATCGTCGTAATCGGCAGGGCAGGAGATTTTCAACCCCCAACGGTGGTTGCCGGGTCGTCGAGTGGTAAAAATTCGACAGGACGAAAAGGTGGGAGGAGAATCGGGATATCTTACGTGATGTTGGACTACGACGCACCAGATATTTTCCCGATCTCTGGAGAATCGGACTGTTTACCCGAATCTTCATCTATGCTATCACCCCTAGAGGAGAGCGGAAGCGACGACTCTACGCTTACTGTCACCGAGCTTATGGGTCGTGCATTTGAAGTCATTAACTTCGTCGCGGAAAGTCCTCTAACCTAAAAAAACTATGTAAAAAAACTAAAGACGGCGGCGGGAAACAACCGGAAGAACGCTAAATTGCTGACAGCGTGCACCATCTCGGACGAGACGGAGCGTTTACAGCACGCAAACCGCGGCATCTGGAAAAAGATCTTAAGGCCCAGAAGGCAAAAATCGCTAAGCTGAAAGCGAAAGTGAAGGAACTCCCGAGGAGGAGTCCACCACCACCACATCCTCCCCCAGCGAACACGAACGGGACCCTAGCTCCTCATCACATCGAGGCGCTAGAAAACAGGTTGATGGGGTGCATGGTTGCGCGACTCAACGCCAGGCTCGAGGGGTTAGAGCTTAGGTTGAACCCCGAGCCGCGCCTGCGCCCCTCCCTTAAACATGAAAGAAGAGCCGAGGTAGCACCCGCTCCTATGGCTGTTGAGGTGGAGATGTCTGCCACGCCTAGAGCATGGAAGCCCGCGAGAGGCACTCCCTCTGTAGCGAAGGAGCCATGCCCACTACTGCCGGCCCCGTCCAACACGGAGGAGGGTTGGACCACTGTGGTTAAGCGCAGGCGAAGAAGAAAGCAGGACGGCATACCGGCAAACACCACCACGCTGAAGCAGCCCACTCCGCCCCCAAAGAAGAAGGCATCTCCACGGCTGCCTAAACTGCGGGCATCGAAGACGGCCGCAGTGGTGCTCTCGTTGCAACCAGACGCCGTGGAGAAGGGCCACTCTTTCCCCAGGTGATTGCATAGAGGGAGTCCAGTTCCACTGGTCTTTGACTGGGGCGGCCATAATTCTCGTTACGGGTGAGGAGAAGGAGGCGAGCGCGGTTGACTTAGCTGTCGCGCTGAGGAGGACCCACCAGGATGGTGGGATTATTGGTCTTTAGACTGGACGAGTCCGTCCAGCCGGAGGAATTGAAGGGGGCACTTGCTAAGACCGGCGAGTGAATGGTCGAGGAGGTCCGGGTGGGGGAAATCCGCCAGGGCCGCTACAACATGAGCACGACGTGGGTGTACTACCCGGTGGAAGCAGCCAATAAGATAGCCTCCGCCAAGAGGCTGCTGGTGGGATGGCTTGCCACTAAGGTGAAGCTCCTGCAGTCCCGCGAAATGCGGTGTTTCAGGTGCCTCGAATCGGGGCACCTAAGGGTGGGCTGTAAAGCGGACGAGGACCCTTGACATCTAAAAAAGAAAATTGCGTCCTATGACAAATGCAACCCCAAATGTAACTTTTCAATGGACTATAGTCTTAAATATCAGAGGCTAGGTTAATTTTTTAAAAAGAAACTAGTGGTCATACTTACCCACACAATTATTTAAGGGGCCACAGTACTACTAGCGCCGCCATTCGTTTTTTATTAATTATGATAAACTAGCTAACCCGGCGTACTTTGTATCGCCATGTTTTTTAACAAAATTACTGAAATGTTTCGAAGATCCATTTTTATTGTAATTTTTTTATATTACGCAAACATTGTCCTAATAATAACGAATACATAAAACCAAGAATCATCCAATTTGGTGCAGTCGTTCGAAAGTTATGGGCGTACACAGAGATTAATTTAAATCTCTGGGCGTACATACATTTCGAAGATCCATTTTTAATTATATAGAAGATTAAAGACATTTCTACAAAAAATAGCACTGTCACGAACTCAATACAGATATTTCAGATTTTTTGAGCTATTCAGGCATAGATTAAATGTATAGGAATAATCATAATCCGAATTATTGTCAAAAGTGGCCACTTTTAGCAACACTTCGGATTATGATTATTCCTATACATTTAATCTATGCCTGAATAGATCAAAAAATCTAACTTGTTCTCTTATTAATTTGTGCAAAATCTGAAATATCTGTATTGAGTTCGTGACTGTGCTATTTTTTGTAAAAACGTCTTTAATTTATCATAATTAATAAAAAAACGAATGGCGGCGCTAGTAGTAGGTACTGTGCCCTCTTAATTACTGATCAAAATAAAGAAGACCAAAATAGCACTACTTATTATTATAACTATGCGCGATAATTCCGTGATAACCGAGTACTCGCCGCTGCAGAGAAACGAAAAGTGAGAGCCCACGGTGTCGGTGCGGCTCCTTCAAGAGTCTTAACCACTGCTTTAGCCATGATAACATAGTCTCCGAGCCGATAACAGCAGTCTCAGCGTCGGTAACAGCAGGGTTGGTAACAGCATATTCTTGGAGTCGGTAACACGGCCGTTCCTGACAGCGGATCGTCCTCGGCCGCCTGTAACTGCTACTCTGGGTCTACCGTCTCGCCGCCTGGAGCATCATCGCTCTCTAGAGCAGACAAAGATCATGTCATTAATTATGCTTGAAACCTTAGGCTTATATAGTAGCAACAAGCGTGCACTCTTGTTACTAAAATGCACCTCAAATATTACTGAGAGCAAATAATAAGGTTTAGGGCCCAATCCATATCATTCGCACTCAGTAAACTAGATAAAAACAAAGCAGCAGAGGAATATCATAGGCACTGTTAGCATAATATCCTCCCTGCAGCAGCAAGGACATGACATATAGGCACTGTTAAGCATAATATGCCCTCTTGCGCTAACACAAGCAGCAGAGGAATACCATAAGCATTGTTAAGCATAATATCCTCACTGTAGCAGCAAGGACATAACATAAGCACTGTTAAGTATAATATGCCCTCCTGCGGTAACACAAGCGGGCTCCATGCAGCCGCAGCCGGGGTTCGCGTAGCCGCAGCCGCGAGCCGCGTAGCCGTAGCCGGGAGCCGCGTAGTCGCAGCCGCGCTTCGTGCGGTCGTAGCCGGGCGCCCCGCAGCCGAGCCCGAGCACCTAGCAGCCGTAGCCAGGTGCCGCATAGCCGGACAGCGCTGCATCTCGTCATTGCAGCCATTATTCACCATACCCGAAGAAGGCCTCGCAACTATCGGGCGTTCATTCACCGCGCCACTGTCCATGTGCTCGGCTCCTGACACGCTTACCCGCTGATGACCTACCTGTAAAGCGGAAGAGGACCCTTGACATCTAAAAAAGAAAATTGCGTCATATGACAAATGCAACCCCAAATGTAACTTTTCAATGGACTATAGTCTTAAATATCAGAGGCTAGGTTAATTTTTTAAAAAGAAACTAGTGGTCATACTTCCCACACAATTATTTAATTACTCATCGAAATAAAGAAGACAAAAATAGCACTACTAATTATTATAACTCTGGGCGATAATTCCGTGATAACCGAGTAGGTAGGCACTCGCCGTCGCAGAGAAACGAAAAGTGAGCCCACGGTGTCGGTGCGGCTCCTTCAAGAGTCATGCACTGCTTTAGCCATGATAGCATAATCTCCGAGTCGATAACAGCAGTCTCAGCGTCGGTAACAGCATATTCTTGGAGTCGGTAACAATAGATATTATTGAGCCAAAAGATATTCATTATCACCATCATAACAGCTCTTATGTCCCCACTGAGGGGCTCGAGCCGAGCGAGTACCCATGAACCAACTTGATAGCACACCCTGATTGTGCTGTCGGGACATGCTTCGATGGTTTTGTCCCCGTGACACGTCTGAGTAGTTGGTTAATTGATACATAGATGTTACTATACTTTTAAGTACCTACCTATAACACAATTCCACCTTCCAATCTAATAACTTTACTGATTATCATAATGAATTTTTCACTTCTCATGCTCTGAAAGTGCTTATTTGTGCAGAATATAGGCTGCACAAAATCGAATTTTGTGCACAAGTGCATTAACGTATCTACTCATAATTAAATGTATCAAAGGCAAAGAAAATGAGCCATACAGCCAAAAAATAACAAGTTCATAGATAGAATTTGTTATTTTATCATATTTACTTTAATTTATTTGCCCTATGTGTTTTATAAGACATAAAAGATATTAAAATTTAAATTCAAGTACGGTAGGTTAGTTTATTAAAGGAATGTTATGTTATACTACTGTTTTATTTCCTCGCAATCGAAGTGAAAAGCAAAGTTTATAACTCGTCCAAAAAACCATTTTATCCTCGACATTACTATCAGCCCTCGCCTAAAAGCCTCGGATAAACATGGTTCGTTTTGTACACTTGTTGTAAAATCTACTATAACTATACAAGTGGTTCCTCCTTTCATATATAAAAAACCGCTATGCATTTATAGCTGGCCATTTAAAAATGTGTTATTTTGAGATTGAAACTAAAACTTGACATTAAATCTATACATACTTACTAATATTATAAAGCTGAAGAGTTTGTTTGGTTGAACGCTCTAATCTCAGGAACTACGGATTCAAATTGAAAAATTCCTTTTGTGTTGGATAGTCCATTTATCGAGGAAGGCTTTAGGCTATATAATATCAAGCTACGACTAAAAGGAGCTGAGCATCAATGAAAATCGTTGCAAAAACGGGAAAAAATATATGGCGAAACGTAGTTCGCGGGCACTGCTAGTATTTTCTAAATAGTTAAATAGTTTTATGGCACTTTGGGGTTTTTTTCATAACGTTTGAAAATGTCTTCAAATAACGAACTTTCGTACATGAACAGTAAAGGAGTGAAAATAGTTCCACGTGACAAATATCAATATCACAAGTTACGAAAGTATAAAAATGGGTTTTTGTCATAATATGCTTGCAGTACACTGTACAGGAAAACAAAATGTCCAGGCACAATTGAACATAAATCTACCCATGTTAACATCTTCGTCTATAAAAATCTCGTCTCACAGTGTTTGTTATCGAACTCCTTCGAAACGGCTTGACCGATTTTTATGATTTTTTTTGAGTAAGTATATTATGGCAGGTCTGAGAATAGGTCGTAGGCTATTTTGATACCTCTAGGTGATAAGGGTGACACTCTCCAGAATTTTTTTTCGGCCTAATAACCCTACATTTTCAACGTTCAACCCTACAGTTGTTAAACTGTGATATCAGTATTCTTATTGGCGAAAAGTAATTCGCGGGTACAGCTAGTAGTCATATAAAAGTTATATCCATTTATTCAAAAATATCCTTAAATTTAAGTTTTTTACAATATATATATAAAACAAAATACTATAAAAAACTTAAACCTAGTATGCCGCCAACAGCGAGGCAAGGCCCAAGCTGCCGGTGGTTAGGGCTGCAGAGAGAGGAATCTCCGGACAATACGTGCCGTATTATTATTATTATTATTGCGTCAGTGTAAATTCGAAATTGTTAAGTTAATTTTGAATCCCTAATACAAATACATAGTAAACCTTTAATATTATGTCCTTGTATTTACGTAGAGCTTTTTATTTAAATAATAGAGTTTGAATAGTGATAATAATGTTTATTAGCATAATTTTACATGACACAACTGGTTGTGCCGTGCCACAGGTCCATCGTAATTGAAGTATAAAATGATCGCACAACTAGTTGTGTCATCGAGTTGGTCCATGGGTACCGCCTCCTCGAGCCTACCCGAAGTGAGGGTCCATCGGGAGTTAGCCGTTCGTTCAGTTAGAGGTCGCAGTGACGCAAATAGCCCCGAATTAATGAAATAATAATAATATAGGCCGTTTTGACCACACTGCACTTGATCGTCTCACACTGACTGAATTCAGCTGGCAACCGAACGTGGTGTTGAAAGGCTGGCTCGTGTACTCTCCAAATATCTAAAAAAATGGAATCAAAAAATAAAAAAAAATGATTGCTTAATCGTTTTTTTTTATATAAAATGACAATTTATACTGGAAAACATATGTTATAAGTGGAATGTTAAAACGTCTACAGCTTGGAGAGACTTAAAAAATATAAGAACAAATTAATGTAGTTAGTTAAAATTTGGCGCCAACTTCAATATAAAAATGTGCAAATTCAAATACATTATCTTTTATTCAAATAGGATTGTAACAATCACTTTTGCACGTCAAAGCAGCTGCGCCATTGGTTCACAAGTCTACGGCGGGCAACGGCGGGAGATCTTGTACTGGAAAGAACCAGCAAGAAAACCAGCAAGGGCTATTTTTTTCTCCCTGTGTTGTTACAGAGTCGTCAATTGGAAGCTGACCTCAAAGCAAAAATTTGAGCTCAACTTCGATTACAAGATTAGCTATGTTAGTTCACATTATATAAGACTAGCTTTCCGCGCGCGGCTTCACCCGCGTTATTATTGTTTTCCCGTGGGAATTTTGTATTTTCCCGTAGGAGAAATAATTTTGTAGCCTATTTAAGCCCGGATAATAAATTTCATAGAAATTGGAGCAGATTTTAAATATTTTCAATAGAAACTTTCAACCCCTATTTTGCACCCTAAGGGGGTGAATTCCAATAAACCATGAAACACGTATTCAACCCAAGTAACATTTTAGGTTCTAGAATGGTTTTGAAAAGGTTCTAGAACCTATATATGGATATCTGCTACTAAGTCTTAATAGACTCAATAATGTTATATTAACCTTATAATAACCCCCTGAGTGCAAAAAGGGCCCACGTTTTAGAACCTTTCTGAGAGCTACAGCAAAACCTATAGTTTAAATCACAATACCTTTATTTAAGGTTAATATAACCTTCTAAAATGTTGTTGGATGTATCTTTATGTTAACTTAAAACCGTTTTTAGACATGAATAAATCCTTTCCCGAGACTCCCAAGTTTTAAAATGTTTCTATTTAAGATTTATTACACAGAAACAAGTGAATTTCAAATCTTTATTTATAATGGCGATTCCTTGTTTCAAAATGGCGAGATAAGGTAAGTGTTGTATTCATAAAAAGAATAAGTAGCTTGCTGACGTCAGGAAAAATTAAAAAATACTGCGACTGGCACTTTATTGTAAAACTTTATGATAATAGAGCTGTATAAGAGGTGGGCCCTTCGTAAGTTAAAATTCTGAAGATATTTTAATAAAATAAAAATTATAAAATACGATGGTTGGTGATAAATTGCATTAGAAATGAAACTTTTAACTATATAAAACATACATTTTAAATATATAGCACACATTACTTAATTTTGCCTTATTTAATTTATCAAAATATTGCTTTTTGTTCGGATAGATTTTTTATTTCAATAAAAAATATGGCTGCCGTTAGGAAGTTACAAGAAAGAATTTAAATTAACCTTTTCAGAACTGTAACAGCTAAAAGCTTATTATGTTTGCCAAAATAAGATCTAAAGATTATCTGGCGGAGCTAGTTAAAATTACTAGGTTATTTTTGCAGTTGCTTAAAACTCGCAGAGATAACTGAAATTTTTTGAGGATGTTTCTAAAGCTTTAAAATATTCTCGTTAGACTTAAATCATGCCGTAAGCTTATACAATAGCATTACTGGTTGGGGTTTTAACCACATAATCCTAATTTGTTTGTCTAGATAACTCTAATATAGCCTAAAGGTTTCATGTAGGTTTTAGAAATGACTTACAGGTAATTTTAAAATTCCATAACCTTATAGCTTGTATAAGTTAAAAAATTTACCTTTAGATCTTACTTTAGTACTATGCTAGCTTTTCTAGAACTGAATCAGGAGTCTACGACAACTTTAAGATCTTAGGACTGTATGCTCCTAAAACCTAAGTTAAAATAACGTTAATTTAAACTCTTGTCAGCGGTTCCAAAGTTGTAATAATAGTCAATTAGTTTTAGGACTTATTAATCTTTCTGAAATACTAAATACGACCAGATAGCAAAACGTTAACCTTTTTATGATTCTTTTAAAACCTTGAGGTAAAGTTTACAACCGAGACCCGAAAAAAATGTTACTTGGGAATGAAATATTTTTAAGAGCATGAATCTGAAGTTTTTTAAAAATCGTTGCTAATTTAAAGATTTTTCCATACAAACTTGCAACCCCTATTTCATCCCTTTAGGGTTAACATTTTTTTAAATCCCTTCTTAGTGTGCGTCCGTATTTTGAATTAAAACAACTGTCCAAATTTTACGTCTCTACCATTAGCGGTTACGGCTGTGCGTGCGTCTATAGATGGGAACATCTCCCTTTTTTATATATATAGATAAAGACTTTATTAACATATCAATCAAAGGAAAGTGTAGAGTTGAGTTTATTATCCAAATAATCATAAATAATATAATACCAATCTCTTTAAATCTATCTCTGTGAGAAGTGCGTGAACTTAGCTTATAAATTGTTATCGCTGAACGTTTCTTTGAAACACAGCGCAGTACATTGTTAAATATTAGAAATGGGAGTTCAAACCCAAGCTTTTTTGTCCGTCATGTAATCAGACACTTTATAATATGCTTTTTTAATAAGTACATCTTAGATTGCAACTTTAAATGTGTTTAAGCTAAGTTCTTGTATACAACTTGGGATTTTATTGTAGAAACGTATACACAGGCCTCTAAAAGAACTATTGATTTTTTGTAGCCTGGTATTTTGTAAAGCTAACATATTCTTTTGTCTAGTATTAACTGAATAAATATCACTGTTTTTACAAAACAAATGAATATTCTTACGAACATATATTAGATTCCCATAAATATATTGCGAGTCATAACATCAATTTCTTTAAACTTTTCTCGCAAAGAATCTCTCATTTTAAGGTTATAGCTAAATCGAATAGTCCTTTTCTGCAGCACAAAGATCTGAATGTTGGCAGGATTTCCCCACAACAAAATACCATACGACATCACACTATGAAAGTAAGAAAAGTATACAAGTCTTGCTGTATCAACATCAGTAAGCTGACGTATTTTCCATACAGCGTGAGCTGCAGAACTAAGTTTCTTTGACAATTTGAAAATTCTAACTTTAGACAAGTAATTTTTAGACAAAACCATAAATAACAAAGTTATAAGCGAAAAACGATTCAAAATTTGAGAAATTATAAATTATAATTTTGCAACCAAAATCAGCCTTATTATGTTCTGGTCCAGGTTTTCATCTATGTATAAGTATAATCTAAATCTATAAGTATATCTAAAAGTATAGCATAATTCTTCAAAATAAGCCCAGTTAGTGGATTAGCATAACAGAGAGACAAAGTCAATTTTGCACATTAAGTTCCCAGGGAGTTCCATAGTTTAATTTGTAAGAAGCTTCAGTTTGTTTTTCTTCTCGGGCTAAAGCTGTGAATTTAATAACTTAAAATTCGAAGTTGATTAATAATGAAAAAAAAAAACGATGTTTTTTGATTTTTGGTTAGAAAAGTATAGTAAGTAATTGAGGATACGTAAAGTCTGATAGCTATAGCAGTCACTGTCTGTGTAGTGACCTTACATTATGTCGCGTGCTCGCACGTGGTTCTGTTATGTCGCTTATATTATTTATGTCTTTATGCACTCGCTTGTACTATTGAATTTAAGTAAATTTCACTTTATACCAAATTAATTGCCCCAAAAACTCTTCAAGTACCCACATTCCTAATAGGGTAAGTAGTTCCGAAGGATTTGTCGTTTGTTTACACGAATCGATTTAAGTAATTAAGGTCTAATTTAACAGTTGCCGTCTTGAAGCATTGACAACGACACGAAGTGTTTGTTGTTGCGCTGCGCAGCGAAAGCTCGCAGCGGGCGCGGGGCGGGCGGCAGCGATCGCAAATAGCAGTTCACTCCGCCTCGAAGCTCGGGCGGCAGTCCGCGCCCGTGCGCCGCGCCGCACCGCATCGCACCACGCTGCCCCGTAAAGCTCCGACACCTTCGATCGCGCGATCTCTATCACATTCACCTTATCAATAGCTCCGCGTACGTTACAAATAAAAATAATCCCCTCGAACTCCGTTAACACCCGGATCGATTCGTCAATACTGGCTACCAAAACTTTTGTGTTTCACCTGTGAACCACTCGCATCAACCTGGCCGCACCAGGAGTGCTCATCAGGCGGACGGTCGACTCCACGTGGCCCCAGAATCGATAGTTGGCAGATTCTCCCCGCCTCCTCGTGCCATCCCTATCAAGGTCACAGGGAAGGTAAACATCGACCTCTTTCATTCATAATTAGGCTTAGAGCCATTAAGAAATTTCTAGGAGCACTATTAGTCGGATTCATTGTACGAGTATGTTATTTTTAAAACGGACAAATAATTTCGTTGATCGGGAAGGTAATGCTGTTAAAAAAGGGACCACTCATCCCTCAACATAGTATACAATGCTACGATCACCGAAATGCATCTAAATTATAATAATAATAGAAAGCTTGATATCGATATTTTCAATTGTTGCGAGGTTGCCTCGATTGGTGTGAAGTGCACGACGACCAGTGACCCATTTTCGCATTTCAACATTCGGCATCTCTATACCGTTTGGCAATATGTAGGGGAGATAATTTGCTTTCACAAATTCTTTGAAGTATTTTAAGAAGACATGCCTAAACATTAATGACTGTAGTGTTGGATGAGTAATAAGGAATCGTAGTTAAACATGTGTTTAAGTAGTTACGTTTACAACGTCGCTCTGAATGGGTGTTCAAACAAGGATTTTTAAATTCTCGAGATGTGTACGATCTACGGGTTGGGATTAATAACAAAGGAACTAACATAGTGGCGCATCATCACTAGGTTACTCGGAAGTGTCATTAAGTCCTGGAAGTAGCTACCATTTGTGAGTGACGTTCAATCAACAAATACCGCGAACAAATACCGCCTTTACCCCACTGGCTACCCCCTTTGTTTGTCTGACAGTTGCGTGCACGAAATAACACGTACCATTTATCTACTTACTGGTTTATACACGTTTAGTGCCTAACCCTAAATGCAAAACAATTTACAGAAATCAATACCATATCTATAAAAATGTTCCATAAATGACACTGATGTAAACTCGTTTATTAATTTATTTGTGTTCAGACAATAAATATTGACATTTTGAAATATATGTATACTTGTGTTTTATGACTATGTCTTAAACTATCTTAGGTTTAAAAAAGTTAAATACCTATAGTGTTTAACTTTTTTAAACCGTTTTTAAATACAGCCATGTTAAATGTTAAAAACGAAATTACCAGGCAGCTATACAAATACAAAATGTTGGAATATGACAGATTTTTGTCCCCCACAATAAAATGTAACGAATCAATAAAACTGGTGATTACGTAAACTTTGCATGCTAAGATTTTAAAGTTTTATTGGGTAAGACGAAGCCACAAACATCGAATTAAATGGAAGGAAGTTACTCGTAAGTCTTTGTCTAGAGAGCTTTCGACACAGGAAAGAAGTATCTATGTAGTTTTCCTTCGGAAAAATCAGGATGCAAGTATACTTCTTTATTGATCTGACTTTTTCTAATGACGATTTTTATTTACCTGATATGTTGATGGCGAACGATTTCAAGAAATTTTTGTAGAAGTGTAATATTTAGAGCGCCATTGCCTGGACAATAACTAAACGACAAATATTTATAATGTAGAGACGGCAATATGTCGCTAGCGCAGAACTAGCGCTACTGTCAGATATGCAATCATATTTGTGACATAGGCATGACCCTACTACACTGTGTGGAATAGTGGGTTATTAAAAATATTATTGACAGAAATCATAATAACATTATATTGAAAACATAAATTTCATGAACGTTGAAACTAGAATAGTTAAGGCTTGTTTCTATTTACGACTAGTAAATTTTCTTCAATAATCAATTTCGATTTAATGGGCGAAGTTCGTTACCTACTCGATCACACATAATCCGAAAAATCGGTCAAACGTAGCAGCGTATAGGATTAATCAAGTATCAGAGTTGAGCCTGAGTAATTACGCCGATAATTTACCAACGTGCAAAGATGTGTCATGACTCATGACTATTCACCGAAAATCCAAATACTAAAGTTTATTCGGTGTAATATTAATTACTTTGATGTAGATGAAGTGTTTGTGAATTTATTATAATACAGCGACAACGTATTATTTACTTAGAAAGAATTTTCAAAAATTGACGTAAGCAGCTTTTTTGGAATCCTTTCGGATTAGTCACGTTCCTGACTTGTTGTATTCCAGATAAGACGCAATCCAGATACGCCGTAATCCACATTCATCTTAATAGGTACAGCCCTCAGCTTAATTATCCAACAGTTTAAAAAGGCAGCCGATAAAGATTCCCAAATGACAAAATTTTTATAGATATAAATATACGTATTGAACCTCTAGAGGTCACTGATATATTACATTTCTATGATGGTATCAAGTGTCATGTTTTTCTATGTTGTTCTTAACTACTATCTATTATGGGTTAATTTATTTGTGAAAATGGATTTTTGGTTGTACAGTCGGCCTCAAAAGTAGATAAACATTTTAGTACCATGTCACACCAACTATTAACAATGCAATGTAGGTGTAACTATACTAAATAAAAGAAATAGTTGATGTGACAAGGTACTAAAATATTCATCTACTTTTGAGGCCGACCGTACCGAGAAGAGTTTCTGTTTTATTTTATGCATTTAGTGATAAACTGTTTTTGTATTATGGATCTAAGTTGGATTCGCGCATCGAGGGTTCCGTCTAAACTTATCTAAGTATACAACTTCCTATGTACATACTGACAGTTGTCAGAGTTTTTTTCCTCAAAATGTGCTGTAAGACCTATTGCAAAAAACTAAATTTCATGATTCCAGATCAACGGAAGCACCCTGTAGGTTCCGATTCCCTTGTGAAATCACAAAATTTGCGAAAATATGCGACGTAAATAGTCATATTTTGATCATGTTGACATACGAGTATGATTTTTTCACAGCTCGAAGAGACCTAGTATTTGATATAAACTTTAGTTTGATAGACACGCGTTCCCGAGAAAAAAGGTCTTGACAGACAGACGGACAGGCGGACAACAAAGTGACCTTGTAAGGGTTCCGTTTTTCCTTATTGAGTTGTCAAACCTTTAAATAGGACGGTGGAATCAGACCAATCGCTGTTGAAAGAACTTATCGTCATCCAGCGGCTAAAAGCGTTAGTACAAGATAAAGTTCCTCAACCTATGCAGCTGGGTTTTGGATCACGAGGTGGCTGTGAAGCTGATGCTGTTCATTCAGTTAGATATTTTTTTAATTATAACTGCGGGGATTTGATACTGAAGGTGGACGCTAAGAAGCCATTTAACTCAATAGACACCTACTGACACAGGCATAAGATGCAATTTTTTATAGTTTCCTTTGGCAATGTTATAGTTCCCAACAGAATCTAGCATACTTGGATAAAGAAATCCTGTCAGAAGTTGGTTGTCAAGAAGGCGATCCACTTGGTCCAGCCATTACAGCCCTGCTATTTATCCAATTTTTTAGAATTTTATTACAAACATGCTTGATATTGATTAATTATGCATCGATTATGCATTACGGTGACACGACGATCCGACTTAGTTTACAAATATCATGACAAAGGCATCTTTCTATTGCAAATTGTCTATTGAACTACGAATAGAATTCTTCTTTCGATTAGTAAAAGCTGTAGAAATTCTGGAGCTTTCAAGTACAGTCTGAATAAAGACTAACTCAGTGCGACGAGGAACTACATAGAATATGTAGAGATTTCAGTTGAGCTAGAGAACTTAATGAGTTTTGAAATTATATTTTTAAGAGGATATTGATATTTCACAACATCACATAAAACAAATTTTTGAAAACCTGAACACACGGACCTTGAGTGAATAAGCAAAATCCTAATATTCACGATTATGAAGTTGACCGAGTTTATCGCAAAAGTTATTGGTATGCAATAAACCTATATGTTTTCGATTCCGTTCTATAATCATTTTTGGAGTAATGAAAACTAAGCAAAAAGATACAATCGCACTTATTCATAGAGACCCATTGTTCAACTTATAATTTTGTCTGAAAGGTGGGCGAAAATTGCCTTAACTTGTCTGGTTGTCAGACAAATGGCGTCACTTAGTCGGGCCCTCGGCCATTTACCTACTAAGAAAGTGGAGAGCTCTTTTGGCACGAGTCCAAAGTTTTTGTTGCCTTAATTGGATTTTGAAAAGTGTTTGTTTCCGCGACACTCAAAAACACTGGGTAAAAATACTTGTTCGAAAAATTAAGAAATGACACTAATATTGGTAAAACCTGCGGTCCTACCGCCTTACTCATAGCGATGCACTCGCTTTTGTTCTAATGTCACAGGCGCGGTACGAAATTATAAGATGACGTCACAAACGGGCGCTAAAACGATAGCGAATGAGTTAGGTGGTAGGGTTTCAGCTTATTGGTTCTCAAAATAATCTAAGTTCATTGGCAAAAAGTAAGGCACATTTTGCACATTTTACGAATGAACAGATTTCCAAAATAAATTTTGTTTTTAAAAATACTTCTCACTTATTTTCGATTCCTTGGAGACAGATGTGTTTTCCACTTGTGATTGGAAAAATTGTTGAATTTTGCCTTAAATTACCTGTAATTAAGAAAGAAAGAAAGAAAGAAAGAAAGAAAGAAAGAAACTTTATTGGCCAATATGTATGTACAAAGGTATTGAACAATTATGAATGGTTGGCCAAATGGTCCCATCTCAGCTTAAAGCTTAGTTAACGCTTAGTTTGAGCTGAACTCGCGTTTAACTTAAAATTTATTTTAATAAACTTGTCAATAAATTTATTTTGATAAATTAGAAGACTACGGAAGCTAATAGCTTTAAGATATTGTAGAGTCATGATTTCATGTTTGTGTTTATATCTTCAACATTATCATTTAATACCATAAACGCTCAATACAAATAATTGAAAAAGTTGATAAACCTACATATGGTTTTGAAAAAACTGGTGAATTCAAATCATGATAGAAAGCTTGCTACGAGACGCTACGGTTTTCTGCATAATATGTAAGGTTGAGCTGCACCTGAAAGTCAGATACTTGGTTGAAAAAGAAATAGTATTGCAAAAACAAGACACCTAAAAAACGACAAAGTATATTTATAACAACATATAGTTAACATTATTTTACGTTCCATTAGTTATTTATTTAAGTGTATTAAAGTTATATTGCATCTCACGTAGTTATGAATTTATAATTATGTTTTGTGTACAGACATGAATTTATATTTCGTCAGCATCTTCGAAGGCTAGGGGGTGTCATGGCTTTTAATTCACATAACAAAAGTTGGTCCAAGGAATTCGATTAGATTATTAACTGGACACGATTTATTCAAATGTATCTATTACCTAATTACTATTTTACATGATCCGAATAACCGATGTCTTGGGTGGTACTCCAACTGGAGTGTATCGATCGGTGAGAACAAAGGCTGGTTGTGGTGCGGCTTGCCCGTGAGACAATGATAACGAGTGAATGCCGCTTCTCATTTAACCTCTACGAAAAGGTACCTACTCTGATAACACTACAAAAATGATATCATATTATGCATGAAAGATAGAACAGTATTTTTGATAACAATTATAATTTTCAGATATAACAAAATCAATGGTTATTCCTCAGAAGAAATAAGGGATTTAATCTTGACTTAAGGTGTAACAAAATTTTCATGATATTAATATACTTATGAAAATGTAAAAGTTACATATACAATATATAAGTACCGTAACAGAACATTAATAAATAACTTTAAGTATTTCTTGGCTATAAATTACTTAGAAGAAAATTCTATTGTAAGAATTTGTCCCAATTTTATGGTAGGCCATTAAATTTAGGGGTTCTCCATTTTTTTTATTCTTTAAAAGCCTTACATGGGGTTCATTTGACTTCGAAAGTTGTCGAGGGACTCAACTATGATCTATCCTTATGTAGGTAGTATTCCGGTGTCAAAACGAGTAGGTAAAATCATATTTTAGAAAAAAAACATTTGATGAGATAAAAAACATAATATCAATTTTTACTTATATTTTGCTGAAAATTTACAGTTAGCAACAAGTCAAGCTCTACATTTGCATGACGAAAGCTGCAGCTATTACGAGCGCGATAAGAGCGATCTCAAGATCAACATAAAACATTTGGCGTGTTGCTGTGTGTACAGTCGGTTTCATAAGTAGATAATGATTTTACTACCATGTCACATCTATACTAATATTACAAAGCTGATGAGTTTGTTTGTTTCAAAGCGCTTATCTCAGTAACTACTGGTTCGAATTGAAAAATTCTTTTTGTGTTGGATAGTCCATTTATCGACGAAGGCTTTAGGTTATATAACATCACGATATTGTTATTTTCGGACATCCACGCGAACGAAGTCGCGGGCACAGCTAGTCAACTATATAGGTGTAACCGTACTAAATAAAAGGAATAGTTGGTGTGACATGATTATAGTTGTAAATAAACCGTTTCAAACCAGAATCCGCGGTTATAAACCCGTTTTAAATTTGTTTAAAACGGTTTTAAGCCACGACCACGTAGTAAGTACCACGTGGTAAGACCACGACCTTACGACCACGTTGTAAGTACCACGTGGTCGTGGTTTAAAACCGTTTTAAACAAATTTAAAACGGGCTAAAAACCGCGGATTCTGGTTTAAAACGGTTTAAAATCAGACTAAATGTTATAAGATGTGCTCTAAAGACTTATTACTGTTAGATAGTAAATAATGTAACTACTAAGACTAAAACAGTCTATCTTTTATAGCTGTATCAATGTTACTTAGAATGTAAGTACTGGGAACACAAGGGACAAAAGCTCCTTTTTGTCAATCGGATAGAAAAACTGTCGATTTTACTGAAAGCTGACAAAAGCTGATAGATCACAAAATCGCAATGTTGCCTACTACTGTAGACTTTGTGAATATACTGGTTATAATTAAACACAAACTGTTACCCGCGACTTCAACTACGAGAAAATTAGTTATATCGCGTCATGCGTTCCCTTAGGAACTCATTAAAATCCGGGGTAAAAAATAGCGTACGTCCATTTTTACGGCTTTAGCTATCTCTATACAAAAAGCGTAACAGACAATGAGTTAGACATACAGGCAGAGTTACTTCCGCATTTGTGATATAAGTAGAGAATTAAGGGATTCAGAAAAATTTAGTTATTGCGACGTAAATAAATATGCGTTTTAGTATATCTACCTGCATAGTTATGAAAAAAATTGGTTGCTGAAGATTAAAAGTGTGTAATAAATTATAGAGTGATTCAATTAAAAACACATCAAATTTCAAGGGGAAGTATGCAAATTAACGCATAAATAATAAAGATAATTAGTAATTTTATTTATACGCTCAGTCGCTCATACAACTATATTATACTGTGTCGTCACAGCCCTTGCGTTGCGTGATTAGTATTTTAATGTTGCCGCTGAGTTCCAACCCTGAATTCAGAGTGGTAAAAATAAAAATCAAAAGAGTCGGTATTTTATCTTTTTCTTCTATTCATAACATAATTTGACTACAGATGTAATAGAATTAAAATTAAACATTAATAACGTATTGTAGCTTCAACAATGCAAATCAACAATAAAAAATAGACATAACTTTAATGGAAGGGGTGCATTTGATGGATTGCCACAACAAATTATAATGAATATTTGGCTTCAGTTTTGTAAAGATTAACCGCAAATCCCTCCGTTCTGTAATATTCAATCTGTTTCTTTTTTCCACAAAGTATGACGAGAGAAACGCTATCAAAAGTTTTGTCGCAAATTCCCACAGCCCAGGATATTTACTCGGGTATTTTTGGCTACAGCCAAAATGTTTAATTGCCTCTTTTAAACTTTACCTTCAGCTCCTTATTGGTGCTAAGCTCGACGAGCTAAGTAACACCACAGTAACTCTTCTATTACCACACTCGCCACTTTCATTTCATCAAAATATGGATTTATGATCTATGGTGGTATTTCCATTGTCAGAAAATCATGCATGGCATTTAAATGTTGAACGTATGTTTGAATAGGTATCCTCATCAAGACTACTGTCTGTGACAAGTGAGCAAACTGCCATAATTCGCACCGACTAATATTTTGCTTTATAAATTTCAATTTTCCAAGAAAAGCTTAAATTACACCCTTCGTTTTCATTAAAATTCGGCTGTCTTTTTCCAAGAAAAGCTTAAATTACACCCTTTGTTTTCATTAAATTTCGGCTGTCTCGTTGTAACTGCAAGTTAATGTCATTAAATTATTTGAACAAATCTGTGAAATACGCAATGTTTGCCTCAATTTGATCAGGTTTTCTGTTAAATCAGGATCTTAGTTTTCCATCCCCCGTAGCATGAACACCGAAACACGATATGATAACTCGATATGAATTGTCAAAATATGTTGAATATATTAATGGCCACGAAATGTTATCTACATTAATATACAATACCTAGCTAAATAATGCCCGAAATAACAACACCAATATCCAAAACACACTCAAAACATCAAGATAACTAAAAAATCAACCTTTTTTAACACACTTCGACAGCGGGTAAAATAACTGTTCTCCGAAGGTGTGCGGTTTTTCAGATATCATTAGGTATAAGCAATGAGATATTGTAAATTCATTAGGTATAAGCAATGAGATATTGTAAATTCATTAGGTATAAGCAATGAGATATTGTAAATTCATTAGGTATAAGCAATGAGATATTGTAAATTCATTAGGTATAAGCAATGAGATATTGTAAATTCATTAGGTATAAGCAATGAGATATTGTAAATTCATTAGGTATAAGCAATGAGATATTGTAAATTTATTAGGTATAAGCAATGAGATATTGTAAATTCATTTGGTATAAGCAATGAGATATTGTAAAGTCATTAGGTATAAGCAATGAGATATTGTAAATTCATTAGGTATAAGCAATGAGATATTGTAAATTTGTAAGATGCCCGCAAGCCATTATCGTTACTTTGAGATGTTGAAGCGAACATATACTGTACACGCCAGGTCTCTCTTCATATTTGTGAAAATATTTTAAGTATTGCCCATACCCATTACCCATTTTAACAGGATTACACTTTCTTAGGTCATATTCATTCGAGCTTTGATGGCGTTATAGAGTCATTCCTCATTCATTTGCATAAAAAGCAAGAAAACTCAAATAATCGCAAAACTGATTTTAACAATAAATATAGAGGTTTTCACAAAATGGCTGAACCTATTTTTTAATATAATATTAAATATTTTCTGATAAACTATATTCTGGTACATTTTTGTAATTCTATATAGACAAAGATAATATTTGACAAAATTGCGCGATTTTAATGATTTATTACTTTGATGTACGTTTATGAATGGTACTTATAAACTTTATGAAAATATTACGAGTCATTAAGCATAAGCAACTACGAGAGTACATGACTACAAACATCAGGACAATCAAAACACAAACCTTTTTAAAATACACTTTTCAAAAAATTGGACTTCAAACAAGTCCTTGAACCAAAAAGAGCATAATGTTTTTTTAACAAAAAAAAATGTCGCCCCACATTAGGATTTTCTCCTGGTGTCGTGGGTGCAGTTACAAATATACAATATCACATGCACATACGCCCAGACCGGAACTAATTTCTGTAGGCCATACAAAATATTTGTCCCGTACGGGAATCGAACCCGCGACTCGTTGCGCATTAGGCGATCACTCGACCTCTGCGCTAACCGTGTCGTCAAAGCATAATGTTTGCAATATTGTTTGTTATTTCTCATATTTTTAAAGTAGGTCATTGTCTACCTAAGTACCTAAAACCTGCAAAATAAAATCTAAAAGCTTTAAAACGCTTTTTAAAGCCGCAATACCACCATTTTTCATCGAAATACGGCCTGTCAAACTCCGAAAATTTTTTTGCTCCCATAACTTTTTTCAGCACACGAGTATTTTCCCAGTTTACAACTTGTGAAACCTAAATTTTTTTCACGCCAACGTAGTCCGCCCTCGAGCTCCTCTCTCCGATCGCGTCTGACCTCTGGGGGGCCCCCACTACCTTGGGAATCAATGGTCTAACTAAAGTAATAAACGCAGATACTATGTTGTTTCTACTTATGTGAGTATACTATTAATACTTAGTAAGAAGATAATAATATAATAAAAAAATCTGCATCCCTAGTTCAATGTGTACTACCTAAAGTGGTGTGGCACCGGGCCTTACATGGCAAATGTTGCTCATAACTCCATTACAGTAAATAGTGCCAACTAAGTATTAAACTGCGTAGTTTCAGGGTCCTACAAGTTTCCAAGTTAAATTAATAGTGTCGCTTGTAAAGTTGTGGTACTCGTAACTTTACATGTCTTCAGAATTTAATGTTGAATGTCTCGAAGCGAATTGATACCAATATCAATAAAAACTCGCAAACACTCAAACTATGTAATTTGATGGAATACGTTTCGTAACTAATTAGACTTTCTTTATACTATGTGCTGATATTATAAACGGGAAATATGAGTGCGTATTGACATTTATTAGGTAGGTCCCTTCTCTCAAAAACAAACTGATTCGATATTATATTTTATTCCAAAAATTATTACTGGCTCTCTTATCATGTAAAAATTGTCTATTATTAGGACTGCTTTTAATTGATAACTGTCATTTGAAAGGGATTCTTAAACGCTGCACGTGTATATTTTTTTAGTATTATAGTATATTATATTTTCATATAATCAATATGAAATCAACCACTCCCTGCGCAGACGTAGACATGTTTGTACGAGTATTTCGCTTCCACTTGACGTATATCCGTCGCTGATCTTCTTTCCCGGGAGCCGGGGACAACCCTAGCCGGCCTATTCCGAAGACACTGCGCTAAATTGAGCCACGCGAGCAAAGGTTGGGGGACCCGGGGAGGTTACTGCAGCGTAGGCCATTAGGCAAAACTAATTTCGTATCGCCACATTGATACATCACAAAAAATAATACACGTAACTGTGACCGCGACCGGCCATACGGCCCACGAACGCACTCATACATACTGACACATACACTGCACAATCACACAACCTATAACTCTTTGCTTCAAACACACGCATCAATCTGCACAACACTCACAATATCACTTAAGTCAACACACACGTACATACACAGTTTTCTGACCAACACACACACGGTACGCAATGACACAAACACACAAGAAGCAAACACACACACAGAGAGACACACAACCCTCTTCCACCCACCCTAGTCATTTTCGCACAATCTCCCATTTCCTCATCCTCTTGCGAAGCTTACTGCAAATTCGCAGAAAAACCAACAAGGAAACGAAAAGAAAAAGAAACTGGATATATTCAGAACTGACGAAATCGTTGGGATTCAGGTGGTTGATTTGCAGGAAATATTGACGATGACGATGTCTACGTCGGCTTTTCCGTATCATCGGTGTTCCAATATCACGGATTCAATGGAGACGCTGGAGCAGCGGAGCTACTTTGGTCTCTCTGCGTGTTTTACCGACTCTTTAATGGGGAGTGCTCTGAGGAACTGTTTGCAATGTTGCCTTCTTAACCTTAACCTTTTTACCACCGCACTACCCGCCATCGCAGTAGAGTTCATCCGTATTACCTGGAACCGACCTCGTCTAACACAGTTCGGTTTCAGCGTTCATTCTTTCCACGTACGCGTAGGCTCTGGAACGAACTCCCAGATGCGGTATTTCCTGAGCGCTGCGATATGTCCTACTTCAAACGAGGCTTAAAAAGGGCAGTTCTTTCCAGGTAGGCAGTAACTGAACTGTGCCCCTGGTATTGCAGATGTCCATGAACAGTGGTTACCACTTACCACTGGCTCGTCTGCCATCCTTAGCAATAATAAAAAATCAATTTTTCTACGGAAACCGGCAGCGGAAAAATTAGTGTGTGGATTTTGTCTAAGGGGTCAGTAGTAGCAACCGGCTACTGTGTTCGATCGTCACTGCCGAACACAGCAACTACAGTATTCTGTGTCTAGTGCGAGTTTTATCGAGCTTTACTCGATCAATTCGCGTTTACGCGTTCAATGCGTGTGATCGAGTAAAGCTCGATAAAACTCGCACTAGGCACACTGTGATTTTTTTTTGAGTAAGTAAGTATAATAGTCTCATCTATTCAACAGGGTTTTCTTCGAAAGCTTACTTGTGTTTTATGGTCTAGTCTAGGTCATATAGATTTCTCGCCGTAAAAATAAAAAAGGTGTTCATCATCATCATCATCATCATTTCAGCCAAGAGACGCCCACTGCTGGACATAGGCCTCCCCCAGGGATCTCCAAACCGATCGGTCCTGCGCCTCCCGCATCCAGCGGCTTCCCGCGACCTTCACCAGATCGTCGGTCCACCTTGTGGGGGGCCTACCAACGCTGCGTCTCCCGGTACGCGGCCGCCACTCAAGGACCTTTCCGCCCCAATGGCCGTCAGTCCTGCGAGCTATGTGTCCTGCCCACTGCCACTTAAGGTTTGCAATTCTTTGGGCTATGTCGGCGACTCTAGTTCTTCTACGGATCTCTTCATTTCTGATGCGATCGCGTAGAGAAACCCCGAGCATAGCCCTCTCCATTGCCCTTTGAGTGACATTGAGCCTTCTGATGAGACCCATTGTAAACGGCCACGTCTCAGTTCCATACGTCGTCACTGGCAACACGCACGAATTGAAGACTTTCGTCTTAAGACACTGCGGTAGATTGGCCGAGAATATGCTGCGTAGCTTCCCGAACGCTGCCCAGCCGAGTTGTATTCGTCGATTTACCTCTTTCTGGAAGTTGGACTTACCGAGCTGGACTATTTGTCCCAGGTAAACATATTCGTCAACAACTTCCAGTGTAGAGCCGCCAACCTTCACAGGAGTGGGTACTACATGGGAATTCACCATAATTTTGGTCTTGTCCATGTTCATTTTATGACAAAAAAAAAGGTGTTAAGTAGCATGATATTTACGTTCCACGTGCTGTCAATAGCGATTTCATGCATAATGGAAAGTAAAATTGATTGCCAGTAATTCAGCTGTAAGTTCCCACCTGATAAACAAAACCTACCGTCGTCAGGTAAATCGATTAAATGGAACGGTTTAAATATGCACATTACAAGCTATATATTTCAGTGTTGTTTTCTATTTTTTATAGGAAGAAATATTAGCTCTGAGCAATTTTAGACCTCAGTATCCTGTAAAACATTCGGCAATCACTTTTTGAAACCAAATTTGCTAGACCAATTCCTGACATCTAGAGGGAGAGCATTCCATATAAAGATAAATTGGACTAAAAATATTTTACAAAAAATAAAAACCCGACTTCAAAAACACTGAAAAGTTAAAAATAATTATAAGAATAGGTACAGACTACATCACACTTCTATATTGAAGTCGGTGCCAAATTTTAAGACTTTCTAGGAGATCATCGTTTCAATGTAGAAGTGTGATGTTGTCTGTACCTATTCTTATATTATTTTTAACTTTTTAGTGTTTCTGAAGTCGGTTTTTATTTTTGTATTTTTTTATTTAAACTTTTTAGTGAATGAAATCTTTTGATGAATGAAACCCTAATATAATACCAGCTTACCGAAGGTGGTTTCCCTCGATTTCATGCGATCTTATCATCAAATCCTGATCTTGGTGAACTTGGGACCATCCCAGGAGTATACTCTATCGAATACAAAAAGAATTTTGAAAATCGGTCCACAATTGGCGAATTAATCGCTTAACATACTCGTACAAACAAAACACGTTGGACACACCTAAAAATTTAAGGGTTTTCCTCGATTTTTATGGGATCCCATCATCAGATTCTCACTTTGGTGACCACGGGACCACCCTTGCAGTATATTCTATCGAATACAAAAGTATTTTGAAAATCGGTCCACAATTGGCGGCGTAATCGCGTAACATACACCCAAAAAAAATACGCATCGAATTGAGAACCTCCTCCTTTTTTGAAGTCGGTTAAAAAGAGGAGTGAATGATCCGTAACTACTGGGAATAGCATTTGAGGAGGCCATACACAAAACAAAGAGATCTATTGTGGAAGGTACTAAAATACTGAAAATGATCTCAAAATAACTAAAAGTTTTAGGACCATTATTCAGGGAATACAGCGTAGTTAAAGTCCTCATATTTCTACGCTCACGTATAGGTAACTACTTCAAACGTATTCAGTGAGCGGAGACATATTGGTTGATACTTACTTAACTTTAAGATGAATCAAATGCACATATTATTATGATAAGACGGTTTAATTTGTTGAGTAGATTTGTATTCAGGTCAAGATAGCTCACATCATCATAGTCGATAATAATAGAAAAGATGAGTTAGTCTCACTCAACAACAAAAAAAAAGAAAAATGCATTAAACAATACAAGGAAAAATTTTCCTTTCGGACGAAATCGAATCGTGTCTTCAACAAACCGTGTTGAGGCCGTAACCACTGGGCCACCGAGCTTGGCATTAATACCGAAATTGCTCAGACCAACTCCCTAATGGTTTCAAGATCCGTATTGATTGTGTTGATTGCATTATTAATTCGTTATAAAAAAGTTATTATGAAAGTCATCTGCATATAAGTGATAAGGATGCACAACAAGGATGGTAAGAAATAAAGTTTATGAAAGTTAAAAACAGAAGTGGGAAGAAAATTCCACCTCGAGGAATACCAGTTACAATGTTACTTCAAGTGGAGGATGATTCCTTCCAGATAAGCGACTGCTGACGTTCCTGAAGATACGATAAGAATCATTCCAACACCATACGAGGGTAATAGAATTTCATGGTTAACGGTATTGAAAGCGTTTGAGAAGTTGGCAAGAACCAGTACAATAAAATAAACTAAATTCCTATAGGTATGTCATGATAAAGCAGGTAACAGAAAAACAGAATAGCAATAAAAGCTTACTTTCATCATGGCAAAGTGCCATGATGAAAGTAATAAGCTTTTTAAAGTGCCCTTTATTTATCAAACGGTTGCCATCACAGTTGCCACTCTTATGTTTGAAATGTACGTAATACAACGATCAAACAATTGTTTTCAATGTATAAATATCTCATGGGCTACCCGTCATTATTTGATCCAATGATGTAAATATTTACGTAACTACGCAACAACACTACTTGGTTTTAGTCGTGTTCCCGTTGATAGTTGCCGTGAAATGTTTTTTGGGGGAATTGTATGTGCAATGATATGAAACAGGTCCATTATAAGCCTGCCAGAGTGGGCACACACTACATATCTACAGACGAATCGAAATTGGATCGATGCATTCGACCAATCGGAGGGGTGATTTCATAACTCATCGGCAATCGGCCAGGCAACGTGAACGGCGAATGCACTGCCAACTGATGCCGGGATTTTAAAACTTTTACTCTGTCACTTGAAACAAATGTTTAATTTACTAAGTAAAATGTATGTTGTATTTCTATAGATGATCCAACGCAGCAAAGTAAAGTGGGTAGTGAATTGACCCACAGCCCCATTATAAGCCCATCAGGACCCGACGCTGCGTCAGTCATTTTCAGTGAGCTTCTACTTCTTTCCCTCGTGCGCTGGACAAGGCTCACGCACTCCGCGGCTATATTTCATTATTTGCTCGTCAATCAACATTATAACGCTATCGAGGCTCTTAAACACTACCTAGACGGACCGATAGTGGAAGTGCCAAGGTGTAATCGTGGTTATTGCAAAATCACGATCACGCCTCTTTCGTGTAGGTACACATTCATTTAAGCGATAATAAATATGGTACTTACAATACCAAACCCAATGTACCGTTGTTGCGGCCAAAAACAGACTACAATTATACTTCTCCTTTATGTTTAATAAATAATTTTTGAACAACATACGAAGTATCTAGGTACACATATTAGAGGTAAAAAGGTCGTAATTAAATAAGGCAAAAAATTGCTTGTTAAATTTAAATCATAACGCGTCTTAAAATTAAACAAAATATTGCTTACATTCTGCTCTTTTGTGTGATAAAGTTTTTTAGGGTGTTCATTGTTAACACTGAATATCTTGTGGATACAAGCGTTCGAAATGGCTTGGCATACGAGGGTAGCGAAGGCGCCAATGTTCGAGGGCCTATTAAATATGTCTGTCGCCCAAAGAAAACACTGCTTTCTATTTTGAATATAGGGAACATAAAAACCTGATTAGTTAATCAGAGTCTGATGAATTCATTTTTGTTTTTCATTTTATACGAGATAAAAAATATCTCGACTGTAAATGGGCGCTGTTCAGCCCTTATAAAACAATCGACTATTTCGTCCCTCTGTTCCGATAACTTCAAGCGTACTTTTGGAGCATGATAAGTGAAAAACTCATTTATTACAACGAAAAGTATTCGACAAGAGATGCAAAGGTCAAGATATACGCAGCTCTTTCCTTTGCTTTCTGTTAAAAATTGCATAATGCCGAATGTACTCAACCGTTATTTTAAATATCTCTACGTTTATACCAAGATTGCATAATTGGAGAGTTCATTCTGTACTGTAGCCGTACAATTTTGGAATAAGTGTGAACACACGTCTTGTATATTTCTGTTAGTTTGTTTATAATTAATGAAATGAATGATACTCCTACCTTACAAATCCCTGGGATATAGTGCCAAGCCGACTGGCATGTTTACACTGGCCGAATCAAGGTCTGAACTTTTATTCGTGTCCGATTCAGGAAGTAGCTTTGATGTATTTTTGAAGCCCTTCATTTTTTTTATATATGTATTTTACGCCTGCATTCACAATATATAGTACTAGCTTTTGCCCGCGGCTTCGCTCGCGGTAAATTTGGGGTAACACCGAAGATTAAAAAAAAAGGGCAGGTATTTTTCGTTGGCAACAAAGAGTCTGTGTACCGATTTTTAGCTTCCTACCTTGAAAACTGCAAAAAGTCCCATATAAAATTTCACCGCCTCTTTAAAGGGGTTGGAGGCAGATTTCCAAAAAAAAAGATGCACGTTTTTTTTTTAGTCACAAATAGTTCGCATACCAATTTTTAGCTTTCTACCTTGAAAATTGCGGAATGCTCCATACAAACTTCCACCCCCCATTTTAGAGAAGTGGAGGGTTAGAAAGAGACAAAAAGTAGCCTATATCACTGTCCATCCATTCAACTATCTCCACTTAAAAAATCACTTCAATCCGTCGCTTCGTTTTGCCGTAAAAGACGGACAAACAAACACATACACACACTTTCGCATTTATAATATTAGTATGGATTAGTATGGATGAGTGTTCAAAATGCGTACATACTCGTATAACTATGCTTTATTTTATTATCAAAAATATATTAACAACATAATAGAAAAACAAAAAAGGAAGCAGTGCACTACACCAGGACCGAACCACTGCCACACTGATTAAAAATCAAAGATCCAACGCATAGACCAATCTCGACTTATAGTGAAATTAAAGATCTCAGTAGTTTTTGTGTAATGCGACGTGCGATAGATGGACGTAAAAATTTGAGGCGATGTAAAAAAGTTTCACTTTAAAAATAAAAATAATAAAAAACTAATTTATGAAAAAAAAAACGCTCTACACCAGGATCGAACACAGATTTAAAGTCGAAGATCTAACGCAAAGACCAATCCTGGTCTATATGAAATAGTGAAATTAAAGATCTTATGTTTTTGTGTAATGGAACATGCGATAGATGGACGAAAAAATTTGAGGCGATATAAAAAAGTTTAACTTTAAATAAAATAAGTCAACTCAATCTCTGACCTTACGAACTAGCATATATAAGTGGTGCTATTTATGTGTAATCAAATTGTTAAGCCGACATTGCCTACCTACTTTGTGCTATGCTTTTGAAAAATACATTGAAGTTTACATGATTTGTCGCTATGAGTACCATAAATCTGTAAAAAAATCATTAAAACTGTTATAGATTGAATGAAAAACCTATTTTGACACTTTTCATTCATTAAGTTATTTTTTAAATACAATCAACACTCTTAATTATCTCTTTGTTGACTTTTACGAAATTCACTAAAAAGTCATTACAAAAATCGATTAAAGTATTTATTGATGCTTTTAACGATTATTTAACGTTTGTTCGTGATGGGTACCCGTGCTTTGGCTATGCCCTCCGGGTTTTTATACGACGAACTCATTAATGTAAAAATTTTTTGATTAGACTAAATATTACAAAAAATAAAAACCGACTTCAAAAACACTGAAAAGTTAAAAATAATATAAGAATAGGTACAGACATCACACTTCTATATTGAAGTCGGTGCCAAATTTTAAGACTTTCTAGGATATCATCGTTTGAAAAATATTTTACAAAAAATAAAAACCGACTTCAAAAACACTGAAAAGTTAAAAATAATATAAGAATAGGTACAGACATCACACTTCTATATTGAAGTCGGTGCCAAATTTTAAGACTTTCTAGGAGATCATCGTTTGGCATCGACATCAATATAGAAGTGTGATGTCTGTACCTATTCTTATATTATTTTTAACTTTTCAGTGTTTTTGAAGTCGGTTTTTATTTTTTGTAAAATATTTTTTATTTATAACTTCTTAGTGAATGAAATCTTTTTAGTGAAAGAAACCCTAATTTAATACCAAAAAATAATAATAAAAAAAATGCTCTACAATGGTCTCGAACCACCGCCACACAGATTTAAAGTCGAAGATCTAATGTGTACCGCAATCCTGAGCTACATGAAATTATGTTTTTGTGTAATGTAACATGCGATAGATGGACGTAAAAATTTGAGGCGCAGTAAAAAAGGTTTCACTTTAAAAAAAGAAATACATTGTCTATGGCATTTTTAAAATGTCTGTCGTCCACAGACTGTCTACGATCTTTCGCCACAAAACAAAAGTAACTTGAGCGTTGGCATAAAATGAAATTTGCGTCACTCTTTGTTAAAGTCTGTTATATTTTAATTAATTAGTTGGTATATTTTAAACCTTTATACTAGTATTTTACTGTATAAATGTAATTTATCTCCTTCGCTTGTGTACCATAACAATTTTTCTTGCACATTTTCAGATTTATAGTAAACGCAATTATGTTATGTATTATATTATTATACGTATATGTGATTGGAGGAACTTGTATAGAATCATATAAATAAATGATATGGGATCGTTTTTAGAAGAAAGTGTTAAAAGGAAAGTTTACACAATACGTAAGCAAGGGGGCTCAGAAAGTTAATAAAGCCTACTGAAATACATTAATATCAACTATACCTCTAAAGTAAATGCGTACGTAATTGGTCGCTACATTTAGATTTTTATCTCCCAAGTACCTATTTCAATCTAATTCCTAATTCGTTATCAAAACAATGCAACATTACGAGGAAACCCGTATGTAATAATGTAATAATTGGATTTTCAATTGAAAACTTAAGATTTTCCATTTCAACTCTACCCCATTACCGCCGCAACCAATATAGTTTAGATATCCGGTAAAAATGAATTTGCCTTTTTCTTTATTAATGCTGTTTGTTTTGGTGTGTAAGTTATTTTACCCCTATTTCACATTCTCGTGAGTGTGCCCAACAAGAGACAAGTAATTTGTGTTGCGCCTCGTTGGAGGCCTTCATACACACTGTTACTACACTTGTGTTGCCACCTCTTGCTTCATGGACAGTGTGGAGGTGGGTTTACAACCCACACCTACTTTTAAAAATTTTTAATAAAATAAAAACTGCCTTCAGAAACATGATTCAAAAATAAGTTTGAAGTAGGTTTTTCTTTTATGTATTTTTTTTCTTTTTAGTGAATTTGATACCAGCTCACCCTGAGTAACTTGAAAGAATACAACTAAGCCTAACTAAGGGTTAATACGTCTATTTTGCTAAAAATTTGACTCTTACTCCTAAAAGTTAAAGATCCCTACATCAGCTTGGCTTATGACTACCAGACGCAAATTATCTGAATAGCTTCGGAAAAAACATAAAATACGTCGGATGGACTATAAAATTTAATTCGGCTTATATCGCGTTATATTATATTATATTTATCTTTTTTACATCGATTATAATAAAATATTAATATCTGTTTTTTTAAAGTTTGAATTTTGGTAAGCATTTGCCAAACATATTCTCGTGTTGAAAGTACACTGCGGATTGTGTATTTCATTGGAGGATAGAAAACAGCATGCTTAAAACAAATGTGATTGGAATATATGCTATCGGCATTTTTATTTATGACCACTCAACGCCACGATATCAACAGTATCTACACTGACGCAGAAACGATGTATTTATTCTGTATTATAACTGCTGTATAGTTTTTATATGAGTGCGATAAAACGTTAGTTCGGCAAATAGAAAGCCCTCGTGTTATCATGCTATTATGTCAGATAGCAGGCCAATCTCTGTAAATGAGCGCCTTATTAGGTGTCTGGGACAACGGAGGATGCAATTCAGGTTACAAAGTTTTGATGTTATTATTTTCTAGTAATCATCACCATCACAGCTCATATTTGTCACCACCGAGGGGCTCGAGCCTACCCTAAGTCAGGGTATTTTTAATAATAACAATATTTAGTAAATTTCATCAAAAACATATGTATTTGAATATTTGTTAAATTAATTTCTTATTAGTTTTGTTTTTGGGTACATCTACCACGTTTGCTCTCTGCACCATCTGAAGGTAGACTGGAAGAAAATGCCACAGGCATTAAGTCCGCCGTTGTACACAATGTACATGAAGTTTAAATAAATAAATAAAATGTATATTCACAAAAAATATATTCATATGTACATTTGTCTGACGCTCCTACGGTGAAGGAAAACATTGTGAGGCAACCTGCATACATCTGCGAAGAAATTCAATAATGTATATGAAATCGACCAATCCGCACTGGGCCAGCGTGACTGACTAAGGCCTAATCACCTTAACATAGGTAGGCTCGAGCCCCTCGGTGGGAACATATGTGAGCTGTGATGATGAATTTCACATGATTTGTTAATCTACATTTACCATCTGATTTACGTAACAATATTATCTCACTAATTTTTTTATGGAATTTGTAGCATTATAAGTTGGTCGATCTATAGGTTGGTCGGTTTTTGGTCTAATTCTTTAATTTGTAAGCCCTATGATCTTATGATGCTATCACAGCTAAGGTGATAGTTCATATCGTAGTTGATATTTTAATTCTGTAACACACACATAGACCACTCTACCACTACCATGGACTTATCAAACATATATAATCAAACATATAATAAATCCATGACCACTATCATTACCAGCTAATTTTTTTACGTATCCATAAACAACCAAAACCAACGATGTAAAATATCCATCGTTATGCGAGCTGTGTGAGCGTTTGTTCCGTCTTGCTGGAACCAAACGATGCTCCTGCACTTATTTTGTATAGGAAAATATCGAAACATTACACAAAATCACACATACAATTTCCATAAAAACTTTAGATTTTGTGTACAACATCTAATATCTTGTCAAAGCACAATGACATTTGATTCCATTCGAAAAAAATATGGCTCATTCACATTATGACATTACTTTTGCGCCACCTTGTACAAGTAGGTAACATATGGGTGTGTTGGTTTTTTTTTCGTCAAACACTTTCGTCAAAAGTTACCTAAGAGTATTCTAAAAGTTACGTTTTCCCATGAAAATCTCCAAAAATTTGTTGAGCTTTTTAAACACTGTTGCCTACATGTGACTCTGAATCTAAACGGCAATAATAAAGGAGGATGTCTTTTAAATCTGCGCAGACATGACTATTTAAACATTTTAATAGTCTACATTTTACTTTTGTATTTTTCCTTTGTTCCTTTTGTTTCAGGTTCAAGTTATCCCAGAGCTCGTTCTTTTAATTATTCGTTTTCTTTTTGATAACGAAAAGCTGACGTTATGCTAGCAAAATGTTTTTGATATAAAAACCTTTGCCATTAATTACATTACCTTACTACTCTGCACTTTACTTACATGAACTTATGCAGTTGTAGGAAATGTAAATTTGACAACCGCTTCATATTAAGACTGTTCTCTCGTATTCATTTGTTTGACGATATTTAAAGTAGACATGTCAACTTATTATAAGATAATAAATTCTTAATATTGTTTCACCTGGTTAAAATTCTGATGAACATTTTGGTATACCTTATCAAGTTTAATGCAGCCGTGATAAAACATAATCCCAAGGATGAATCGCGGTTCCGCCAACCATTGGCGCCAGCCATGACCCATTTCGGAGGCCTTTGGAGATGTTCCACTTCAGATATGGCTGAGGCCAACAATACATTACCTGCCTGCACAAAGCCAATCGGTTTTCAATGATCAAAGGAAACGACTTCTAGGCACTTGCATTTTAAATGATAATGTGGAACTTAGCTAAGTTTGCTTGGGCCATTTGGGAGGTTTATTAGAGCTTTTATTAGTCTTACTAACCTGATATTAAAGTTTTGCTTTGGCAGTTTAATTTAGTTGGAATATTTTATACTGTATTAAATGTTTTCTCTGAGCTATAAGCTTCTTGATGTTAAAATTTAACTAAGTCTAACAAAATGAAAGAAAAAAATATAGAATTTCTGCAATAAATTATCAAATAGACACTGTTCCATAATACCGAAAGTTTTAGCTATATACATAATAAATATATAAAAATCTTCTTAACCGATTTTGATGAAATTTGGTTTCGTGTACGAGTGAGTATATGTAATTTGCTCCAACTTAAAAGATAGGATAGTTTTTATCTCGATTATTGACCACAATATTTCTTATGTGTTAAACGTTATTATGGCGCAACGTGGATCGCGGCCTTAGCTAGTACACACATAAAATAATAATAATTGCTCTTTAGTTCATTCGCAGTTCTTCTAGCAAAAGACCTTAGAAAATTTAGCGAGATTTGTTTCATCGTTCTGTTTGTCTGACTATACTTAATTTGGCCAGAGCGACCCCGTTGCTTACCCCACCCTAAAATAGCCCGGGGTGGTTCTTTTACGAGACGATACGTTCCGATCGATTGCAATCATGCATTCGATATCATAAAATTGTGTTCGCGGAAGGCGTATCTACTTATCGTATACATGTACAGAACCTCGATCATGTACATATCGAGATCCTCGATCATATAATACTTTGACTGTTTTGACTCGGTTGTTCCTTATTGCCCAGATAAAGTTAGATATTAAAAATGTTCACATGACGAAATTTTTATAATACTGAAATGTGCTTTTTTAGAATTCCATAATTCTGTCATGTGAGCGGGATACTAATACACTAAATGGCAGCCAGCTTTTGACCAATGGTTACCCACCTCAGTATCGACTTTGCTGTTTTTCTGGCTATTAAGATTGAGTGGAAGCAATTTCTTTTAGAAATAAGTTCATTCTTTACCAGCCATCTAGTTTGTAACTTTAGCTTTTGTAAATTTTTCTAAGCATTAAAGAGTAAGCAAAACAATTCATTACTGAAGTTTTGTATTATTACTTTATTGAGAACATTAATTTGGCATAAAATTGCGCGGGCCAAGACATTAGCAAATTAGTGAATTTAGTGATTAGTACGATTGTGTGTGTTCAATGTGCAGTTATAGCTTCTATAATTATCAGTGTCTTCTAAGTAGGTATGTCTATTTTAATCAGTTTATATCGAGAATGTTTATTAGCCATTAATAGTAAGTTTAACAGTTGTGTATTTTATATAGTGAACTTGTAATTATGTTTACAATTCTATTTATACACGGTGTTTCATAATAACCAATAAATAATTAAAGCGTTTTCTAAAACTAATTATAAAAATTTGTTTACACGTAATGTCATTCAACCCAAAATTTTCATGTATATCATAGTATCATCATCATGTCTATAATTTACATGAAAATTTTGGGTTGAATGACATTACGGGTAAACACAATTTAATAATTAGTTTTAGATAAAGCTTTAATTATTTATTGGTTATTATGAAACATCGTGTATATTGTGTGTGGACTGTGCAATATTTATAATTTTACCAGTTCGCTTATGCCGTTCTACTTAGGTTCCGTATATTTTAAGTGCTATTACAGGACTTCGTACATAATTGTTATAATATCTACGAGTACTTTATTCTCGTTGATATAAAGAGATTTCCGCAAGAAAGTCAATTACCACTGACTACATAAACATTCTTCTATGAAGAATAACAAATCGATATACCTACGTCGCAGACAGCTCGCCTGCAGGCAGTTCACCCACTTGGCATGTGAGCACACTGGCAGCCCACCAGCATTTTGCTCTTTAGTATGTTGCGAGAGCCATTCCAACTTGGAGTACTACGCGGGACAGAGTCAGCAAGTTCTCTTTATAGCTTTTAGAATTGGCCTATTCAAACAGCTGATTTACAATTCAATGTGATTTCATGCAATTCCTTTAGTTTTATGTTAATATTTTATGTCATTTAAATATTTATGTATTTAAACGTTGGCCTTATTCGGGTTATTTAGCTTGCCCTAGTTTGGGTCAAATTTTGTAAGTAAAATCTCATCCCTTTCCTGTTGACCCATTGATCTGTTATTTGGTACATACATATAATTATGATGATGATACAATTATGTATGTTCAGTAGCACTGTAACTCCAAGATGGCCGCCACCGCAAAATTTCGGATTACTTTTTTAACCCCCCTAATCTAATATGTATATGAACTGAAAGGGCTTGACTAGTAGAATTCAGTACACCATAAAATATTTAGTAATGCCATAAAAACTAAAAATAAAAAAAGACAGAAATTAAGATAAGACTTGAAAGTAAAAATAAAAAATAGAAAGTTCACCCCATGATTTTATTTTTAAGTCTGATGAGTGTGATGACGGTGACTAGGACCTAGTTTAGCTTTCTTTTAGACATTATCTATATCATTATTATCTTTATTTTCAATAAATCAGTTTAATTAAAAAAAACTATTCTTTCTGCATTTCAATTCGTAGAGATATAACTAGTTCTCAGTTAGATATATTTTTCTGAAGTATAATTTTATACATATAATAATTAGTGTAACGAAATTTTGTCACTTAATTTCTCTTTTGAGAACTGTTATATGAATGTGTATTTTATATTAACAACAACTCACCAGATGGTTAGTGAACATATTATCTACAAGTAAAGGTAGAAAAGAGGCATGCTTGGAATCGAAGAAATCGGTTTGAAAAAGTATAGAGCTGAGAGTAGAGTAATATTTCTGTGTGTATTATAGGCGGCTCGCTAATTCAATTTCGGCGGCGATACGTCACTTCTATAACTGTTGGTAGGGCGCTCACGGGCAACTATAGGCGGCTAGGCTACGTTGCGTAGCCGACACTTGGCTCTAGTGCATCGGTTGCGTCACAATCAGATGTCACTAACTAATTAAAGCTGCCTCGTAATTGAATGTCGTAACATCTGTTTCTCACAGCTATAACAGATACCTACATAGCTTTTTATTCATTTATTTATTTATATAAGGCAGTAAATTTGTCGTTCTAAAAATTTCCTAAAACGTCAAAATTAGTACTACCACGATAGTCTCTCAACAACCCTAAGGTCGACTAGTAGAGTGTGCCTAAGGCATTGAGTCTGTCTTTCTATATTTTTAGTGCATTAAGAATAAATAATTAAATAAACGTTAAACTTTATTCTCGAGTAATACTAATAAACCACTTGCAGGAGGATTTTTATTTTACGCTCTAGGTAATGTGGAGGTTCATATAATAATTCTTGAGTATGGATCAGTTGTATGGAATCCACTGTATCACTTATACGTTTATGATTAGAATCTATTTATAATAACTTTATGAAATAAAGTATAAATTCAATCTTTTCTATAGGATATTTTATCTGTAGCCCGCCGAAGAATGAGTTTGATGTATTTTTAAGTTCATGGACTAGGACATGCATTTATTCTATATATCTAAGAGCGTTCCCTGATGCGAGGCAGACAGATGTTTTACAAATATCTATCGTAGAAAAAATTAATTGCTAGGCAGCAAAGTTTGATTACTCCTTGATGTACTTCGTCAGAGGTTCATAAAAAGCCCCGTGAATCACTCTGTCTGAATTTATATAGCTACACCAACGCACTGTGTGCGATGAAGTAAATGTACTAGAAGTGACTAATTCAAAATATGTGATTAACGTCGAGTATTTAAATGATAATATGAAACAAGTAGCATGCCTTTTTAAAATGGGTGGGTAACTAGAACTTATTCATATGAATTTTTTTCTTATGTGTCCAGTCTAAAACTAAGATAATTAATTTAATAAGCTATAAGCTTCTCGACATTGGTAAACTAAAAACTAATATAAAAAAATGTTGCTAATACAAAGAAAACTCTTCCAAGTGATGCCTAAAAGGTTGCGGTGTTCCTTCGCTGAAGAAATAAACATGGCCTAATTATTAAATTAGGTATGCAAAAATTGTTGAATGACCTCATTGACAGAGCAAAATGTCAATCACATTTAATAATGAGCTAAAGTAGTGCTTCTGTTTAATCAATAATGTTATTATATTCTTTGTCAGTACGTTATTAGTTATTATAAAGTAACATTGAGTAGTTTTATGTATTAAAACTTTTCTTCATTTATTACCTTCAAGTACTTCTTCAATCTTTGATTTTACTAAAGTAATAACTAAGACTTCAATATTTTTTTTGTTAAAAATACACCCTGATGGAAATCTAGACTTCGTTTTGGTGCCCCTAGTTAATGACCAGTACTCCTTGGGGGAGAATTCCGCAGTGTTTACAAAATGTTTAATGTCTGTATTTTGTTTCAGTTACACTGCTGTATGTGTGTCAGCTGAAAATAGATGTTTTTGTATATTTCTCTTTCGTATGATTTAATTTTTTCGTCTCAGTATTTCGGAAAGCATTACTTGAGTGTTTTGTAGGGTGATGTGGGAACAATGAAGACGGCCATCATGAAAAGTTTTCATGTTTTCAATGGAACGATGAAAAGCTGATTGCTTTTATAAACTTCGGTGAATGTATGTATAATGGTAATTGGTAAAAGTTCAACGCCTAAATTCCTAATTGATTTTCATAAATTTTTTGTTGTTTTAATTTTTTGGTTAGGTGTTTGTGGTGTTAATCGCTGCTAGCGACTGATTTTGGATATGAAAATCAAACTTTAAGCGATTGCTCAATAAAGCGACCGAATAATTTTAGTTTTAGGTTAAACGATAAAGTTAACGACCTCCTTTTTTGTGTGTCAAGTTTAAGCATTTGAAAATCACGTATTACCTTTTCCATCTCACTAAAAGTAACAAAGTTAATAACAATGTCTCTATTCGCTATGTAATGATGTACAGTCGAAAACATGTTAAATATTACACAAGCTTATGAGCTACTTGAGCGGCCCAAAGCTCGAATTGTTTGTTGCCGTTACATTATATGGTTGGATTCCTATATATTCGCACATAGTATCACGGTTAGGTAGTTGCACAATAAGGTAGTTGCACCGTGCAACATAGTTGTTCAAAGATTTTGATCGCTTTACGATTGGTCTACGTATATTATCAGATTAATTGAGGTGACGTAGTGTGAAAATTTCCGTAGCACACGAGCAATCGGTGGAACTGCCGCTGGAAAGTCGCCAAGCGAACTCCGTGCGGAAGATTTCCCATATTTTTATAAGCCTTGACATGTAACTACAAACGATAATGAAAAACAAAGCCGTTTTAAAATGTATCTGATTATTGAGACGTGATACACAGTGCTATTACGATGTGTCGAGAATTTTCATGCTCACATTTTCTAATAGTTATGCTGGACAAAGTTTCTTAAGGAGAGTTTAATGTTAATGCACTTAAATAAAAAATGATTAAATTACCACATTAATACGACACTTGTCATATGCTGGGTTCTCTGTTTTTTTGATGAAAAGAAAATATTTTTTGTGTTTCATTTTGTAAACTAAGTGTTAGATATCTCGTTTACTAGTGAATCTATTGCCTAAAGCGCTTAATAAAACTATTACCGTACCAAAGTGGTAGCCGTACGCTTTCTACTGGTTCATTGAATCATTAATTAACATAATAGGTATGAGTTAATTATACGATGTCAAGGGCGTAATTATTTTTGTTTAAAATCATTTGCGGTTAACTTAAAGAAATAAATTTTTTGTGACATAGTTTTCCTAATGTTACAATTTATACAATAATTACGATACATTAATTTAGGAAGTACATTAAATAATAAGCAGTGCCTTTGTACGTTTTGGCTTCTGTGTTGTCTAATTTTATGCGTGAAAAATCTTTTAATATGGAGTATAATTCCATTTTGAAAAAGGAAACCTTAGAAAAATGTGTCCTATTTATATCCTATATTATTGAGCCTCTATCGCCGTTTGAAACAACAAAATATACGTATATTATTTATTATCAACAAAGCACGTATCTATGTAATCGAAAAACATATTTTCAGTTTAACATTTTTAAAATCGCACAACAACAATTTTGTCACACTGGGTTACTGGGTTCACAATTCACATGCAAAGCCACAAAATCGCAAGAATGAAAAACGCGACATATTTCGGAACATGAAAAACATTAATTAAGGAATGTCAGGCAAGTATTCACATCAAACGCGAGCTGGCTCGAGCGTTTAATTACAGCCTCCAGCACTCGCAGTGTTGCGGTGACCTGCAGCCTTTAATTTTTTTTGTAACGCTATGTTCCGCCGTTATTAAATTGGAATAAAAAAATCATTTTGTTTCGAGTTTAAGGGACAGCGTGAGATAATTAAGTTTTGAAAATTGAAATAAGAGCTTGTTATGTCGTTCACCGCTACCCTCCTCCTTCTCCTGCTGATTTTCGCCTTGGGGGCAGAGCAGGTCTTACCCCCAAGGCGGTGGTCTGCCGGTTTCCCGGCCGCCGCGCACAATGGGCATTTAGGCTTCGACGAGCATGTCGACGCCTTGTGCTCTGCCTCCCCGCACCGGTAGCAGAGCGCGCTCCGGTCTACTTCCGCCCTGCAATCTACCCTCAGGTGCCCCGACTCGAGGCACCTGAAGCACCTCATTTCGCGGGGCTGGAGGAGCTTCACCTTCGCGGCGGACCATCCCACCAGCAGCCTCTTGGCAGAGGCTATCTTCTTTGCAGCTTCCACCGGGCAGCACATCCATGCCGTGCCCATGGTGTAGCGGCCCTGGCGGATCTCCCCCACCCGGACCTCTTCGACTTGGCACTCGCCGATCTTTGCGAGTGCCTCTTTTAGTTCTTCCGGCTGAACAGATTCGTCCAATCCGGAAACCAACATCTCCGTCATCTTTGTTGGAACGGTTACCCGCGCAACATTTGGGTCAACTACCCTTTTAAGGGCAACAGCAAGGTTGACCGCGCTCGCCTCCTTTACATCGCCCGTGACGAGGATTACGGCCGCCCCAGTCAAGGACCTGCGGAACTGGACACCCTCTATGGCCAGCTCCGTGAGGCTTACCTTGGCTCTGGCGGCCGCAATCACCTTAGCGTATGAGTGGCCCTTCTCCTCGGCTCCTGGCTGCAGTGTCAACACTACTGCCGCCGTTTTCGGCGTACGAAGTTTGAGTTGCCGAGGAGGGGCCTTCCTTTTCGGGGGTGGAGGAGGCTGCTTCGGCATGGTGGTAGTTGCCGGTATGCCATCCTCCTTCCGTCTTCTCCGCTGGTTACGCCTCACCACCGTGGTCCAAACTTCCTCCGTATTGGACGAGGCCGTCGGTAGTGAGCGTGGCTCCTTCGCTGTGGATTTCTCCGCAGCGGCTTTCTTTCCCCCTGCTGGTCTGCGCCTTTTAAGGGGAGCCGCGTTTTCAGGCACAGAGGGAGTGCTTTTCGCAGCGGACTTCCGAGGTGCGGGCGCAGCGGGTGTCTGCGTCACATTGGCCATAGAAGAGGTGTTTACCCCGGCTCGTCTCTCGTGGTTTAGAGTGGGGCGCAGGCGCGGCTCAGGGTTCAGCCTAGGCTCCAACCCCTCGAGCCTGGCGTTGAGCCGAGCAACCATGCGCCCCATTAACCGATTTTCTAGCTCCTCAATGGTAGGAGGAGCTATGGTCTCTGTCGTTTTCGTAGCTGGAGGGAGAGGTGGTGGGCTCCTCCCTTGGAGGTCTTTCATTTTAGCCTCCAGCTCGGCAATTCTCTCTTTCTGAGCCTTTAATTCCGCTTCGAGGCGGGAGTTCGCCTGCTGTAGGCGCGTCGTCTCGTCGGAGACAGTGCGCACCGCCAGTTTTTTCGCGTCCTCCCGAAGGCTCGCCGCCGCCTGCTTTAACTTTTTGACGAAGGTCCCCTTTAGGTTAGAGGACCTTTCTGCCACATAATTAATAATATGAATGGCTTGACCCATACGCTCGGTGATGGTGAGCGTAGGGTCGTCGCTGCCGCTCTCCTCCAAAGGGGATAGCACATCTGACGCCGGCGTTGGTGCGGGAGCTGTGCGTCGTGTGTTCCGGGGTTCGATTGGCATAGCTGAAAGTTCCCTCTCCGCCTGCAATTGGAGTTCCAGGCGCTCCAGCCTTAGGTACTCCGCCTTTGCTTTGGCCAGCCCCACGTACTCACCGGTGGTTGGTGGGCGGCCTCTTCCTCTCTTCCCTTTGGGCTTCGGGGCTCTAGGGGAAGACAGCGGAACATCTTCGAATGAAGGATCATCGCTGCCTTCCTCCCCGTCGCCAACTTCCTCGCGGCCTCTCTTCCGCCGAGTGAAAGGGGCGGTGGTACCGCTGTCGTTACTCATTATTGATGATGCCTCGGACAAGTAGTCCGATTCACCAGAGATGGCAAACACATCTGGAGCATCGTAATCGAGCATAAGCTCAGATATGCCGATCCTCCTTCTCCCTCCTTTACGTCCGGTCGCATTTTTACCCCTCGACGACCCGGGAACCGCCGTCGGGGGTTGAAGCTCTCCTAGGAGCCTTACCGGTCACATCGGTGGTATTTCCACCAGCCGGCCCGGATACCGGTGGTGGCCCGCTCTCAACGGGTTCGCATAAAGGAAGGGTGCAATGTGGTAGAGCCAGCCCCAGATACGCCTGGCTGCCCACAGCCGCCTCGCGTGGTCCTACTGGGAGGACTGATACCCCCTGGGGACGATTTTCGTTTTTGCCAGATTCCATTTTAATGCATTTTGGGATGCACTCCCTTTCTCCGCTTGGGACTGGTCTCCCACCAGCCATGCACCCCCTCGGCACGGAGACGCCACCTTGGGGTTGGGGTGATTTTTATTGTGGTTGTCTTCCACGCGACCCGACGCTCAGTGCGCCGGACCCCCGGCCCACTCAGTGCGGGTAACGGGTTGCCCGACGGCAGATCACACTGGACCCACCGCCGCGCGGGTGAGCCGAAGCTCCGGGAAATCCCCTGCAGGCGCGGAGCGCCATGGTGAGAAAACCCACCACAACCCTGCTACCACAGAAGGCAGCAGCCGAAAACCGGCTTCCGGCGAAAGCCACACCTCTTCTTACCACAAGAAGGGGGGACTTCGCCCCTCCCCGCATGAAGCGGGTGGCCACATAAAGTGGCCCGCCGGGTTGAACCCGGCCATCCCACGCCCACCCTCCATGGGGGGCCTCTCGTCAGACTATTAGCCCGCGGCAGAAAATCCGCCGGGTTGCCCACGGTGCACCACAAGGAGGTTATCTGACATCGCACCCCATGTGATCAATTACCTACGTTAACCTTACTGTACAAACGGCAACAGTCTAACTATATATGTATACGTCACTTCATACAAAACTGACATCATCATGACATGTAAAACTCTTTTTACAAGATTTTTTTTACTATTACCTGTACCGATGTCTGTAATGAAATCTTGCAAGTTAAATTTGACCCACTTCCAGGTTTCCAATTGTGCTGAAATTTTGCATGCATATAGGTATATTGCGTGATAATGCAATATTATGATGACATGGAGTTGATCTGATGCTGGAGCATGAAGGTGGTCATAGGAACTCCTAAATAAAATGACTGCAGCGCCATCGAGTTTGGGCTCGTTTGATTCATATTGACGAGTACTCTGATCCTATATTGTAACAATAGTATAAAAGTTTGCTTTAAAAAATATTTTTTCAACACACTTGCTCGTAAAGTAAGAGTAGATCTAATTTTACCGGTTTTAGATACATAATGCAGCTTATAAAACACACGCGTGTATTATAGCCGAGGCACGAATCACAGAGTCCGGCAATGCTGCACTTGCCGGCCGCGCCAGTAATGTACTATTTTTTTTAAAACTAGAGGTAATATAAAAGACATCAACGAACTACATGATTTTTCAAACGATTATTTGTATACCATTGTTTAGTTTTGTCTACAAATTGACAATGATTTGTGTTATTTATTCCAAAGATTCAGTTTATTAAGTATTTTTTCTCACAAGTGTGTTGAAAAAGGTCGCACGATATACGTGCGTATATTATGTATACACACTCGGCTCTATTACGCCCTCGCTTTCGGCTCGGGCTGAAATTCCGCCTCGTGAGCTATTATAACCAACATACCGCACTTATAAATCAAATCAAATCATTCCAGTAATGTACTATATTTTTAAAAAACTAGAGGTAATATAAAAGACATCAACGAACTACATGATTTTTCAAACGATTATTTTTATACTATTGTTTAGTTTTGTCTACAAATTGACAATGATTTGTGTTATTTATTCCAAAGATTCAGTTTATTAAGTATTTTTTCTCACAAGTGTGTTGAAAACGTAATGTACTATTTTAGTATTCATTTATTTTGAAGATGTCACGGAGACAATAATTATCCTGAATATTTATCCTGAGTCTCTACAATCACGAAAGTTATACTGGTTTATAATTTCGAATTTGTGTTTAAAAAATACACTTGAAATTACTTTTTGGTAAAAACAACTGCACAACCCGAACAATTACATTATTACTATTTTGTCAGCAACAACAGATGCCCACTGTTGGTCATAGTGTTAATAAACTGATATCTTTTAAATTAATAATTACGAGTAAATGTCATTTAAGGATATTATGGAGCTCAATATCTTTATTATATAAAATCGAGATAATTAATATCTAGCACAAACAGGGTTATCGTCGGTTAAAGATCCAGTAACCAGCAGCTGAGCTAGAAGAGAAATGACTCAATATAATAAGCCCCTTTAAGAGTTAACATTCTAATAGAATGTGGACCCAAAACGGCCCCCCTAAACAAGATGTCTTTTGATAAACGCTACCGCAATCGCTAAATGGACAATAGGGGCGTTCCAGATAAGCACAGATTTGCAGCATTTTCAACATTTTTAGTATCAACGCGTTTTATTAGCTTTTGGTACGTTAGCACTATTGGTTATTCTGTACTTTTGGTGTTAACTGTTCGTGCTAGTTTTGTTTGTGTGTTTCATTTAAACATTTTTTTTCCACGAAAAGCTAGCATCAAATACACAGGCTATTAGATACCATTTTTTAAGTCTAAAATTTGACATCTTTTTAAACCAATCAAAAAGGTTTTGCAGTGGATTTAAGAAATATATTGAAAAAAATTTACAGTTTGAGCCAATTCTTATTTGTACGATTTGAAATTTTAAGTAAAGGTGAGGTGTTAAAATCAGTTCGTATTGTTTTATTTGTAACAATTATCGCGGTTAAAAATGTTAAGAGGGCATAGTACCTATTACTAGCGCCGTCATTCGTTTTTTATTAATTATGATGGATTAAAAACGTTTCTACAAAAAATAGCACAGTCACGAACTCAATATAGATATTTTAGATCCGAATTATTGCTAAAAGTGGCCACTTTTGGCAATAATTCAGATTATGATTATTCCTATACTTTTAATCTATGCCTGAATAGGTCCTGCGACTTCGTCCACGCGGAATAGTGACTTTCGGCAGCATTTTTAATTTTTTTGGCTAATTATTATATAGCACGTACATACTACATTAGCATAAATAACGCAAAGATTATGTAAACACATTCAAACCAACTACAAAATTGACGAAAACAATGGTATTTTACATGTGATTTTAAACAAAAATCTAATTAAGTAAAACAAAAATCTGTTTATATTGGCCCTTACAAGAGAAGCGAAAATTTTTACAAACAAAAAGGTTTTCCTAAAGAAAGGTGGTTCGTGGTTTATTGGTCAGGGATTCCTGTAGAAGAAATATAATTACCTTAATAATTATTGCACCTTAAATATTATTCTAGCTTCAAAATGATGACAATAAAATATGTAATTACTATTTTAAAATTATCAGTTAATTTTTAAGTCTTAGTTTTACTAATTGAATGGGCCGGATGGCATCCCAGCAGTGGTGCTGAAGACGTGCGCCCCTGAGCTGACCCCTGTACTAACGCGCCTTTACCGCCTTTCCTATCAGAACAGCAGGGTTCCATCTTCGTGGAAGATTGCTCACGTCCACCCAATTCCCAAAAAGGGTGACCGATCCGACCCGTCAAATTACAGGCCAATAGCAATAACGTCCATGCTCTCCAAGATTATGGAGCGGGTCATCAACTCCCGCCTCCTACGGTACCTGGAAGAGCACCAGCTGATTAGCGACCGACAATACGGCTTCCGTCACAGCCGTTCAGCTGGTGATCTTTTAGTTTACCTGACCCACCGTTGGGCGGAAACCTTGGAGGGCAAAGGTGAGGCTCTCGCCGTGGGACTAGATATTGCTAAGGCGTTTGATAGGGTCTGGCATAGAGCTCTTCTCACGAAGCTACCATCTTATGGAATCCCCGAGGGACTCTGCAAATGGATAGCCAGCTTCTTGGACGGCTGCTGTTCCAAAACCATGCCCATAAACGCTGGCGTTCCACAAGGTTCGGTGCTCTCCCCAACCCTGTTCATTCTGCATATCAATGACATGTTGTCCATTGAGAACATACATTGCTATGCAGATGATAGTACGGGTGATGTGCGGTATACCGACCACCAGAATGTCCCTCGGATTTCGTTGCAAGAAAGGCGGTCACAACTTGTGTCTGAAGTCGAGGACTCTCTAGGGCGAGTCTCCGAATGGGGTGCAAAGAACTTAGTTAAGTTCAACCCCACGAAGACACAAGTTTGCGCATTCACTGCGAAGAAGGACCCATTTATCGTAGTGCCTCAGTTCCAGGGAGTTACTCTTCGTATGTCCGGTGGTATTGGGATCCTCGGTGTGGAAATTTCGGCCAAAGTGCAGTTTGGGAGTCATTTGGAGGACAAAGCCAAATTGGCGAGCAAAAAACTGGGCGTCCTGAACAGAGCCAAGCAGTACTTCACTCCTAGCCAGCGCCTGATGCTTTATAAAGTACAAATACGGCCGCATATGGAGTACTGCTAGCACCTCTGGGCAGGAGCTCCGAAATATCAACTCGACCCTCTTGACTCCCTGCAAAGGCGTGCATTCCGCATCGTCGGTGATCCCAGTATCACGGCCTCAATGGAGACGCTGGAGCAAAGGAGAGACTTTGGTTCTCTTTGCGTGCTCTATCGGCTCTTTAACGGAGAGTGCTCCGAGGAACTGTTTGCAATGGTGCCCTCGTCACCTTTTTATCATCGCACCACCCGCCACCGCAATAGAGTTCATCCGTACCACCTGGAACCGATCTCGTCTAGCACAGTCCGATTTCAGCGTTCATTTCTTCCACGTACGTGCAGACTCTGGAACGAGCTCCCAGCTGCGGTGTTTCCTGAGCGCTACGATATGTCCAACTTCAAACGAGGTTTAAAAAGAGCACTTCTCTCCAGGTAGGCAGCAACTGAGCTTTGCCCCTGGCATTGCAGATGTCCATGAGCGGTGGTTACCACTTACCATCAGGTGGGCCACTTGCTCGTCTGCCACCTTTAGCAATAAAAAAAAAAAAATTGAAACCTTAAATTCAAGAAAGGTTTATTTTTTATTTTAGTAAAATGTTTTCCCTTCTTATTTAGATTTTTTTTGTTGGCAACACTTCTGAAATGTCAGAATTCCGTCGAAACCAGACTTTAATATATGAGATTTGCCAATTGTGCTCGAAAGCTAAGCAAAGGCTTGTGTCAAAGAGGTACATTTTTCTTTTAGCGATTATTATCGAAAGACATCTTTGTATAGGGGGGCAGATCTGAAAAATGTTATTGGTATGCCAAAAATCCCTTCTTATCTAAGATACCTCATCTTAGATAAGAAGGGATTTTTAGATAAGAAGGGACGCGAATATTTTCCGTTCACCTATAACTCGCCTATAACTTCAATTTCTTATTGTTCACTTCTTGTTAACAGTGTATAACCATACGAACAAATAAAAATATTTCGGTGATAGATTTTTTCCATGTCTCGAATGCTCTGAAGTGATACGGACAAAGATTTATTACTACTTAGTAATTCTGCATTATATCAGTGTCAAAATCTCTTCTTAAATGATACTCACTCGAAGACTGTTCGTGTCCAATACATTATAAATATACAAGAAACAGGTGTTTGTTCAGGAGACTGAGCATGTACTCTGTAGTCTGTTTACTTGTTAGACGGATATTCCAGTTGCATTTAGAATGTTTACTTAGCTATGTTAGGAATAATATATCAAACGGATATAGTTCATCACCTACCTTGTTGAATTTTGTATAAAGCGGGTGCGCACTGCGAATTTTTCATATATATGTAATTGCTCTTTACAATAAACATTCTGTTTCCATTGTAAGTACTTCGTTCCTTGTGTCCTGTTATGTATTACTATTATATTTTATGGTCTCCTGTTATGTTTATTAGAGAGATTTGCTCCATGTGATTGACTCTATCGATCGGCATCACAAATACAGCTTTTATTATTACATCTGCTACCGTACCGCCTAACTCAAAGCGAGCACTCGCTATCGTTGTCATGACATTAGAACAATAGTTTCAATGTCATAGATGACATTAGAGCTATTGTTCCAATGTCACAAAGGCGATAGCGAGTGATCGCTATAAGTTAGGCGGTAGCCCCCCTGGTTAGTTCCATTTTCGAATCTTTCAATGCAGTTTGGATTGTTTTTAGGTTAAATGAAGTCTTCTCTCCGTGAAGTTTTCCATAAAACTTTATGCATTGATGCCAAAATCAATGTATTAAGTGCGAATAAAACCTCCCACATCACTCTATTTAACTTCAAGTGTCAGTTTCCCAACAAAACATCGTTGCAAGGATGATTGTCTCCGTTATCAGCAGAATTAATACTATATACGAACATGTGTAGACATATGCATGCATGTGTGTAAATATGGTATGTAAGTGTATGAATATATGCATTTATATGTATATCTCATTGTCTAAATAAGTATGTTAAACACTTTTATTTTTTCTTTTTATGTGTCTCTTTCACTGCCTCAAAATCTGACCTACCCTCACGGTTGACTGGTAGAAAATCCCTTAAGGCATTAAAACCGCCGATTGTACGATTTTTGTCGTGCAATAAGATGTTAAATAAATGATGAAGAAAGCTTCTTAATACATGTTCTATATGAACGTATCTATATCATTGGATACACTATATCGTCTTCGCTGTGGACTGCCAAAGTGTGATCTACCTTCGTAGAGAATTCACAGAGGTTTGTATAAATTTAGAAGACATTCACACTGACCGTCGTGTGGCTGGTATAAATATTTACGACTGTCAAGGTCCGCCCATTAGCGTCGTATTAACCGCGAGCGGCTTAATTTTGTAAACTGAATCGCGGCGTCGAAATCGAAAGTGTAGAACTCCTCATGTTTATTATTCTTGCATTAGCCCGGCGTCAGCGTAAGTGAGAAAGCGCGATTTGTTTTCTGATTCTGATTATGTATCCGACCCGATGTCGGTACAGTCGCTTTGATTGTTATCATTGTCTGTCACGGGAAATGGCTTTGCATTTGCTTATTGTTAGTTTTCAGTCTGTACGTTGTTCATGATCAATTAAATGCGTTAGAAATTTGTCAAGAATTAGCTTCTAAGTTTTAGGTTTGAATTAATGCAACATTATGTTTCGTGTTTTCGACCAAAGTGTAAATAACATTAATATATTTAATACGTGATTAGTTAAATAACACGTACTAATAATAGATTTAAAACTAAGTCGGTTTCACAAAGCGTGCCCGAAACATAGTCTTGGTTAAAAATCTTTTTTTTTATTGCTAACGGTGGCAGACGAGTCAGTGGCCCACCTGATGTTAAGTGGTAACCAACGCTCATGGACATCTGAAATGCCAAGGGCACAGTTCTGTCACTGCCTACCTGGAGAGAAATGCTCTTCTTAAGCCTCGTTTGAAGAAGGACATATCGTAGCGCTCAGGAAACACCGCAGCTGGGAGTTCGTTCCAGAGCCTACACGTACGTGGAAGGAATGAACGCTGAAATCGAACTGTACTAGACGAGATTGGTTCCAGGTAATATGCATGAACTCTACTGCGATGGCGGGTGGTGCGATGGTAAAAAGGTGAAGAGGGCACCATTGCAAACAGTTCCTCAGAGCACTCTCCGTTAAAGAGCCGATAGAGCACGCAGAGAGAACCAAAGTCTCTCCTTTGCTCGAGCGTCTCCATTGAGGCCGTGATATTGGGATCACCGACGATGCGGAATGCACGCCTTTGCAGGGAGTCAAGAGGGTCGAGCTGATATTTGGAAGCTCCCGCCCAGAGGTGCGAACAGTACTCCATATGCGGCCGAATTTGTGCTTTATAGAGCGTTAGCCGCTGGCTTGGAGTGAAGTACCACTTGGCTCTGTTCAGGACGCCCAGCTTTTTGCTCGCCAATTTGGCTTTGTCCTCCAAATGACTCCCAAACTGCACTTTAGCAGAAATTTCCACACCGAGGATCCCAATACCATCAGACATACGAAGAGTAACTGAGGCACTACGATAAATGGGTCCTTCTTCGTAGTGAATGCGCACACTTGTGTCTTCGTGGGGTTGAACTTAACCAAGTTCTTTGCACCCCATTCGGAGACTCGCCCTAGAGAGTCTTCGACTTCAGACACAAGTTGTAACCGCCTTTCTAGCAACGAACTCCGAGGGACATTCTGGTGGTCGGTATACCGCGCATCACCCGTTCTGTCATCTGTATAGCAATGTATGTTCTCAATGGACAACATGTCATTGATATGCAGAATGAACAGGGTTGGGGAGAGCACCGAACCTTGTGGAACACCAGCGTTTGTGGGTATGGTTTCGGAGCAGCAGCCGTCGACGACGACCTTAATGCTCCTACCATCCAGGAAGCTGGCTATCCATTTGCAGAGTCCCTCAGGGATTCCATATGATGGTAACTTCTTGAGAATAGCTCTATGCCAGACCCTATCAAACGCCTTAGCGATATCGAGTCTAACGGCGAGAGCCTCTTTGCCCTCCAAGGTTTTCGCCCAACGGTGGGTCAGATAAAATAAAAGGTCACCAGCTGAACGGCCGTGACGGAAGCCGTATTGTCGGTCGCTAATCAGCTGGTGTTCTTCTAGGTACCGTAGGATGAGTTGATGACCCGCTCCATAATCTTGGAGAGCAAGGACGTTATCGCTATTGGCCTGTAATTTGACGGGTCGGATCGGTCACCCTTTTTTGGGAATTGGGTGGACGTGAGCAATCTTCCACGAAGATGGAACCCTATTGTTCTGATAGGAAAGGCGGTAAAGGCGCGTTAGTACGGGGGTCAGCTCAGGGGCGCACGTCTTCAGCACCACTGCTGGGATGCCGTCCGGCCCACTCGACTTATGGACGTTCAGGAGCTTAAGCTCCCGCCTGACCGCACGTTGTGTAATACGGATTTCAGGCAGTGAATTTTCACACCGAGGGATGGTGGGTAGTGTGGCTCCCCCATCGTCCATTGTCGAGTTAGAGGCAAAGAGTTGGACCAGGAAATTGGCCTTCTCATTTGCGCTGTGGGCCAGGGTGCTATCAGCTCTACGCAGTGGTGGGAGATTGGACTGGCAGAAATTACGTTGCGCAGCTTTGGCCAGCGACCAAAACGCACGACTCCCACTGGAATAGCTTCCTATTCGCTCGCCAACCCTGGCCACGTGTTCCGCCTTGGCTTCAGCAATAGCCTTCCTGTTGGATCTGGAAGCAGCGTTGTACTGACGCTTCTTCTCTGATGCTCTTTCACTTGATTTAATAAGACTCGATAGAAACAGCGCCATGCTTAAGTCAAGACTAAGCTTTTTGTAATAAGACAAAGTGAGTTTGTAGTATTATTATTATTTTAAGTAGCAAGGGGCGCTGAGAGTCGTTGTTGACCCCTGAGACAAAAGCCACACGCTAAATTTTCCGCAGTCGTTCCTCAGGAAAAATGTATGGAGATGACATTAGGTGCGGAAAAAATAGCGTGAGGTTGCCCCCCCGTAGAGGTAAGACCTGGCGCTTGCGTCAGGCCTACAATCCAGGGGGCGCACTCGGGGAATGGCTAACGCCGATCCCGAGTGTGTCTCTACGGAGGTAGAAGTTGCTCTAGAGGGTGGTTTAGCCAGGTATGGGGTTACCCAGGTAACCCGAGTCCAATGGCATATCCTTGGGGCGGCTTTGTCAGCTTTCAGCCCCTTGTTGAATCGTAAAGAGATTCCCCCGCCTCAAAAAAAAAAAAAAAAAGGCTAATGTCATTTCCATACATTTTTTCTGCGGTACGACTGCGGATAAATTAGCACGTGGCTTTTGTCTAGGGGGGCCTAGGGGGGCTGGCGCTGAACAGACAAAATTTAACAAACCTTGCAAATATGTAGTAATCTCCAGGGATTATTTTTTTTTTTACGCTTGCGGCTGGGCCGCGATTTTCGGACTCCAAAACCATAGTATTTGCAGACATCTTCAGTAGGTATATTCAGGATGTATGCACATACAAGGTTAAATTTATGTTTCCTTTAAATTAGAATGTTTTGCTTTGTTTTGACGTCAATAAGTGCCTGTAAAGGCCTATGTTGAATAAAGATTTTTGAATTTGAATTTGAATTTGAATAGTTAGAGCTATGTCAACCAGGAGGGCCATTACCGATCTCATGGTTTTGCAAATTATATCATATGATATCATAGTGCAAGACAAAAAATACGATTTCCGGGCAGATTTTTGATCATTTGTTCATTAGTTAATGATGACATCATTGAAATTATGCCATAGTGATGATATCATTGGAGATCGGTAATACGAAATGCAACATTTCATGACTTCTTTTTCTCAAATTTATACCATGTCATACGATGAAAGATCCATAATTGGCCCGCAGGTTGATTTATGCCTCTAGTGTCCAGTTAGGGCTGGCGATTTTTTTGCACAACGCCTCAGCCTAATAATACAGAGACATATTATGAGAGAGAAATACAGAGGCAATGCCGCCAGCGTTCTAGGCAGTATACACTGTATACCTACACACCTAACTCACGAGTCGAGCGAAACTATTTTAATATTTTGTACGTAAGTTTTTTGTAGGTGCTTTTCTTGTCTCTTTTAGTTTGAAAAATATTCACATAATAACAATCATTAAAGTATTATTATTTTTGTTTTTTTTTATATAATATTTTCGAATACTAATAGGTGTATCAAATATATAAAATACTTACAATAAAATGAATAAGAGTCATTTAACTATGGGAATAACTCTTCTGAGAATAAGTTACTCGAAAAAATAACCAAACCACATGTTTTAATCTATATAACATCGTTTGGTTGGTAGCCCTGTTTTGCCTTCATTTTGTTCCGGTTTTATAAGAGTTGATGACAGATCGGCGGCTGCTTTGATCTCAATGAGATGTCGCTTGAGAGCATCTGTTATTCGTCTCTAAACGTTTTTTTTGCTGAAGATGTAGGTTGAAGTGTCAATATTATTACAACAGTGGAGTCGCACATTATATATTTTTTAACTGGAATCAGTATGATGAAACAGTGAGAGGAGAGCAAATCACTTTTGAAGTTTGTATCACACCACATACTTAATATAGTTTCATTATTATAATTTGTGCAATGACGGATATGGAATACACATGTGGTCGCTTCCCCACGGTAAGCAACCCCGTTGGTCGTAAGAGCCGACTACGGAAGTTCGGGGAGATAGAAACCTTGCAAGAGAACCTTTTTTACGCTAGGGGTATCTCTTTACGATTTCCAAGATGGAAAGATCCTTAACTCTTAGGAGTTAGAGGTTAGATTTTAAATACAATAAGTACGTATTGACCCTTTATCGTATCCATCAAGCAAATTAATTTTCGTGAAAAACCAGCTGGTATTTTCAAGCTTTGGAGTTAAATTTATTGTGGTTTCGTCTTCTCCACCATGTATGCATTCTAAATTGATAAAATAAGATTGATTCAGTGAGATTGACAGTTATTCATATTTAAGTAGGCCTACATAACAGTGGCCTTTAAAATGTTATTACAGTCAAAAGTTCAATTAATTGTCGAGAGCTTTTGGCTATACGCAATATTGACTGGATAAAAGTGTTGACTGCAACAAATAACTGATGGTTGTTACGCAATTTCATAGTTTCCAATTGAACTTTTTCGTGACGTCACTATAGTTTGCGATGGCGCGAGCCCGCGACTCTACACGTCATACCATTTCACTGGGAATTTATCGCGCGGCAAATAGGATTAATTGGCTAATGCTGAATTTGTTGTTGCGTAAATTTTCTATTAATAATACACGAAGACGGTTGAAGACGTACGATGTGACGGAATTTTTAGAAGCCACGTCACTAACTACCTTAAGAATTTAAATCCCTGAAATCGCTAGGATAGCTTTTGAGACGACAAAACATCTGCCTTAGGATACGTAAATCGTCTGGATGAAATAGATTTCCTGATCTTTGACTTGTTTTTTGTTTGAGTATAACACTAATACTCGTAACTGCTTAACGTATTTCAACGAGACTTTTTAAAAAAGCTTTTGCTTTCCCGTAGTAAAAACAAAACAACTAGGTACGTTTGTTTTACTACGGGAAAATAAACGATTTCCACCAAAAAAAATCCTACGGGGAAAATGCCAACGTGAATAATTAAAATAACGCGAGCAAAATTACGGGAGGTAACCTAGTCATTCTATAACCTAATGCAGTATTTGTCATTGATAGCTTTTAAACGTTTAATACACGAAGACATCGGAAATCATCAATAACGTAGAAAATTCCAACTCAATAAATAAGGAGTGATTTATTTTTATTTATGTACAGTTGCCCGGCATTCAGGGGAATGAGATCATGTATTAAAAATAAATACTGGAAATTTTAATCATAACAGTGATAAAGTTCTGGCTTCTGTTTATATTATGTTATTATTGGATATCGACTGAGAGTGGAATGCTGATCAGAAATGATAATCGTTGATGTTCTTGCATACGTTTTCGCGTGTGATTTGTCAAAATGGCCGCATATTCGTATGTAGAAATACTGATAGCGTATCGATTGTTAGGTAGATAAGTTATTCTAACCAATATATGCATGTGAAATTCATTATGAGGCTGTATTTGTTAAACGTAATCTTAACATATCGGCAGAGAACAATGGGATTATGTCTGTCCATTTGATATTTAATTATAAAGTATTTGCCATTGCTTTTATTTGAGTACTAACTGCGAAATACGGTCTTGCCCGGGTCGTAATAAGGTACAGCCGGATTGTAAGGCCTACTTTTTCACAAAATTAGTTAAAACATAATTATTTTACCACAGTAAAAGAAAAAAGTGTGCTCATTGACACAATTAATTTTATTACTTTGAATGTAATTTACAGTTGTAGAATAATCTCGTAGCTAAACATCTAAATTTGGAGATAGGTGTATGCCAATGAAGTTCGATTCTGAATTTAGATTATGGGGAGCATCGTCCTCTCTAGTTCACCTTATCACAATTTCGACGAGTCGGTCAGGGTTATGGTCGTTTTATACGGTTTCGTGATATGTGTACGACAACGTCTGTGTTTATTTCGATTCTTTGTAGGTATTGGTAAACGATGTTCACACGTTTCGATTATCTGTTACTAACAATATAATTATGGGATGATACGTTATGTTTAATTAGGCAACATTGTGTTTATATCAGTAGTTTTTGTTTAATGATAAATTGGAATAATTGATAAATGTTACGTAAATAGGTTTTCAGTATTTCATTGCTTTTTTTCTACAGATTTATTTATTTGATTACACTATAATTTCAGCCCTGTACGTGTAAGGAATAACGCAAATCAGTTTTCCGCATGGTATGTAACTAATAAACTCATATTTATTTGCATAGCTGTAAAACAGTTATGAACGTTAAAATTGTTTTATATTATTGTAGTTGCACGTATTATTGTTATGACTGAAACATAATTGGTGTTTATGTTTATTTCTAAACAACATGTGTGTATTTTAGAAGTGTGTTTCCATAGACAATCACGAAAAGTGATCGTTATGAGGTTAACACCACCACCACCACAGGTGGTGCCCGGAGGTAGACACCACCACGTCGGCGATTCACCGACTTGATGCTTTGATTGCGGAATCCAAAAACCGATACAGATAATGTTTACCTTGTCTCCATTCAGTCTGCGTATGTAGCCGGTGGACTTCCTGAGCTAGCTCGAAGGAAGTCGCGGCTCCTGAAGTTCTGCGGTGGATCCACCGGTGGAGACCGGAGCACTACAAATGCCTATTAGGCCACCACGGCTCACACACGCGACGATAATACTTTTGCACAACACCAAGCGGGCTTTCGCACCCCGATATTAGGTGCGCCGCGCAAAACACAATTTGTTATTAACTTAAATTACATTTTATTCCGGCCCGCACATAACCTCTAACAATGTCATGACATTTCGACTCGACTGACTGACATGTCACATGCGGCCGGCCGCCAAAAAGGCTCTCACTGCACAGACCACAATGCAGTGTTGCCACTCGCTCTTCCTCGAGCGTGAACATCCCCCCGCTCCGGACAGTCCCGGACTGTCCACCAAATCAGTCTAAGGGGAGGCGAGAAAGAGTAGCGACCGCGCGCTTCAAAACAGAATCCCCAACTAGGACCTCGGCAAACCTGGGCACACCATCAGACCCTAGAGTAAGTTGGACAATGCGTCCGCGACGCCAACGTAAGGGTGGCAGGTTTGGGTCCTTCACTAACACGAGGTCTCCAACCCTCGGTGGGTTTGTCTTATCTGACCACTTAACGCGCTGTTGCAAAATGTGTAAATATTCAAGGTGCCAGCGGCGCCAGAAGCTCTGGGTAAGCTGCTGGAGCAACTCAAACCGCGAAAGGCGTCCTGGATTGACATCTCTATAAGGATACTCGGGCAGGGCGTTAAGTGGTCTGCCTATCAAGAAATGGCCCGGCGTGAGGGCCTGCAAATCGTTCGCGTCGGTAGACAACGGACATAACGGACGCGAGTTGAGAACCGCCTCAATCTTATGAAACACCGTCGCGAGTTCCTCGAACGTGAGAATAGTCTCCCCAATAACGCGGCGAAGGTGAGTCTTGGCGGCCTTTACAACAGATTCAAAAATCCCTCCCCAGTGAGGGCAAGACGGCGGGGAGTATCGCCATGTTACCCCCCTACGGGAGAGTGTGGATCCGATCTCAATATTATTTTTATCTAAAAATTCACAAACTTCTCTTATATGTCTATCAGTGCCCTTGAAGTTCGTCCCACAATCGGACCGAATTAGAGAAGGCAGTCCCCGGCGGGAGACAAATCTGCCTAACGCTGCTAAGAAAGCGTCCATGGTGAGCGCACTCACCACCTCCAAATGAACGGCTTTAGTGGCCAAACAAACAAACACACACAAGTAAGCATTACGGAGTCGCGACGTTTTTATAGTGAACGGTCCCGCGAAATCAGTTCCAACTCCTAAGAAGGTCATCGATTCATTCACACGATCAGCAGGCAAATCACCCATTTGGGGCTGCATCGTCTCGGGGCGTAAACGATAGCAGGGCAGACATCGAAAGATAACAGATCGGATTATTCTTCGCGCTGACAAAATCCAAAACTCCCGTTGGAGGAGCGCGGTCAATGCATTACATCCGGCATGAGCATTCTTCACATGGCGATCAATGATCAACAATCGCACCAATGGTCCGTCCTTGGGGAGCAACAGGGGATGACGTGATCTATAAGGCAAGTTAGCGTGCCTCAATCGGCCTCCTACACGCAACAATCCTTTATCATCCAGAAAGGGAGTCAAACGCACCAAGGGTCCCTTCAATTTGGACGTCCCGGTACGGAAAATCTTAAGTTCCGGTTCAAACGCTCTAGACTGGGTCATACGCACCCAATGCAAAAGAGCATCTTGGCGCTCCTGCGGTGAGAGGACCGGACACAAATCTTTGTCCTGAGGCCGGCGACAATTTCGAATAAATCTTCTTATCCAAGCGGTCACGCCGAGCAACTTGTCCAGAGAACTGTAGCGGTCTAATAAAAATTCCCGCTCTGGAGCCGCCATAGTCTCGACAGCGTGAACACGCAAGCCCGGATTTGGAACCTTCACCACAGCTGGTGTGGAAGGCCAAGACGGCTGTAACAACCATTCGGGACCCCACCACAGAGTGTGGTCAATAAGCTGAGGGGCTTCGCTGCCACGTGATGCACAGTCAGCAGGGTTTATTTCACTTGGCACGTGGCGCCAAATCAACGTGGCCTTCGAGGCCTGTATTTGGGATACCCGATTGGCCACAAATACTTCCAGGGAGTGGACGGAGTTCTTAATCCAACACAGGACAACCTGACTGTCGGACCAAGCAAAGAGCGACTCAAAGTCCACACTACGTCCCAGGGTGTCAACAACGTGGTTCATCAACCGAACCAGAAGAGTAGCTCCAGACAATTCTAACTTCGGAATCGTTAATCGAGTCCGAAGTGGAGCAACCTTACTTTTAGCAATTAGCAAGTGGAGCTTAACAGCTCCTCTATCATCGACCGTCCGGATATATACGACGGCTGCGTATCCACTCTCAGACGCGTCACAAAAGCCATGAAGGCTGGCCGTAAACCGTCCCTTAGGCAGTATATGTCTAGGGAACACGGTTAATGTCGGGGAGAGACGACATGAAGGACTCCCAATCTCGCAGCAAACGGCCCGAGAGGGGCTCATCCCACGACACTTTGGCTGACCAAAGTTCCTGTAGGAAGCACTTCATCCAAAACACTACGGGACTAATCCAGCCATTTGGGTCAAAGGTACGAGCTACTGTAGACAAAACCAACCGTTTCGTCCAGACCTTGGGGCTTGGCAGCTCCAATCGATAGGTGAACGTGTCCTGGACAGGTCTGTATTGCACTCCCAAAACAGACAGTAAATCTGGAGTGTTGGCATTCTCAAAAATATGAGGCTCCTGCTGGTGGTCGTCTGGCAAGTCACACAAAAGCTGAGGTGAGTTGGACATCCACTTCCTCAGTTCATAACCACCAGCCCCGAGAAGAGCAATTAGTTCATCTCGCAAAATCAAGGCTTCCTCGACACTAGAGGAGCCCGTACAAATATCATCCACAAATGCATCCTCCTTGAGAACCAAGGATGCGCGAGGGTATCGTAACCGCTCACGTTCAGCGAGTTCCACAAGTGAGCGAATTGCCACAAAGGGGCTCGAACGCAAACCGTATGTATTGGTGTTCAGCTCGTAGACTAGCATGGGATCTCTGGGATCCTCCCTCCATAATATGAGCTGATATCGTCTATCGTCCGGGTGAATCACAGTCTGCCGAAACATCATCCGGATATCGGTCACAAAGACGACGGCATGGCGACGGAAGTTGGTCAATACATCGCCCACCTCGTGGTGCAACTTCGGTCCAGTATGCAAACATTGATTCAGCGAAACTCCGGTAGACGTGGGAGCTGATTCATCAAAAACAACGCGTATCTTCCCGGTGGAAGGTTTCAAAACCGCGTGGTGAGGAAGAAAATTATGTTCCTCGTTTCGCCAGTCCAGTCGCGAGACCGACATGTGCCCCAGTTGCTCATATTCTCGCATGAAGTCGACATACTTCTGTTTGAGGTCGGAGTTCCTACTCATACGACGCTCCATGGACAGCAGCCGCTTCTCAGCCAACGGCCGGGAGCTGCCAAGTGAGGGGCGAACTGACAAAAAGGGCAAACGAGTGATCAGCCGTCCCGAGTGAAGGCGACCTGTATTGTTCTGGTAGAACAACTCACACTCCTCGTCTAAGGGGTTCACTCGCTTCACGGTAGGTGGCTCTTCCACCTCCCAAAACCGTTGAAGGACATCCGATAAGGTGGAGCTAACAGTTATGTAACTGTCCACCGATGGAGATGGTGGGTTATGCCTAACTGGTCCCATCACTACAAACCCAAGCGATGTAGATAAGGCTACCAGCCCACCCTTCTGTAACTCTCTTCTCTTCCCACAATACACGCGGCCTAGAACATCGGCACCGAGCAATAAGTGAATCGGACCGGTTCGGTGGAAGGAAGGGTCAGCCAAGGTCAATCCTGATGTCGCATCAATGACAGCGCGCGAAACGTGCTGTTGCGGAAGCTGACCAACAACCTTCTCAAAAACAATCGCGGTAGCGCCAATTTTGGGCGCTGAAGAGAAGTGGGGGGAAAAGGAGAACAAAACCTGACCGATCGGATCCGGGATCCGCAGGTCTCCGATTCCTCGTACCGATTCAAGGTATGGAGATGTGTTCAAACTCAACTGCCGGACCAGCCAGCTGGAGGCAATGCAACCCTGAGCTCCCGTATCCAAAAGGGCGCGAACTAAAACAAAGGTGCCCCTCGGGCCCCACACCTGTACGGAGGCTGTTGGTAACAGCACCTGCTCCTGTGGGGGGGTTGCAGCCGACAGTTGGTTTAATGAAAATCCTCCCGCATTCCCCGCAACGGGGGGGGAAGGGGGGTTCAAGGAAAAATGCGTGCGCGGCGGAGGAATAGGGCGCTCAAGGCGCTCGAGCGGGTCCTAATCCGGCACGTACTGGCCCCGATCAAAGCGGCATCGGGGGGCCGGGCGGTGCCCATGATGGGCGAAAGTTGGGGGAGCCCGCGATAAACGAGGTCTCTCCATCAGAGGGGGAGAGAAGCGTATCGGCTCCCGGCGTGGCTCCCTAATTACCGCGGCCCAATCCCGCGGTGGCGCCTCATAAGCGGCGCGTCGATCCCCCCCGCCCGTAGGGGGGATGGGGCGCCCAATCCTCTCACTGGAGGGGGGGCGCCTGTCCAATCTCCGCGGAGGGGTGGCACGCCCCTCCGATCTCCTCGGAGATGTGGGTGACCTACGAGGGCCCCCGCCCGTGTGCGAGTCCTTCTCTCTCACCACCTCACGAGTGTCTCTATTGTTGAAGCACAAAAGGGGGTGATGGGCCCCTCCACAACAGTGGCAATCTCGTGGGTGGGGGCAAGCCGATGCCATATGAGCCCCCAGGCAGCGGTAGCACCAATTCCGCTGCTTGGCCAAATTTCTACGCCCCTCGGTGCGTAGGCCAACAAATTTGGGACAGGCCGGCAAACGATGGCCATCGCGCTTGCAACACTTGCAAGGCCTCGGCCTCTCCCCGTGTGGAGAGTTCTGCCGCACTGCAGTATACTGCTTGTACGGGCGGCGCTCTCTCCGTGGCGCTGCCCGGGTCGCCTCAAAGCGGCTTGTACTCGGTCCCGGTATAGGAACCAGATCCAAGTGGTCCGTCATCCGACACTCATCCTCCAAAAATCTGAGGAGATCCGAGAAGGGGGGGAGGTACGAGGCACTATTGCCCCCGTATCTTTGTTCAAAGCGCCCCTTCATCTCCATGGGAAGCTTATTGAGGATGAGGTGGAGCAATATGAAGGACCACTGGTCCACCGGTAGGTCAAGTCGTTTGAGCGCATTAATAGCGCTTAGCAGCGGGTTCAAAATCTCCTTCCTCAATGAGGAGACCCGCGATACTCGTGGCAGCCCTAAAATGGCAGCCACATGTGTGTCCGCTAGCAAGCGAACATTCTGATACCGGGCGGTCAACAACGCCCTTGCAATCTCATAACTGTCATCGTTGACAGGTAGATGCTGGACAAGCACACCAGCCTCTCCACGTAAGACAGAGAGCAAATAGGCCAATTTCTGGCTAGGGAACAGGTCGTCCCTCGAGTGAACCAGGCTATCAAAGAGGTTAATGAACCCCATCCAAGAAGCCAGGTTCCCATCAAAGGTTGGGATGTCTAAAGTGGGCAGTCTGCCCAGCAAGCCGGCCGGGTTAGGCTTGACCTCCCCGGGCGTGCACGACTCACCCCTCCGGGCGGATAGGATTGCCTGAGCCTTGTTTATAATCACATCCGCCTGTTCAAAACACTGATCATAATCGGCATTAAATTGGTCGACTGCCCGCAACTCAGCGGCACCCTCGGCTGGGTGGTCGAGCAGATATTGTTGATGAGCAACGAAAAGCTGCTCCAATTCCTTCAAGCGAGCAGGTACTCCCTCATGCCGAATTAACAAAGCCTGTTCTCGGTCTGGTCGGTCTACCAAAGCGACGGCACTAGCAAACCATCTCAAAATCTTTTGTGCACCCGCGCGGGCACCACTAAGCGGGCTGACTGGCGGGACCATTTTGCACCAAAATTAATAAACACTATAATAATACACGGACAAACAGACCGACAACCGCAGACAATAAAACAGATCGGGAGGAACTTCAAAGGCAGAACAAAATATATAAACAAACCAAAATCAAGTGTAAATGCTAGAACTTAACTAGAACAACAAAGGCATTTAACAACAGAATTCTCAAACAAATTAAATTCAAGTATTAAGTCAATAACTTAACAAACATAATATTCAAAGTCAAACAAAACAAAATCAAATGTAAATGCTAAAACTTAACACAGCAAAATATGTATTACAACAACAGCAAAGTCATTTAGCAGCAAAAATTTTTTAAACAAATTAAATTCAAATACAAGTTTACAACTTAACAAACAAAATATTCAAGGGCAAAACAAAGATATGAAAAAACAAACCAAAATCAAATATAGGTAAATGCTAGAACTTAACTAGAACAACAAAGGCATTTAACCCCAATTTTTCATATACAATGACAATGACAACTAGTTAGGGAGATCGGTCCACAAATGAGATTGTAGTCGGTTTAAAATCAGCAATCAAAACCAATTAATATGTATTGCCCGTTTGGACAACCAACAAGATTACAATATTAATTGTACAATACTAATCAACCACTCAAATCTAAAAACCACGCTCTGCTACCAAGAGATGGTGGTGCCCGGAGGTAGACACCACCACGTCGGCGATTCACCGACTTGATGCTTTGATTGCGGAATCCAAAAACCGATACAGATAATGTTTACCTTGTCTCCATTCAGTCTGCGTATGTAGCCGGTGGACTTCCTGAGCTAGCTCGAAGGAAGTCGCGGCTCCTGAAGTTCTGCGGTGGATCCACCGGTGGAGACCGGAGCACTACAAATGCCTATTAGGCCACCACGGCTCACACACGCGACGATAATACTTTTGCACAACACCAAGCGGGCTTTCGCACCCCGATATTAGGTGCGCCGCGCAAAACACAATTTGTTATTTAACTTAAATTACATTTTATTCCGGCCCACACATAACCTCTAACAATGTCATGACATTTCGACTCGACTGACTGACATGTCACATGCGGCCGGCCGCCAAAAGGCTCTCACTGCACAGACCACAATGCAGTGTTGCCACTCGCTCTTCCTCGAGCGTGAACACGACAGATGATGCACATGATGCTAAGTGCCAAGTGTCTGTTCAAACAAAGTGATATGTTTATACGCGGGTCGGTTGATGCAAGGGTTAATATCAACCCCCATTTACAGGTAAAAATTAAACATTATCCTATATCTATCATCATCGCATCTAAAAGTGTGATAATAGTTTCTGTTAAATATATAACAGATAATAAAATGTAGTAAAACAGTCCATCTATCTTAGCAAACATGGAGCAGCTTCGAGCGATTTTATACGTGAACGTACTACTTTATTAGTGAAAATATATTGATGTTGAGGTTTGAAAATTTGTAAACAGAAATATATACAACTAAACCTCTTTTTTTTTCTCGGGGGGAAATGCGTAACCGCACCGTACCCGCCGTTGGCTAGACAGCGAGCGTGTGTGGGGCTCTCCCGGCAGGGTGCAAGGCCTACCCACTAAAACCCCCCGGTGTTCTCCCTGCCCTTATGGGCGCGCTAGGTAAGGTCCACACTGCGACTCCACTACCCACGCGCCCGGGCAAGCCCGACCCACCGGTCGGGCTATCGCCAAGGGGGGATTGCCCGAGAACACCAGGGCAATCCCCAGACGGAGGGCCTTACGGCGGCGTGCACGGGGCCAACTGTGCACGCAGGCCTCTACGGCAGGGTCATTAGATGGGCATCGCTTGTGCGAATGCCCGCCTTCGCCTGCCTATCCGTCTGCGGCGGATGGGAGCGGCTTGAGGATCTGCCTCCCGCTCCCTCTCCGCGGCCTCCTTCTGCGAGATTACGTCCTCGCAGAAGGAGGCGACAGCCCCCCATTTCGCTTCGCCGCGGAGCATGGCCACGACCATGCTCGGCAGCGAGAGGTCTCCGCCTCCCAGCTCAGCGTTAAGCTCGCTACGCTGGAGTCGCCAGGCCGGGCACATCAATAGGGTATGCTCGGCAGTGTCGTCGGGAGCGTCGCAGTGGTGACACCGCGGCGTTTCCTCCCGACGCGCGACTCGATGCAGGTAATGACCGAAGCAGCCATGCCCGGTCAGTACCTGCACCATGCGGAACGTGAGGCTGCCCTGCCGGCGCCCAACCCACTCCTCCAACACCGGACGAATCGCGTCGATCGTCCGGTGGCCGGCAGCTGGGGAGGCGAGTGCCTCACTCCATCGACGCAGAGCCTCCCTCTGCGCCTGGGTACGAATCCGCTCCACTTCCTCAGGAGCGGATCGTCCCTCCCGTTCACTAACGGCAACCCGATGTCGATACACCTCTGCATGTACGCGTGCATCGACATCCCACGGCGTTTGACCCGCTAGAACGCAGGCCGCGCCATGGCTGACCGTGCGATAAGCTCGCACAGCCCGGGTTGCTATGACCCTCTGCGGACGTCGCAAGAGGGCCACCGTTCGGGGGGAGAGGCACTCCGCCCATATCGGGGCTCCGTAGAGTGCCATCGACCGTATCACCCCGTGATACAGTCGACGGCACGCCGATCCTGGTCCTCCCACATTAGGGAGGACCCGTCCGAGTGCGGCTGTGGCGGCGCACAGCCGTAGAGCGAGGAGCTTAAAATGCTCCCCGAAACTCCATCGGGGGTCCAGAACCAAGCCGAGGTACTTGAGATGCGCCTCGACCGGTATACGGACCCCCTCCACTCGGACGCGGAGCCCCGGTGGGATCCTGCGACGGGGGGCGTGGAAAAACATGGCCCTCGTTTTGTCGAGGGCCACGTCTAGGCCCAGGAGGCGGATGCGTCGGACGACTAGTGAGGTGCCGACCGACGCAAGGTGAGCCGCCTCCTCCCCCGTTTTAGCCCTCGCCGCGACAAGCGTGTCGTCGGCGAAGCAGACGACCTTCGTTCGTGGCGGAAGGTCGCCTCGCAGGACCCAGTTGTACCCCAGGTTCCATAACAGAGGACCTAGTATGGAACCCTGGGGTACACCCGCCGCCATTGTCCACGTGTGGACGCGCCCATCCGGCCCCTCGTAGAGGATGGATCTACCTTGCAGGTTGTAGTATGTCGGTATTTGTGTAATTGTGATAGGTCGGTAGTTTTATTATAATTCATATGTATTAGCATATATAAGGAATAAGCTTCTCTGTAACATTATTCTGATTATAGATATCCAGCGAAACAGTGTACTATCATTTGCCCTCCAAGTAAATAGTTTATTGGCGACGAGGATAAAAAGTCTAAAATGTCTTTCGGGAAAATAAGTGATTTCGATATGCATTCGGGAAATTGGTCACTATACGTGGAAAGATTGGAGATGTACCTGAAGGTCAATAAAGTCGGTGAAGATATGTGGCTACCTACATTGATCACGGCGATTGGAGATGAAAGTTACGAATTACTAAGTAGCTTAGCAAGCCCAAGAAAACCAGCGGAATTGTCATACGACAGCGCAGTCACCTTGTTGCTACAGCATCTTCAACCTAAACCATCGGTGATGGCGGAACGGTACCGGTTTCGGCAAAGGCGACAGCGGAATGATGAGACAGTTGCTCATTACATAACGGAACTGAAGAAGTTATCAAAAAATTGCGATTTCGGTAACGTGCTGGAGGAAAATTTACGAGATCAGTTGGTGTGCGGGTTGCGCAGTGACATCATACGTCAGCGTTTATTTGCCGAAGACAATTTGAGTTACGGAGGCGCGGTGAAGTTGGCGGGAGCATTAGAAGCAGCTGAAAGGGATGCGGCGGTGGTGGAGGGTAGCACCCCGTCCGTGGAGACACCTCCAGGTCTACACACAGTGGGGACAAAGCGGGAACGAGCGGAACGCTTGCGTTCGTGGCACTACAGCGGAAACAAGTGTTGCACGGCGTGCGGGGGGAACGGTCATAGCAGCGAGACGTGCCGTTACAAAACTTTTGTATGTAGTAAATGCAAGAAGACGGGTCATTTACGTCGCGTGTGTCCCCGGAATGTGGGAAACGGAGCGAGAGGAAGAAGGCGGATCAACCTGGTGAAGGCTTCCCGAGATGTTGAGCTGGAGGAAAATTCGAGCTCTGAAGAATTGGAGGAACAGCTGCACCAATTGAGCCTGAACAGTTATAAACCGGTGAGTTTGAAATTGCTTGTTGATGATGCTTGGATACAAATGGAGGTAGATACCGGTTCAGCAGTGTCGTGTATTAGTAAAAAAACGTATGAAAAGTTTTTAAAATCTAGGGTAATTGAGAAAAATGATTTGATTTTTAAATTTTATGACGGTAGCTGTATAAGACCGTTAGGCGTGATAAAACCTTTAGTTCATTATAATAACCAATGTAAAAATCTAGAATTATTTGTGATCGACGGAGGAACAACCTCATTATTGGGCAGACAATGGCTATCGGAATTAGGTATAGAGATTCCAAATTTTTTAACGATTTTAAAATTTGTGAAAACCCTTCTAGATCTATAAAGGCTAACTCCTGTAATCACGATGTTAAAATGTTGATTGACAGACATAAGGAGCTGTTTAGTGGGGGGCTGGGGCGTTTCACCGGCGGTCAGGCCCAGCTGCGAGTGCGGGAGGGGGCGCAGCCCGTGTTTTGTCGCGCGCGGCCCTTGCCCTACGCGCTTAAGGCCCAAGTGGATGCGGAGCTGGATTCCATGCTACGCGACGGCGTGATTGAGCCGGTGGACACCTCGGAGTGGGCCACTCCATTAGTACCGGTACGTAAAGCGGATGGGGGGTTGCGTATTTGCGCAGATTACAAAGTTACGTTGAATCCCGTCTTACTGGTCGATAGGTATCCATTACCGAGAATAGGTGATCTGTTAGTGAGTTTAAATGGGGCGCAATTATTTTCAAAAATTGATTTATCACAGGCGTATAATCAAATAGAATTGGATAAATCGAAAGATTTTAATGTGATTAACACCCATAGAGGTCTATTTAAATACAATCGGTTAGTATTTGGCCTCTCTTCCAGTCCCGGTATTTTTCAACGCATTATGTCTAATTTACTTAGCGATATTCCGGGGGTGTAAATTTTTCTGGATGACGTCATAGTGGCTACAAAAGGGGGGCATAAAGAACACTTAGTTACACTAGAGAAAGTTTTGGACAGACTGGAGAGTCATGGCATGAAATTAAAGAAAAGTAAATGCTCATTTTTGGTGGACGAAGTTAGGTATTTAGGTTATTTAATTTCCAAAGATGGTATTAAGGTAGACAAAGACAAGGTAGCGGCTATCACTAAAATTCCACGACCGGTTGACGTATCGCAGTTAAGGTCATTTCTTGGATTAGTGAATTTTTATGCTAAATTTGTCAGAAATATAAGTGACATATTATCTCCCTTGTACGAATTACTCAAAAAGGGGGTAACATGGAAATGGACGCAAGAATGTGAGCGGGCATTTCGTAACATAAAAAAGTTTTGACTAGTGCGGAGGTACTTTCACATTACGATGTAAACAAACCAGTGACCTTAACTTGTGATGCGAGCGCTAAAGGTATAGGAGGTGTGCTCACGCAGTGCACGGGAGCCGGCGGTGCGGAGCCGCCGGTCGTTTATGTGTCGCGCGCACTCACCAACGCCGAGAAACATTATTCACAAATCGACCGGGAAGCACTTGCTATAGTATTTTGTTTACAAAAGTTGCACCAATATTTATATGGTAGACATTTTACGCTTCGAACGGACCATAAGCCGTTAGTTAGTATTTTCGGGCCTAAATATGGTATTCCAACAATGGCTGCAAGTCGCATGCAACGTTGGGCAATTATACTGTCAGTGTACACTTATGATATTGAATATGTAAGTACAAAACAAAACGGAGCGGATGGTTTGTCGCGCTTGCCGGTTTCGAGCGGGAGCGCGGGCGACTCATCGTCGCTCGATCCGCCCGAACAGACTTATTTGCATTTTGCACAAAACGCATTACTGTTAGATCATAATAAAATTAGGCAGCAAACATTGCGAGATCCATTGTTAGGAAGAGTGTTATTATACATTAGGGACGGATGGCCAGAACATAACGAAATAAGAGAACTACAACCTTATTTTAACCGGAAAAAAGAGTTGTACGAGGAATTAGGGTGTATTATGTGGGGGCATAGGGTGGTCATACCAGAATCCTGTCGAGCTATGGTGCTAACTGAGTTACATGAGCCACATATGGGTATTACTAAAAGTAAAGCAATGGCTCGGAGTTATGTATGGTGGGCTGGCATCGATGAGGAAGTGGAGGCGCTGTGCCGTCATTGCGAGGTGTGCGCGGCAGAGGCGGACGCCCCGCAGCGGCACGCCGTGATGCCGTGGCCGTGGCCAGCTCGCCCGTGGTCCAGGATTCACTTAGATTTTTTAGGTCCTTTTCATGGTACAACATATTTAATTATTATCGATGCGAGAACAAAATGGATTGAAGTATATCCTGTGCCAAGTACGGCAGCGCGTTATACACTTAATATATTACTAGAAGTGTTTGCTAGATGGGGCTTACCAAAACAGTTAGTATCGGACAATGGTCCGCCATTCACTAGTAATGACTTTTCAGATTTTACTAGTAAATATGGTATTGAACATATTTTTTCTGCTCCATATCACCCAGCTTCCAATGGAGCTGCGGAAAATGCGGTCCGTATAGTAAAACGAGTAATTCGGAAGGCTGTTAGGAAAAAGCAAGACATTCAAATGTTTTTAAACACATTTTTACTACATTACAGAAATACTGAACATTGTACCACGGGGGAAAGCCCAGCAAAGCTGATGTTAGGTAGGAATTTGCGAACTAAATTAGACTTATTAAGACCGGATAGGGATAAAAAGGTACAAGTAGCTCAGAACAGACAAAGAAAATTAGGTACAGAGGGAGAACGCTGTTTGCAACCGGGGGAAGAGGTATGGATACGTCAATATCAGGGAGGAACTAAATGGTTACCGGGCCAGGTAGTTGAAAAGCTAGGCACTACAGACTATAGAACTATAGATACAGTAGGCAGGGCTGCTCATAAACATATTGACCAGTTAAGACGGCGATCAACACGGAGCTCTTTAGTAGCACCGGCGACCACAGTAGGAGAACCCCCTTCGCTTACCACCCATCCGGAAACACCTGGTGAAATTTCGGTTGACGAGGAAGTCACACGGGTAACTGGTGAGGAATCCAGCTCTGATATATTCACAGGCAGTGAGACTAAGGTTTGGTCTCCTGAGATCGATGACGCTCGAGTTGGAGAACAAAGTGAGCTCCCAAGTCCCTCCCCCGCACTCGCCACTGTGTCGCCTACTGGCTCCGCCATGCAGCGCAGGCCAATAAGGACCTGCCGTCTAATGAATCCTCCCCATTATAAGTTAAATTAGTGTAATAATAAATTGTAATTAATGTATATTAGAGGTTTCCATATTAAATTTTAAAATAAATGTACTTGGTAACAATTATGATTTTAATATATTGTAAGTGTAAAATTGAGTATAATTCTATGTTTGTTTCTGTTGTTTTGTATACGTAATTGTGAGTTTAGAGGGGAGGATTGTAGTATGTCGGTATTTGTGTAATTGTGATAGGTCGGTAGTTTTATTATAATTCATATGTATTAGCATATACACGGTTATTTTTTTATCACCCTGGTTATTTTAAGGGTGGCTTCAGGACACGGTAGAAGAATTATTTAACCATTAATAATAAAATTTACTCACCTGTTTAATTAGATATTTATTATCTAAAATATCCAAAAAATACTGCACTGGTATGGACACTGAGTGAAGTTGTAGGCAAAACATTGAATGAACGCGAACTGGCAACAACGTCGCCGATTCAATCAAAGTCATCACTGAGTTGATCACAATTTCACCTTCCTACTTTACGGGCTTACTTAGGACTGGCAAAATAAAGTTTTTAAAGAAAACAAACAGTACTAGGTAGGTATTACGGTTATGGTAGGTTGTTTTGGCGTAGTTAAAAAATTGGAATCAACTTTAAATACTTACCTACCTAGGAAACAATTTAAATCAACTTTAGTTCTAATAACAAAAGAGTTCTAAATTTAAAGGAAGTCCTCTAACTCATACATAGTCGTGCACGTTTAAAACTATACATGACCACAACAACATATCACTTTGGTTAGTGTTTAACGTCCCGAAATGCAGTTTTCGCTTCCAAGTCTTACGTTTGTGGGTTCACTTTCTTACACCAAACACTTAATTTCACTTCACAAGTAAAAGTCTACGGTCTACCGGAGTAAGGTCTGTGTATCTCGCGATTCGAGATGTGTTAACTTGAAACTAAAATTCCGAATGCGCCCGATTGCCGCGCGTCAGGCGCGGGCGCGATATCACGATACGTTCACACGCGCCGTGGTCAAAGGCGAACTAAAGCCGGCCGGCTCGTGCCGACAAGCGACAGCAAACAACAAAACGCCGCCGCCGGCGCCGACTGTCTCTGTCTTTCACTATTGTAGTGTCTAGTGCAATAATAACTCTTATTTCAAACGAGTTGTAGATTGATCTTGCTTGAAATAATAATGCGACGTTGCCGCATTTTCCTAAGCCCGTAGTAGTAAATGCTTTATTCATTCATAATCTTACCTTATCTTGTAGTAAACAAGAACAATGTCTATAATTTAATATTATTGGCGGATAAAATTTAAAAAATATAACCACATGTTTTTTTTATTGATATGAGTCGTCTAGCGTCTACCGAGCTGCCTCTAAAATTTTCCAGTATGATAAAAAAATAACCGTGTATAAGGAATAAGCTTCTCTGTAACATTATTCTGATTATAGATATCCAGCGAAACAGTGTACTATCATTTGCCCTCCAAGTAAATAGTTTACAGGTAATCCTCCACGAGGGCGCGGAGGTACGGAGGCACCCGGTGGAAGCGGAGTGCCTCCTTTATGCACTCGTGGGGCAGGCTGTTAAAAGCGTTGCGGATGTCAAGAGACACCGCAACAACAGTCTCCCCACGAGCTGTGGCCTCCTCAGTCCACCTCTTGAGTAAGGCCACCGCGTCCATCGTGGACCGGCCGGTGCGGAAGCCGAACTGGTTGTTCGCCAAGTCCGGCCCCTGGTCCTCTAGGTGCTCGATGATGCGGAAAGCGAGAATCTTCTCGAAAAACTTCCCGGCTTCATCGAGCAGCACCACCGGCCGATACCCAGTCGGGGAATCAGCGGGGCGGCTCTCCTTCCTTAACAGGCAGAGCCTGCCCGCTTTCCAACGACTGGGGAAGCGGCCCGAGGCGATGCTTAAATTGAGCACCGCCCGGAACCGCTCCTCGAGGTGTCCCAGGGCGAGGGCCAGAACCCTGCTTGGGACACCGTCCGGTCCCGGCGCCTTCTTTTTGCGCCGGAACCGTTCCCTCACCATGTCGAATTCCACGTTCGACACGGGAGGGATGGCGGCGACCACTTCCACCGGAGGAGTGTCCGGGGGGACCATTCTGGGGGGCTGGAAGGGACCGGGATCGGGAAACAGAGTCCCCAGCACCCGATTCAGCAGCCCTCTGTCCATAGCGGAGGTAGGGGGAGCGGAAGATTTAAACTTCCCCCTCACCATCCGGTACGGACGCCCCCACGGATCATCGTCCAGGAGCCGTATAAATTGCTCCCTGGACTCCTCCTTAGCCCTGCAGATTTCGTTCCGCAGGGCCTTCTTGGCTGCCGCATACACCCGACGAAGTTCAGCTTCCTCGTCGGGTGTAGTTCTGGCGCGCCTACGACAACGCACGTAGGCGCGTCTGGCCCTCATACTGGTGGTACGCAGATCCGCAATCTCCTGCGTCCACCAGTACACCTGCCCCCTTTCGGGGCAGGCCTGCGCCCTCGGCATGGCGGCTTGGCAGATGACCTTCATGTCATCTGCGAAGAGATCCGCCATGCCGTCGACATCCCCGGCGAGATGGAGCGGCACTGCTGCCCATGCCCGCACCATCGCCGCCTCCTCCGCCACATCCGGGCGGAGCTTGGTGAGCGCCCATCGCGGGAAGGCATTCACCGCGGAGCCCCTGCGGAACGGGGTCCTTGGGGATGCCGTGGAGACCTCATATCGGATATATAGGTGGTCCGATAGGGTCTCCACTTCTTCCTCAACTCGCCAGTCATTAATTCGATATACAACTATACCTACTCTTATATTATATAAAGGACAATTTCTATTCATCAAGATTAATTTTTAATTGAGATGACAAGAAGCAATGGAGACATGCATGGAACCGGCTGCTTGCCAACGTGTCGTAAATTGATAGTATGGGTCGTAAATTCGACACTTATTGGCGGTCATTAATCGGGGCTTAATGACACCTCTGGTGACGGCAGTTTTGTTAGGCTTTTTAACTTTAGCAAGCCCCACGAAGGATCAGCTTATCACAGTTTATCGGAGTTCCCATTATTACGAAAAATGATCACATGGTGCAAGGGCGGACTTATTCATAAAGTGAACATTTAGATTATCAGGTATTTTAGTCGAGTTAAGTTAAGTTACTAGGTTATTTTTTGATTATAACGATCAAATAGGTACTTGCTATGTTTTGAAGGCTGTACAATTTGTACAATCAAAAAAGCATGTCTAATTGAGAAAACAATATTAGTTACACATTCGTATCAGTGTGGTATAGAACCGATTTGTTTTATTTCTAATTTATACGTTTCAGTGATTATTACTTAAGGATACGCCACGATTATATTTTTTTTTTGTTTCACTCGCGATTTCAGTTAAAACACTCAATAATTCATGTTTTATTTAGTTTTACAATTTGGTAACTTTTTTGAAGTTATGCTAACTTCAAAAAAAGTGACCTATAAAATGTTCTAGTCGTAAATTTTCCTATCGGATTGGACGTTGCAATGTAGTTGTTGATGGACGTGCCAGATGAGTCGCGGTCACCCGACAGCTGCTTCGTCAAAAATATCTCCACTGGGAGCTGCGGCCACACGGGCAGGTCAATGTCTATAGATTCGCATTAGGACGCTCTCATTATTGCAATGTATTGTTAAGGTATTTTGAATGCGTCCATCAACAACTACACCACTACCATAGGTCCCATTTGTTACCCTCCACTATGGCCTTGGGGGGTATCGGGATGGTTTTATGCTCAGATACGTTTATCAAGTAATTTTAATTAAGCCGTTGTTTTGATTATCAAAATCGCCGTTCATTTCTGTGTGTTGTCACTCGAGTTGCCAGCTGCCATTCACAGATATCCGGGACATTTATGCGGGGCTTGGCCAAAAAAAGCGGGTTCTGCCTACAAATGTGCAGAAACGAGAAATAAAAAAAAAAAAAAATTAAATCTGTTTTTTTTTAAATAAATTAACAAAACTTTCTGCTATTACAAAATGATAATTATAACACCACATATGCATAGTTATCAATAATCAAAGCACTTTTCTCGATCAAATGGGCCAAATCACAATTAGTTTTTATTTTTAAAAGAGTACCTACTTATTTTGTGGTTTATGAAAGAGTACTTATTTCCTGACAATTTTTTATCTAACCTGGCTGGCTGGCTTTACTATAAAGCGGGGCCATAAGCGTCCCGCATACATGTGTCGCGGGACGCATTATTTGAGCCGTGGAAATGGGACTTCCCGCCTGACACGGGACGGTTGGCAGCTCTAGTTGTCACCAACATCAGCAAAACATGCTCTCATGCTGCGTTGTATAGCTAATGTCAAGATCAAATCAAAACTCTCCGGAAATTAGGAATTTAAAGAGCAGCGCTTCTGTCGTCTTGAATATTCAAAAGCTCCTTTAATTTTCAAAAGCGTTTTTTCAATATTCTTGACAGGCAAATTTTTAGGGTTCCGTACTACAAAAGGAAAAAATGGAATCTTTATAGGATTACTTCGTTGTCTGTCTAGCTGTCAGCGTCTGTCAGCTTTATATATTATAGATATCAAACTGAATTTTTTATTAAATACTCGGGTCTACGGTCTCTTTCATCTGTCAAAAATCTAACTTGTAAGTCAACGGCATCATAAGATACGCATATTTTCTCATATTTTGCGATTTCACAAGGGAATCAAAACCTATAGGCTTCCACCTGTGGCTGTGACTGCCTTCAATAGTATAAGCAAAATAGTAGATTGTTTTATAAGGGCTGAACAGCACCTATTACAATCGAGGAATCGAGATATTTTGGCGCACGTACGAAGTGAGAACGCCAATAGTTCGAGACTGAAATGGGTGTGTTCACCCGAAGTAAACATTTCAACTCTTCTTTTCATTTCGAATATGAGGAAACTAAAACACAGCTAATATTCATACAACATAACATTTGTGTTCGATGACATTATCGATGATATGGCATTTATTCGTAAAATTTTGATATGTATTTGTGACTTATTTATTTAATCATATATTTTAATATAAATAATTATATATTATGCCTTCCTTAATATATATTACTGGCTTTTGCCCGCGGCTTCGCTCGCGTTAAATTCGGGGTAGCACCGAAGATTAAAAAAAAAAATAAGGCAGGTATTTTTCGTTGGTAACAAAGAGTCTGTGTACCGATTTTTAGCTTCCTACCTTGAAAACTGCAAAAAGTCCCATATAAAATTTCACCCCCTCTTTTAAGGGGTTGGGGGCAGATTTCCAAAAAAAAATGATGCACGATTTTTTTGTTAGTCACAAATAGTTTGCATACCAATTTTTAGCTTTCTACCTTGAAAATTGCGGAATGCTCCATACAAACTTCCACCCCCCATTTTAGGGAAGTGGGGGGTTAGAAAGAGACAAAAAGTAGCCTATGTCACTCTCCATCCATTCAACTATCTCCACTTAAAAATCACTTCAATCCGTCGCTCCGTTTTGCCGTGAAAGACGGACAAACAAACACACACACACAGTTTCCCATTTATAATATTACTAGTACTAGTAATATTATATTATATTATATTGTTTAATAAGGAACTGATTATCCATACTAGTACTAGTACTAGTATGGATAATCAGTTCCTTATTAAAATACTTCCATAAATTTGAAAAAAAAGAAATTAGATAAATAAGCATAAGTATTTTTTTTTGTTTTTTTTTTAAAAAACGTCGCCCCACACTAGGATTTTCTCCTGTGTCGTGGGTGCAGTTACAAACATAGAATATCACATGCACATACGCCCAGACCGGAACAAATTTCTGTAGGCCATACAAAACATTTGTCCCGTACGGGAATCGAACCCGCGACCCGTTGCGCAGTAGGTGATCACTCGACCTCTGCGCTAAACGTGTCGTCAATTTGATTAGTTTATTACGTTTTCACGAAGTTTATTATTTATTTGTGTCTATTTGTGCTTGCTAGAACTCAATGAACTTCACATCATATTCATTTCGTAGATTTTCATTGCTGAATATGGTGTATTATTTAACTTCCTTTTGTCATTATCATTGTACCTTAAAAAAGTAAAGTATCATTATTTTGAAGTAGGTACAATAAAATTATTACGAGAGTAGGTAGGTATTCACTCATTTTGTGATAGATAATTTTAAAATGTTTGTTTTATTTATAGGCATCTGAACTCAATTAGAAGAAAAAACATAACAACGTCATTTATTGTAATGTCTAAGTAGCAGAATATTTCTTTGTAACAACTGAAGCACGCAAAATCTCAATTTTAGATTTTTTTACTTAATGCGATTGTTATTTCTCTCGGCTTGTTTTTACAGGGTTCAATGAAATAGAAAGCACGTTTCGATGTTTCCTGACTCCATAAAAGATTCTAGATTCTCTTCATTCTTATGCTAATGTAGAATCCTTATTTAATGAATCTTCCAGTATCAGAATCTTTCGACGAGGATATCTGTACAGCAGTTGGCTGTTTCAGCTTTTGAATTATGGTTGAAATGTGGTTTCTTTGGACAGAGTAAGTCTAGTGCAATTACAACACACAAACGAAGGTGCTCTTTGATTAAGGATTGAATAATCTTTATTCTTTCTCCCATTGATTGCGTGTTTGATTTTTCTCTGAAGCTGTTGTGGTTTATCTATCAAAATGGCTTACAACTGATAAGCTACGGTTCAAAGTAAGAAGAACAAACACATCGCAAAACGATTCAGTGTTGTCTATGCATTTATAAGAGGAAATTAGACAATTATTATGATTACTATTTTTGAGAAATTGCCTTAGAATGGTATTGCTTTTTGGATGTTATATGTATAATAAGTGCCGTTTTGTTTCTTTTCAAAATTCTATTTTCTCAATTAAATCTACTGTGATTTAATTAAGAAAATAGAATCTTGTCAGTCCATCAATTGTATACATATCTAATAAATTTCTCCTCCACTAAACAGAGAACCGTGCCCAAAGTGCGACGTATACAACGTGATTATTAAATTGTGCAAAATCTGAATATAGTTTGTACAGAATCGAGAGAAGAATCGATTCTACAAATAAATAAATAATTTAAAAAAACATTTTTACAAAGAGGCTTTTATTTGAATGCTCCAATAAGAGGAGCGGAACAAATAAATAAATTTAGAGATAGTGTTCCCCACATAAATATTTCCTTCGATAGCGCTGGATTTAGGGAGCATAAAAAATGGAAACACTGATATTAATTATAACACAACATTTCTTCTTTATTGATAATTATATTGTAACCATGGCGATAAATCAACCACACCTTCCGCACCGTAATGTCATAGATCACAAAGATATTGCACAAAGGTTCTAATACATTTTATGTCCATGAATCGGTCATGAACAGATAGAATGAAGAACTACTGTTTGCATTTCTCAATTATACTTTCTAGATTCAAAAGTTTGCAAAATGATCCCCTTTATGCATGACGTGTCGGAGCGAATCGACAAGCGGCAGTGACGGAAGAGTTAATATTACACTGACGCATATGATATGCGGTAGCCCTGTACCAAGGCAATGCCGAAAATACACGTGACCTACGAACGATGGCGCTATTTGCGAGTGCGTGTCATCTGCGTGTTAAGACGCAGGACCGACATACGTGTCGTTGGCCTCTGCACGTTGCGATTTAAACGTGATCTTGCAACATGCAAAAATTTCAGCTTATTCTCAAATCAATAAATGGTATAGAAAATTTATAACATGAACTCAACCTTCACAAACTTTGTGATTTTAAACTCTGACTGAATATGTGAACTTTAAGCAACGAGTAGCTATTTTCATTTTTGAGTAGTTGAAACGTCACAATAAATCAATAATGTAATTATTTTAAAATAAATCATGTTATGCACTTTTAATCACTAGTTACTTATTTCAATTATTAAAAGAGGAAACTCAACGTTTGTCATGTAAATATTGTGGGAGGTATCAATTTGGCAAAAGTTAAATATTTGACTTTGATATCTACGAGTACTTATTAAACATTTACTGCACAGCGATTTATAATAACACTTCAACCCTTAAACATCCCACTAACTACTAACGACGAGGAAAGGACCTATCACATCACGCTATCTATTAGGCGAATTTGTGTAGGTTTTTGTTTCCAGTTTTTCATATCTTCTCAAAGGTGTCATCATCATCATCATCTTCAGCTTCTCTTATTCCAAAATGAGTCGTAATTCTCCTCTGCTGGTGGTCTTTGTTATCCATTGCGTGCCGGCAAACCTCATAATGTCATCTTCTCATCGTGCTTTTGGTCTACCTGGTCTTCGGACACCAGTTCGTGGACGCCGTTCAGCGTCCGACTCTAACGTTCGTCCCGACATCTCATCAAATGTCCCGTTGCGCTGGCCGATGTCAATCACACGTGATCTTTTTTTCATAGAACTATGTTGGCAAACAAGCATACTGCCCACCTGATGGTAAGTGGTAACAGGATACTTTAGTACTATTATTTATTCTGTGGTACTTTAGTACTACTATTTATAACAGTCACCTATCGTACATGTGGTTCTTGTGAAATCTGCAACCCCCACAAAAACCACAATGTACGCTGACAACTTGTGACATAAGATGTAAAGTCTAGGTCTTAAGATGTAAAATCTTGCCCTTTAAACCGGAACACAGCAATGCAAGCACTGCTGTTTTTGCACAAGCAGGCGACCTTGGTACAGAGTCTCCCTTCGGTAAAAAATTGTTCTTTTCCTAATCCTTTTTTACTTTAACGGGTATTTACTTTTTACTTCTTTCTTTTTTACTTTTAAAGGTTTTTTACGGCTGACTCCTTTCTTGCCTCTTATTCCATCCGCGGGCAGAAAGAAAAGGGAGCAACGACATAATCATGTGACGAGAGCAACTACATACAGTGACTAAATGAAAAAAAAAACCACGGAGATTATTTTTAAGATAACGTCGGTTAATATATAGTTTCACGCACTGTGTGCGAAACATAATCTTAATTTGTAAATGTGTTTCTGTATTTAATCATTGTGTTCGGATTCTATTAACAGTTTGTTATTGACTATAAATAGACCCCCAGCCGGCTTGTTAGCGTGTAGACATATTCTAACCTGTTGAGGCCGGGGTGGCATTAGGCAATGTGCCGTCGCGGACAAATAGTTGCGGTTTTACCAGGCGGACGCTCAATAAAAAGTATTTTACTACGCCTAAGTGCTCTGTTGCACGCTACGCCGTAGTTCTTTGGATATTTATGATTTCTCCCTCGTATTTTGTGACTAAGCAGCTATTATTTTATCTGGCTTCAGTAGCTTGGTTGGGCAGCAGCTTTTATGCTTGGTATTTGATTGCTAAAGTCAAGCAAAGTAATGTTCGCCGTAGTCAGCTCGAAGGTGGGTGCTTCAAAATATCTTCGGAAGACCATTATACAGTGGGTCTTCCGCCTGATCTAGCTCTGGTTGTGTCGGCGTTAGTTGGTGAGACTGTGAGACAGTGAAGGAATAGGAACATCATGCCCCATGGATCTGTGAGTTTCTTTTGAAATTGGGGAACGTGATCGAAAATTGCTTGGTACCTTACTTTTGAACTTATTGTTTTTTTTGGAAAAGTTCAATGCATCAAATATATGGTATAGTTGTGAAAAACTGTTACATATTATGTTACACAAATTTTTAAATATTTATGTTGCCTGAGAATACTTTGCTAATAAAAATAGCGAAATGGAAGTGTGCTCTTCCAAAAATGTCTTAAATATCAGCGGGACTGAATTCGCGCATGTTTACACATTCCGTATGATACTGGGCCATTTCTGTGACTCAGCAGCGACAATTATAAACTAAGCTTTTTGGCGCCAACTACTTACGAACATTTTAACAAAATCAACTCACAAAGTGACACTAAATACAGAAACACATTTCAGGTGATTCTCACCTAGATAGATTAAAACTGATTGTGTCGAAAAATTATCATAGAAATTAATGTTCAATAATTAATTTTCATGTTTATGCCATCGACGACACACACGAATGAAGACAAATAATAATTTGAAATATAGGTACACATTACCATTACGACCATTTGCAGGTGAGGGTATACGGATGCACCGAGGCATAAGCTTCCGTTTATTTCAGGTAGAGTTCTCACACATATTGGTGAGACTTATGGCCGATTTCACCAACCATAACTTAGTTTAGGAAGCCCCTAAGACGTATGCTGTTACTTTTTGTCTTAAATGAAAAGAATGTGACAGCATGCCACCTAAGAGTACCCTAAGCTAAGAAGAGGTTGGTGAAAATGGCCATTAGTGTCGGTGCTGAATACAGCTTCAAGCTTTGTGTGAACACTTATATATTCAAATGTACGACTTCAATGTTGACCACTTACTTCATGGACTAATCGACTGTTGGTAAATCGCTTCAGTTTCGTACTTTCCTATGTGGCGACTTTCACGCATATCAAAGGGTTCAAAGTTCAAACTTTACACAGCCGTGGTAGACTGCATTAATTAGTGCTCCACGTATTTGAAAAGTTTCATATATAAGTACTCTAACACAACCATTCCATTTTAAGTTTTGTAAGATTAGTCTGATATTAATTATAATAAATAACATGCGCTTCAAACCTTAGAAGACTTAAGCGAAAGACTTTACAAATACGTTGAACACTGTCTTGTGTCAAACTATATGTTCGTAGGTCATTATGAGTATGTGTTTAAAGTTTGAGCATATTCACTTTGTTTATTGCTGTGTGGTCGCTGCCTTTATGCATATTAAAGCGGTAAAAGTTCAAATAATGGATTCAGCACAAGCGTGCGTGTTGCAAAAAAAAAACTGTTCAACAGCTATGCCTGTAGTAGCGTAAAGTTGTTTAAAATGGCTTCCGTCCGAAAAAAGGACGATTACTTACTTTAATTTCTACATCGGGTTATAGCAGGATTGCTTTTGTTTTTCACTTAGAATAAGGAGCTTCGCTTTCATTATAAGTGAATGGAGTTCAATCCAGGTACATTTACTCTTTCGCAACATAACATTCTTGATTGTGTTAGTGACACAACTTGCATTTTGATAATGAAAATCATTTTTTTTAAAAACGTCGCCCCACACTAGGATTTTCTCCTGTATCGTGGGTGCAGTTACAAACATAGAATATCACATGCACATACGCCCAGACCGGAACAAATTTCTGTAGGCCATACAAAACATTTGTCCCGTACGGGAATCGAACCCGCGACCCGTTGCGCAGTAGGTGATCACTCGACCTCTGCGCTAAGCGTGTCGTCAATTAATATCTATGATAAAATACAATTATTTTTATGAAATTGAAACGGCTATTCAGGATTATATCTATATGTCAAACTTAGAAACTGAATGGATAAACATAAAAGCTAAGTTGGCTCCCATAATATATTGTTTCCGAGGGCAATAAATTTAAAAATTGCATTATTTTCGCGTTGTGTCAGCGCGGTGAGTGTTCGGAAGACAACCGGGAAAAGCCGGGAGCGGTGCCAACGACACGGGGCTAAATGCGGCGACGCGTCACGCGTCACGCCCGCGACCTGACGCGACTCACGGCGACGGCTTAATTTCATAATTATACACGATGCTCCCCCACTTCAATAAACCGATGCATTACAGGTGAAAAGGAATAGAGCGCTGCTGGCCTTAATTGTCTTTTTTATTTCGTTGGAAACATAATAATTTACGTGCGTCACTTTGTTCCCATCGTCTGATACGTTGCATTGAAATTTAATGTAACAATGATGACAAAAGAATAGAAAAACTGGGAATTCAAGTGAAAACCGTAATATTGTTATAGTTTTTGTGGAGTCTCCTTCTCGCATTATAAGCTAGTTATTCGTAAGAAGAAGCCACAAATTTGCGCAATTTTTAGGTTAAGACTACCTGGTTTTGATTTAGAGGTTCCAGAGTCGATTTCCGTTAGTGATGTATATTCCATTAGATGGTAGGGCAAGTATGACCATTATGTAATCATGTCTATAGTTTTCCTTCAGCTGTTTTTTTGAATACTGCAAATTATTGTCAAATAATTTATATCTTTATTAATTTTATAACTTTTGTTTGGATGGAATACCAGTTATATTATAATGTATATTGTATATTTTATTACCTATATATTGTACTTTATACATAGGAATACTTATACATACATTATCTATTTCTGCCGCCAAGCAGCAGTGCTTGCATTGCTGGGTTCCGGTTTAAGGGTAATATATGGCAGTGAAATTTCTGGGTACCGCGACTTTACAGCTTACGTCACAAGTTGGCAACGCACACTGTGGTTTTTGTGGGGGTTGCAGATTTGCTGCAAATCTCCATGGAACCATGTGTATTACAGGTGACTGTTACCACTCACTATCAGGTGGGCAGTATGCTTGTTTGCCAACTAGGTTGTATAAAAAAAAACCCACATATTTTCGTTCCGTATATTTTTATAAGTGGCAATTTTTATTGTATTACGCAAATGTATTAGTATCTACTTGTACCTACGTAGTTGTAATTGGTACGTGATATTTTATTTTACAATACATAGCGTGTTAGGGTTTTGAATTTTTATCCATAAATATTAAACTGTTTAGTGGTTTTTCCTTTTGTCTGTCTGGACAAAATTTTCCCTTCGTGACAATTGATTACATAATTTTTTGTTTTATAACTTTTTCCTTGCAAGCAGTTATTAAGACACATATTGTGAAATATGCAAATGTATTCATAGTTTTATTATTTACAACCACGTCTTCCGAGCCTTTGTGAATTGTAATGCATATGAAATGAAAGGGGCAGTTTGCGGCACAATTGACATGATTGCCGCTATTATACTGCCAGTCGTTTTTATGTTATATTTACAGCCGTGGTAGCGATGCAAATGATATTTAAGTATAATGGTATTGAGGCTTTTTAATGACAAGGTGGTTTAAGGCTTTTTAAAAGACGAGCGTTCGGAGTGATCAAATCATTGGATTGTGTGAAACCTCACATTTCTAGGCGGCCGTTCCGGCTCAAATACGAGTAGTTTAACTATTAGGAACTGCGCCCGTGCAAAAAGCATACAGGGTAAATTATGAGGTACCGGCAACCTCGCAGGATTAGATAGCTAACATTATTAACAACGTTTGTTTTACGAGTTTTAAGATAACTCAATACATTGAACAAAAATCAATTTTCTACTTTTTATTGCACTGTCGTAACATTGATAAGTCTATGTTTCATTTATAAACCACGACGGAAGACAACGCTACGCTCGCGCGCTGTGCGCGTAGAGTTACAAACATGCTAGAGGTATATTAAATGAATATTTATTTTTGTATGAAAGTGAAATCTAACGAATTATCAAAAGTCGTAGAACAAACGTTGTAGTTAATGATGCTTGCTATCTAATCCTGCGAGGTTGCCGGTACCTCAAAATTTACCCTGTATAGTCAATTTTAAAAATAATTAAAATGTTAACAATTTTGACAGACGTTTTAATTTATTTAATCTTTATTAATATAAATAATGTTTTTAGGTTTTTACTCTGCGCGTTCTTTAAATCATTGAGCATGATAAAATTTTGGTAGTCTTCTGGGAACGCCCGCCCGTACAGCGGTCTCGTACCCACTCTTAACCAAAAATCTCATTACCAATACGTAAAGATAGCCATGCTCATTAACAAAATTAGGTGTAAGTACACACATAATTTGTTTGAAAAAAGTGGATGACTTAGTCAGAACATGACATATTTTTTTTGTTCTATATAAAATAATTATATTATAAATTAAATACTAATACCCAGTATTTAAATTTATAATATAATAAATTCCCAAGCACCGAAAAATTAGCTTCAAAAAGAGAAAATTAGTTCAATATTTTTTTACCCCTAGGTGATAAAGGTTTTTTTGATTATTATTATGGTGAAACGTAGTTCGCGGGCATAGCTAGTCTTTCTTAATATGTAAAATTCTCGTGTCACAGTGTTTGTAACCAAACTTCTCCGAAATGGCTTGACCGATTTTTATGATTTTTTTTTGTGTATATTCGGTAGGTCTGAAAATAGCTCGTAAACTATTTTTTATACCCATAAGTGATAAGGGTGGTTTTTTAAAAATTATTATGGTGACAGTCATGTAGTTCGCGGGCGCAGTTAGTCTTTCTTAATCTTAGACCAGTACTAAATGGTCTAAGTTCTTAATATATGAAATTCTCGTGTCACATTCAAACGGCTTCACTGATTTTAATGAAATTTTTTGTGTATATTCGGTCTGTGGTCTGAGAATAGGTCGTTAGCTATTTTTTATACCATTAGGTGATAAGGGTGGCCCTCTCCAGAATTTTGTTACAATTTTTATAGCGAAACGTAGTTCGCGGCACAGATATTAAATATATATAAAGCTTATCGCAGCTAACATAAGATAATTTGGTTTATAATGCAAGTTCTTTTAATTATACTTATATGTCACAGCTAGTCAATCCAATTATTTTATATCTAAAATAACTGGTTGTGCGTATCCTACTAATATTATAAATGTGAAAGTGTGGATGTTTGGATGTTTGTTACTCAATCACGCAAAAACGGCTGAACGGATTTGGATCAAATTTGGCATGCATGTAGCCTTTGATATGGAAAAGAACATAGGCTACCTTTTATCCCGATTCCTTAAGTAGTTCCCGAGGGAAAATTGTTTACGAGCTAAGCCGCGGGCAGACAGCTTTGAAGTATGCATGTCACCTATGCTATGGAAAAGGACATGTACTCTATATTCCTTAATGATCCCTCAAATAGTTCCCGTGGGAAGATTAAAAATTGTTAACGAGCGAAGCTTTAGACCCAATTCTGAAGTCCACGCAGACGAAGTCGCGGGCAGAAGCTAGTAAATCCATAAATTTTAAATTGTCTTAGAAAAAATTACAAATTAAAACACACAAAACATAAGAAAATATTTTGAACGTTTTTAATCCCTTTTCAGTAATTACCTCCACAATGTTCAATCCATTAATGTACGTATATGACATCAAAAAGTCCGATAGCAATTTCGCGAAGCGATTACAATTCAAAATACTAGTAATAGGTCTCTAATTTGTCCCCATAAAGGGATTTCCCTTTTCTGAAAATTATGCACTAATTTGTGAGCTACATATGTTACCTCCCAGCGATCGATGGTACGGTCGGTTCGTAATTACTAAACTCATTAAAGCCGTTTCGATTTGAGGCTTGAAATATGAACCAATAATTGGATCTCGATCGTTACTCATTATTGGCCATTTACAATGCAGACATTTAATGGTTATAGCTACGCGTGTATTATTTAGCGTAATTGCCATGTGCTCTATAGTGAACGGAGTAATTAACGTGATCTTTCGACAGTGAACACAATGAACGTAGCAAAAAAGGATTTCTAGGCCCAAAGCTTGCATTACGTTGGCGCCGACCTTACGAAAAGAGTTCTGCTACGCTCGATTTTTGCGCGCACGTGCTTTGAATTCAATCACCAGGAAGCTCTGTAAGCAGGTCATAAGGCTACGATACACATAGCGACATAGTACCCAGTAAGTTATTTAGCTTCGCTCGTAGTCTCACTTCCTATTAGGCAATCTGTCCTCTTCTACGTGGAACGTGATTAAGTTATAACGGAGTTGCCCTTCTGTAACAGTTAGTTATCTTTAATATGGGGCAGCGATCTGGCGCGCGCCGTGAAAGGTCAGAGGTGAACCGTAGCAGCCTGCTACGGTCGGCGACGGTTCGTAGCACTTGTGCCGAGTTGCTTCTATGCTGCTGATCTTTTATGTGCCCGTTACGTAACTAGAGAACGTAGCATTGTTGAATTTCAGCGAACCATATTTGTAGCTTTTATCTGGAAGTTGAAAGAAAGTTGAATTTCCTCACTTTGATTGATTTGGGCTTTGCATTAAATTTGATATATTTTGATTCACAAAAAAGTGTATGTTTTTCTGAGCTTAATATTTTATGAATCACAAGTCGTCATAGCTGTAATCTTTATATAGAATAAAAACATTAATGTACTTTTTTGTTGGAACTGTTTATGTTCTTTCTAACGTTGAACTATATATGTAGTTTAAGGCCTTGCCTTTTCTGTATAAAAAAAATAATATTTATGTTATTCACAGTTCTTTTCTCAGCTCTGGCATAATAACAATAATGATTGCCTGAAATTATAACGTAGCGTGTATAGAAGTTATACTACAAAATTGGCGTGATTCACAACAAAGAGTGATTTTTTCACAATCAAAACTTTCATCAACGAACAAAACAGAATTTTCTATAAAGAAATGATTAATGACGCCTGAAGGTTTATATGTTTTTTTTTATTATAAGATAGATAGGATAGGTGAACAACTATGCGTACTTTTATAAATCTAAACATGGTAAAGTTTAGCGGTAGTTTATTATGTTATATCATGACGACACATCCAACAACGATATGAAATTATTTCTAAAAACGTTTTATTGTGCTTATGTTTAAGTGGCATATTCATTAATAGATTTGATGTATGAGCATGACTCCACAAATAAACACTCACTTTTGCTTGTATTAAGTAAGAATATTAAGTTATATTCTTTAAATTACACAAGCACAGAAAATTTGGCGACTATCTTATTATTTCCATAAAATAATCATATTATTTGGTGCATAAGCAATATATACTGGTCTGATGGTATAATAATGTTCGCGACATTACATTTCGGGCTGATTACGGACCCTTGCAAGTTAGTAGATTCGCTTAAGGTCCCTTTATTTGCACATTGTATTGCAATGAGTTACTCGCCGAAGTATTCCGGACCTCTATAGTTTTACGGGAATAAATGACGTCCGATTGCTAAATAATTAAAGATTCATTTAATTTAGAAAGCATGTAATTGAACTTATATTTTTATTGAAAACTTCATAATGCATTAAAATCTTGGTAAGAAAAAGCTATTGAATTACGATGATAAAAGAAAAAAATATTAGCTCTCGATAATTGCATGCCATGCGGGACAGTCTATTTCCAATTTCTTTGTCTAACTGGCAGTGTTAAACTTTATTACATATGTGGTACCTATGTGGTACCTATGTATGTGGTATGTAGTACAGGGCGTAATGCAACCGTTCTCGAAGAAAAAAGAACACAATTCTACTTGTGAAATTGAACAACAACAAATCAACAAAATCAAGGAACATATGTCCAAAGACACAAAAAAATCTGGACGTTCCATAAGAAAAAAAATATTGAAACTCTATCTCTCTACAATATTAAACTCAATACACGGACAATTTTATCTTGGGCAATATTCGAACCTGGAGGACTAGACAAAGTAGCATTCGCGTTTGTTTCGTTAAAGTTAACCAAACGTTCTGTATGGAACGGTAATGTATCTATGAGAATGATTCGTGATGTGGAATTATTTCCATAATTTTTTTCTTTTCGAACTTCGTTAATCTTTTAAGCTTGGTGGCGCATTGGCGCGCACATTCAGCAACAATTGCTAAGGCTAAGCATCGTTGATTGTGGTCAGCCCTATGATGGGTCACCAAAATACGAAACATCTCGAGCTCCTCCGTGCTTCGGAAGGCACGTTAAACAGTGGGTTCTGCGCCTGATCTCGCCTCGGTCGTATCGGCTAATCGTTCCATCGGACTAGGCGAGTGAAGGAACCGAGGGTGCACTTGCGTTTGCGCAGTCACTTATGCACTATAATATCCCCGTGCAGATGGCTAGTCTCTGTTGAGATTGGCCGCCGTAACCGAATATCGGTTAGGAGGACATTATAAAATCGTTTTTGTATTGCTTCTTTGTTGCGCGTTGATGCCTTCACCAATACAATGCTACTAAGGAATTAAGTATTTTCCTGCCCACCCCGTGCGAAATTTTACCTGCATTGATCTCTTTCACCTTGTTAAGCCAAAGCAGACCTTACTCATTGCTAATAACTAAGTACATACCACATCCAATTTAAACATCTTTACGAATATCGTGACAAATGGTTAAGAATTTAATATTTATGACTGCATTTTAATTAAAAATGCTAATATTGCGAAAACAACATTCAAATCAGATTTTACTAGAGGGAGACGCTGTACCAGAGTTGTCTACATGATCATCATCATCACAGCTCGTCCCCACCGAGGGGCACAAGCCTACTCTAACTAGTTATGTTAGGGCGATTAGGCCCTAGTCAAACCACGCTGGCCCAGTGCGGATTGGTTGACTTCACATACACCTTTGAATTGCTTCGCAGGTGTATGCAGGTTTCCTCACGATGTTTTCCTTCACCGTAGGAGCGTCAGATAAATTTACATATGAAATTCGTGAATCGAAAAACACATTGGTACAAGGCAGGATCGATCGCGGGCCTCCCGATTCTACTCGGGGCACAGTCCAGTGCCGAGGCCACAGCGGCAGCGCAGCGCCACCGACGCTCTTCATGGACACCGCTATCTTACCTAATTTCTGCCGCACAGCAGCAGTGCTTGCATTGCTGTGTTCCAGTTTGAAGGGTAAGACAGGTAGTGAAACTACTGGGTACTGTGACTTGACATAATGTCACAAGTTGACAAGGTACATTGGCGTCCTTGTGGACCATGTAGAAATGCTTGTTGGCCAACTTTATTGTACAAAAAATAATTTCAAGAAACGGAGGAATTGTTATTCTAATAAAAAAACTATTGATAATAACTATATAATTGTAAGCATATTTCCTTTTGTTTATAATCTGTAAACATTGTTAAATATTAAATGCGTTTATGCCATGCATATAGTATACACAGAAAACAGGTAGGTTCCTTCAGGCATTAGGTAGGTACATGTTTTATTTGAGTCCAGCAGCCGGCTCGCCGTGGCCTTTGTCTTGAATAAGTTACTATATGATTTCAGCTCAACAGTCATGTAAATATTTTAATACTGAGCGTTGGACTCGTGAATTCTGCCTTATACGTGTTCATTGCATATAATTCTGTATTCTTAATCCACTTTCGTCTTTGAATTTAATACTATTTGTGCATTCTGTTTTTCGGACTTAGTGCCACAAGTTCTATCTATTACTTAATATATTAAGTAGTGGAGAAAATTAGAGACTGAGAATGTGTAACTCTCATCAATTCTCGAAACAGCTTTAGCGATATAGTGCTGGCTGTAGCAGTATTTGGAGAAAAGATTGTATCTAGGTTGACAGTTTCAGAACCGCACTGATAAAAATTTACAATAAATTTTGAAACTGGAAAGATAGAGTTGGAGCTGTTTGGATTTTTCATAAAGGTGTATTCTTACGTTCATAAAGCAGAAGAAAGATAGTGGTTTATAATTCACCGATTGATCGGCAATCGTTATCAAACTGGATGACTTACGGCCGAACCCAATATTGTATCCGTAGTTTAAGATTAAAAACAATCTCGGATTATTGCGTATCGCTCAATCGATCTCTAATCCGCGTGCCAATAACTAAAGACTGCAATCCTAGGATTCTTTTGACACCGGATCGCCAGCTATCCTTTCCCTCTTGGCCGTTTCTTTATACGCAAAATATTAGATTGTGCAATATTATTACTGTATGTTCTATGAAAACAAACTAGCTATAAATCTTTTTAAATAATGTTTCTTATGCTTCTAACAATAAATATAATGTTTAAAAACACTTAGAAATTACTCTGTAAATAATAATATATCAAATACAATATTATGCAAACTACTTTTTTTATAGGAATGGAACGGAGACGAGCACGCGAGTGACATTATATTTGTTTGTTAGCTAGCTGTGGTGTGGTTGGTTTGATTTGAACGTATAATTTGTGATTTGAATTACTTAATATAAATTAATAAAAACAACGAATAATCGTATAATAAATACAGAAGTAAAATTTGGGGTGAAAAATTACAGAAAGAAGAGGTGCCTCTCCATGATTACTAAAAAGAAGAGGAAGATTTTTATATGAGTGTAATGTAGTAATTAATGTGTAAACTATTGAGGTAACGAAATGTAAAGAGGAAAATAAATGACTTATTTATATTATCATCATTTATTTCAAATAATATCTTAAATTTAAGATTTTTACAATATCTATACAAGAACAAAATAATATAAAAAACTTAATCCGACAGCGAGGCAAAGCTGAAGCTATTATCTTCTAATATATAAAATGTTCGTGTCCCAGTTTGTTACCAAACTCCTCCAAAACGGCTTGAACGATCTTTATGAAATTTTTTGTGTAAGTATGTTCGGTAGGTCTGAGAATAGGCCGTAAACTATTTTTTATACACCTAGGTGATTATTATGGCGAAACGTAGTTCGCCGGCACAGCTATTTATTATACACTAGCTGTGCACGCGACTTCGTCCACCTGGAATAGTAACGGCTGGACCGATCTTGATAAAAAGTAGCCTATGTTATACCTTATATAATTAGCTATCTATTAGTGAAAGTACCGTCAAAATCGGTCCAGCCGTTCCGGAGATTAGCGGGAACAAACAGACAGATAGACAAAAAAAAATTTAATTGTGTTTTTGTTATTGGTACCCGATATACATTCATACCCATTCATTTAAAACTTGTTGTTTTGACAATACAAACAGACACTTCAATTTTATTTATTTGTATAGATTTCAAACACATTCACATCACATATTATATAGCGCGGCAAAAGGTATTTTAGTCACTGTTTTGATGTTTCTTTTATGTATGGCATTATTTTCGTTGAAATTAATTTACGACAGTTTTGTTCAGCCGGAACCAAATAGTAAATTCGTAGTTATTTATTGCTATTGTTGATATTTGGTGTTAATTGCGACGTTGTTGTTGTAACATTTCATCATCATCACTGCAATCACGTATCGAAATCTGATATTGTTTCGGCTCATAACTCCAAATCACTACTATCACATCTTCCAAAAATATCGTCTTTGCCATTGCCATTTCTGACAAAAATACAACAATTATTTTCAAAACATGTAAATCAATCCAAATTTTGACAAATAAACCATGAAAATAGGAAGATTGCCAAAAAAGATTGTTTAGACCTCAGAAGAATAACTAAAGCATAGAAACCTAGCAAAAATAGCTACTGAACTTAATATATTTGACTCACTTTGACATTGGCCCTGCTAATAGAAGTTAGACAGAGACACGTATATGCAAGATGTTTCGAAATTTTGTAGGTCGTCACTAATTCTCGCTTGTCAGTTCTTCTTCCAATGATGTCGTGCTCATCACTCACCTAGTTTCAACGTCGATAATTATATTATGTAGGTATTTAATAGATCCCTAATACTAAAATGTCTTTATTACGAGAAATATAACATAAATAATTAAGGGTAGATTTTCTTATGTAACTTATCCAGCTAATAGCTGCTGTGTCTCTTTGGTATGGTCAGGCTGGCCGTTCATGAGACTAAAAGCGGGAAGTGCGAGTCGGACTCGCCCACCGAGGGTCCCGTATAAAATTGTAGGTTATACTTTAAATAGAGACAAAATTTTTTATGATTTAATTACAAATGTGGAGTTTGAGATTTTCCCTGACTTGTAGTGTAAGACTATATAACTTCACAAATTTCATAGTTCTAGCTAGATCAACGAAAGGTACCCTATACATTTTGATGCCCGTGACAATGTCGAAATATATACGTTTTTGGCGACATAAACGGCCGTACCTTTTTTTGTTACTTCGAAGTTTGATTTTTTCACATCTTCAAGGGACTAGAACTTGTTAGTGTAGAACTGAGTAATTATATGGTTTTAATTTCAACTCGATACCTTCACGCGTTTCCAAGATAGTCTTGACAGACAAACGGACAATAAAGTGATCCTATAATGGTTCAGTGTTTCCTTTGAGGTACGGAACCCTAAAATTTGGACTATTTAAGTGACGGGTATTTCCCGTTATCTAAAATGTTGGAATTTTTCTATTGCAGAGATTCACAAATTCTATGGGAAGGAAATCGAAGACACACTGCTTTTATTTCATCGCTTAGATTTAATTCATTTTTTATCGCATCGCTTAGAGGTACTTGAGGTTAATCTCATATTTAATTTACTTACCCGAAAATTTAACCCTCATGGATTTTGAACCTTGCATAAATTCGTGAATGCTAAAACTACTATTTGTACATATGCTTGGAAATTAAACTAAAAACATTAACATTTGACCATAATTTATTGTTAAGACATTTTTCGATAGATTTTTTACGCTTGGTGTGCGGCCGGGCTTAGAATGTAAATTTTCCGAAGGCGGCGTGTTGAGAAAAGTGGATCGCGAAAAGATAGACATTTATCAGCTCAATCTATTTACTTTAGATCACATTTTATTTCATAAGCAAACATTAAAACATAATACAACCAATATTCATATTTCAGTAGAAGTGACAGCCAAGATTTCGAATTTATGTCAACTCAGTATCATAGATGAAAGACAACCAAATTGATATATCTAAGTAGTTTGTATATAAAATCATTACTTTAACACGCCTCCTTGATTTTATAGAAAAACAATAAACATAAACACAACATAAAATTAACTTCTTATCAACTTATTCTAGCTTCGACTTAAATAGTTCAATCAACATAAACTAATCTGTTCATTTAACATTAGCAAGTTCTCTAAGCTTTTGAAATTTAATTCTCCCTAACGCTTTGGTTAACATATCCGCTAACTGTTCCTCTGTATGTATTTTTATTACATTAATGATACCCTTTTTCTCGTAGTCATACACGAAGTGGTAGCTTATGTCAATATGCTTAGAGTTTTTGCAAAATTTCCCATTTTTAGACAACGCAATAGCACCGCTATTATCCTCGTAAATTTTAACAGGTTTCCTAATCTCAACTCCTAAATCACCTAACACACCTATCAAAGGAAGTATCTCTTCAACACAGTCTGCCAGTGCATAGTATTCAGCATGAGTTGATGCTCTTGACACAATTTTTTGTTTCTGCGACTTCCACATAATTGGATTATTAAAAACTCTAATTATAATTCCTGTTGTTGACTTCCTATCACACTTATCTGCGGCCCAGTCAGCATCTACATAAGCATCCAATTCTACTTCATACTCCATGCTATAGTTCATTTTTAAATGTCTTGTACAATATAAATATTTAAGAACTCGCAATGCATACTTATAATGAGTTTCGCAATAGCTATTCTGGAAACGACTTAAATAATTAACGCTATATGATACATCTGGTCGAGTTCCACTTGCCACATACAGAAGAGCTCCAATTAAGTTTCTATACTTTAAAGTTGCACTCACATCTTTACTTGGTTCTATACACAAGTTCATTTCCATCGGTGTTTCAAAATTCTTCGATTCCACCACATTATATTTCTCTGCTAAGCTAACAATATATTTTTCCTGGCTCAGGGTCATTCTTCCTTCTTTACTATTAAATTCTACATTTATTCCAAGATACTGTTTTATCTCTCCGAGGTCTTTCATGCAAAACCTTTTATTTAGTAATTGTTTCAATTCATCTATAGCTTTCAACTTTTGTCCACAAATCAAAATATCATCGACGTACAGACAAAGATATATATTTACATTACTTAAACATCCTATATACAAGCAATTGTCATAATCCGATCTTTTAAAATTTATACTTATCATGAATTCATGGAAGCATTCATACCAGTCACGTGGGCTTTCCCTCAACCCATAGAGCACTTTCTGTAATTTACATACTTTGTTATCATCTGCGCTGTATCCATCAGGCGGGTGAATATAAACTTCTGATTTTATGTTTCCGTTCAAAAATGCCGTCTCTACATCCATTTGTTCAATATTCCATCTTCTTACACACGCAACTGATAATAAGGCTTTCATTGTCGTCATTCGTGCTACCGGTGAGTAAATTTCTTCATGCTCTTCGTACATTTGTTGAAATCCTCGTGCCACTACTCTTGCCTTATACTTTCCAATCGACTTTATCCTAAAAATCCATTTCACATCTATGACTTTCTTATCTACCGGCTTATCAACCATGATCCATGTTTTATTTTTCTCGAGACTATTTAATTCCTCTTGCATAGCATCTTTCCACTTTCTTGCGTCTGCACTTTTAATTGCTTCCTCATATGTTTCCGGTACTGACGCATCACTAAAATTAATATATACAACATGATCTTTACACTTCTCTGGCATCTTTCTGTCTCTTTTTGGTCTTATATCATTTTCAGTCACCTCCTCAGTCACTGTCTTATTTTTTTCGTCTTCATTATCTTCTATGCTGTCATAAAATCGTTCATTAGAATCATAAGTGGAATCTTCAATACTTACTGACTTAATTATTTGTCCTTCTTTTGCGTCAATAAAAGTTACATGTCGACTTATTACTATTTTGTCATCTACTAACACTCTGTAACCTGTATCAGTATATCCTACCAATATACCCTTTGTAGCTTTTGGATTTAATTTTGAAGTTCGCAGCTCATCTGGAATTCGTACATAACACTGTGAACCGAAAATTTTTAAATTATTTGCATTAGGTTTCCTGCCAATAAAAATTTCATACGGTGTTTTCCTCTCATAAGTATTAGTTAACGTTCTGTTTCCCAAATACACTGCCGTTAATACGCACTCAGGCCAATATTTTTTACTTATCTTTGATTCCGTAAGAAGACATCTCGCTCTCTCCATAACAGTTCGATTGAAACGTTCAGCTACACCGTTCAACTCGTGTGTGTACGCTGGTCCTGGTTTCAAATAAATACCTTTTTGTTTTGTGAAGTTATAGAAATTATCATTTATATATTCTCTCCCATTGTCGCATCTAATTTCTTTTACTCTTTTGCCTGTCTGATTCTCTACCATATTTACATAATCTCTAAAACAGGTAAAGACGTCACTCTTGTTATTAATTACACATACATAAGCTATCCTACTATAATCGTCTATAAATGAGACAAAATATCGCTGCCCTTTATATCCAGTAGGCGTAATCGGGCCTGCAACGTCGGTATGGACAATCTCTAGCAAGTCAGTTGCCCGTCGTCTCTGAATTCCAAACGGTAAATTGGTAATTTTATTCATTAAACAGATTTCGCATTGCACGTATCCCTCATCTAATGTTTCTGGTAACCCTTCTACTGCATTGTACCTACACATTGTTTTGAGCTTTTAAAAATTAGGATGACCTAAGACTCTATGCCATTTTTCTTTCTCTGACATAATATTACCACTCGCATATGCTACCTCACCTGTATTTACATTAACTTTACCATCAAGTTCATATAATTTATTTCTCTTTCGCGCTACAGCCATTAAACCTATATCTTTATTATATATACTAGCTACTTCCCCTTTAAAATTAACTGTGTTATTTCTATTTACAATACATGAAACACTTAATAAATTTCGCTTCATATTTGGTACATAAAATACATTCGCAATGTCAATTTTATTCAACTTACCTGCTGTATGGCAATACATTGTAACATTTCCTATCTTCTCCGACTTTAAGCAGAATCCATCACCTACCTTAATATTTACTGGCGTTTCTAATGTCTTATAATGACTAAACAACTTCTCATCATTTATTATGTGATCGCTACAACCGCTATCCAACAACCAAGTTATATCTGCTTTCGTTTCATTTGCTCCAGCTGTCAATGCCTCGACTTCTACATTAAATCCATATGCATCACTCGTACTGCTAGTTTGACCTGTATTCACACTTCTATTGTTGTAGCCTCTTCTATGACCTCTATACCCTCTATGTGTTCCTCGGCGTCCACTTCCATATCCATGTCCTCTACCACGATGTTGACTACGACCTACTAAATTGGGACAATCTTTCTTGTAGTGTCCAGGGTGGTTGCATTCAAAGCAGTTATCATTTCTGGACCCATCTTGGTATGAATTAGCTCGTGAGCTAAATGTCTGCCCTAGTTGTTCATTTTGTTTTCTCTTTACTTCAAGCAATAGTTTTGATTTCACATATTCAACTGTTTGATCCTTTTTGGGCATCGCATCTACAATATTTACAATATGTGCGAAGCTTTCAGGTAATGCAAGCAATAAATAATTAAGCCTGTCTTCTTCCGAAACAGCTTCTCCAGCATTTTTCAATTCATTAATCTGTTTTTCAAATATTTGCAAAAATTCTATAATATCGTCGCCATCTTTAAATTTTGTTTCGAGAACTTTCCGCTTTATGAGTAGTTTGTTAGCGCTGCCTTTTAGTAAATATATCTCATCAAATTTCTTAACCATGTCAAAAGCAGTAATTTCATTTATTATAATATCAAGCTGAGTATTGTTTACGCTATTTACAATAATATTTCTTGCTTTCAAATCAACTTTTCTCCATTCATCGTCTTTCATGTTATCCGGTTTGGTATTACTATCTACAGCTTCTTTACAATCTTTCATTTGCAGAAATAATTTTAGTCTAAATTTCCATTTCTCATAATTCGAGCCATCAAATATTTGAACACCAACTTCTCCTACTTTCACCTCCATATTTTACGTACCTCCTTGTTCCGTTTATTTTTGTCGTATTTTTATTTCGTATTTTTTTCAATCTTCTTAAACTTTTTAACCACGGACCTAACCACGCTCTGCTACCATGTTGAGAAAAGTGGATCGCGAAAAGATATGGTTGGTTTTTATGATATGATCGCGTTTTGGTATTTTACCTTTTCGACTCTTTCAAGTTCTTTTCTTGATCTAATATTTTAAATCTTAGAAAAAAATCGTCTGAACTGGTTGTTCTTGGCATCCGTGTCAAGGATTCCTTAAAGAAATAGTTAAGAAATTAAATACGTTTTTATTTTCATAAATAATATTTTAGTTTAAAGATTTCCTTTCATTAAATAACTTGACTTACGTCATGACGTCTCCATTTCATTGTTTTACTACTAAGTACATACAAAATTAATCTGATGGAAAATATCTGGAGCAAAGACTATGCTTTCTTCCAAGAATCTCCAATTTCGTCTGACAATACACTTTATCCATATGTTTTTTATACATTGTCTTTAGGAAATCTGTAAAATAAAAATATCGACAAAATTTGACAACACTACGCATGATCAAGAAAACCTCAAAGTAATTTTCTAAAAATCGCTAAAACATAAAAGTGAAATTAATATTACGTATTGTTTTTCTACAAAATGATTCAGCGATATTTCATATGTATATAAGTGTACTTATTAGCTCACATTCAAGTAACAATATGAGAAAACATGCCAATTTAAGGTCAATAAATTTTGATTATTTTCCTTTCGCGACGAATGAGACTTGCAGCCCCAAACTACACAAGACATTGTGTTACGGAGTACACAAACACATACTATTTGTAAATACCTAAACAATTCTTGCTTTCTAATCACTTAAATATTAATAAAATATCATCAAAATATTACTAGCCACGGGACGCACAAACAAATATTATACGAACAATTCAAATAGTTCAAACTCGGATGGTCTATCTTCGATACAAGGTACTATAGAATTTAGCCGTGTTATATATTTTTAACCAATTTCAATTTTTAACCAAAATGACAATTCAATCAATTTTCATCTAGTGACCACCTTGTGATATGCCAAAAGACACATATTACTCATCTCTTGCACTTACACAGTTTTGTGCCGTATGATAGAAAGAGACAAATAACACATAATGAATTCTTATTTTAATGTTCCTTCTATGCTTTAGTTGTTATTCTGAGGTTTAGACGTCAATCAATCCCTTTTTAATCAAAGATTGATTATTGGGACACGTCAAACGTTATTTTTGAACAGAGGTCTATCCAAAAACACTGATCGGACCTCTCATGGATGGTTGCCTTTCAGAGATTACAAATGCAATCCTTCGATTGGTTATAGAGACGCAAAATGGTACTTTTGGATTGAGTTTGCAATCTCAATCCGGAAAAAACGGATCAGGATCGCACGCGCAATTATGTTCATTATCTATAAGTATGGTATTCTTTCGTTCATTCGACAAATATACCAAGAAAACTCGGACGAAGACGTTATTTATTAAATTTATACGATGGCCGATTGCCGATGAGATCGCCCCACCGATATCAACGCGGCAGAAGCTATTGAAAGTTATTTTTTTGTGTAATTTCCGTTAGTTACTATTGATGCAAAGATTGGGTTTGGGTGTATATTTCGATAGTAAGATGACTATGTCCTCTCATGTAAGCACTGTTGTTGGAAGAGCCTATCGTAATCTGGGTTTTCTAATGCGTACATGTTCTCCATTTTCATGCCCACTTAGTCTAAAGATAGTTTATTACGCATATGTTCGTAGCATTCTAGAATATGCTGTTCCTATATGGTATCCCCATTACAAGATATATATTAATCGCATTGAGGGCATACAAAAGAAATTCATACGTCATCTTAATTATACATACAAAAAAATCGATATTAAAGTCTCTTACACTGAAATGTGCCGGGCCTACAATCTTTTGACATTGGGTGAGCGCCGGCAATTAATAGATATGGGCCTTCTTTATGATGTGATTTGTGGAGAGCTGGATTGCATGGAGCTGACCCGGTGTCTTGGATTGGCGGCCCCTGCCCGTCGTATTAGACATACCCAGCTATTCAACATTCCTTGGCACTCGACTAATTATGGTAAGAATTCTGTATTTGCAAGATTACCTAAAACCTATAACAATAACTTTTGTGGTATCGATCTTTTTAACATGTCTAAAACTGCATTTAAAAGCTGTATAAAACGGCAATTATATGCGGCTGGCAGCGATACATGACCTAGACCTTATTGCAAGGTCTTGCGTCTTTGTCCGTCGCGTGTCTCTGCATGTGGTTGAATATGTTTATATTGGTGTGTGTACGTATGAGGGTGTGTAGGCGTGCGTGTATGTCATGTCTTGTGGAAGCTTTGAACTGGGTTAATCTAAGGTGGAAGCGTGAGCTGTCAATGATCGAACAATATAACTTGTGGTTTTATCGGGTTGAAGCGGATTGTATAGTGACCTTTCCGTGATCCCTTAGTTAGAGCAACATTAAAACAATATTGAAATAGAGACACTGCTTTTGCAGCGTATGGCGCTGTCACCCTCTCGTTGCAGCTTTATACAGTGTACTGTTTAGAGCGATCATGGTATGTAGGCGGGTATGTGTGTATATGGGGGACTGCATACGAATGGAATAGAAGGTTTACAACTATACTATATTAGTATATATGTGTATGTATGTATATATATATTATAGCTTTATATATTATAGATATGTGTGTGTGTGTATATGTATATATATATTATTTAACTATAATCAATACATGTATTGTTTTATTTGTCTATCATTATCATCTGTTTTTAGTTACATATTTAAGCTTACTATTGGTTCTATTGACTACACAACTTGTATCTTTGGCCTTGTACCAAGGTTTAACTACTATTCATGTAAAAAAAAAAAATTTTATGTATACATTTAATGCTACGTGTTTGTTTTAATACCTAAGTACTTACATATATATACAAAAGTATAAATTTAATAGATTTTCCTATTACGCTACTTGTGTAAGAATTTAATTATAATGAAGCTTTCCTTGTATCGAGTAATAAATAATGTACGTAGGGATAGTCGTAATTGGCCTTTGAGAATTTTATGTATCTTTTTCATCATTTTATTTGGAATGTGCTGTGTACTGCCCTTATATATATAAAATAAATAAATAAAAATAAATTGATGATGAACCCCAAAATTAATGTTTCCGCGATTGTTTCTCAATAGTCCCACAGAATAAGAAGTACAATTATAAAAAATATTACACCAGAGTAAATAGACGCGTGACAGCCGTAAAAAGTTGGAAGTTAGCAGGCGCAGGGTTTGACGTTACGTAACGAGTCTGAAAGTTTGGAAGTTTACTACTTGTCGAGCGCGATCGTCTGTCCCGCTCCTGACTTCAGATCGATACGGAGGCTGTCTCCATCCCCTCGAACTGCCCTTTATTGTGTAACCAAAACCTATCACGATCGGATCGATTTGGCAGTCATTGCGGCGTCACAACAAGGTTATCTGCCGATTTTGTCTTTTATAAAGCAAAGCAGTGATCGATGCACTATAACTGCCAAAATTGAAAGCAATTTGTTAGATTTTGAGTTACACAATCAATAGGCCACCGCTTTAATATGCAATGCAAAACTTGTCACGCTTTTAATTTGACTTGTATCTCTGTCATATATCTCATAAATAATAGTCATAATAAAAGCAAAGAATTTGTATGCTACGTAATCGGAACCACTTCAAGATCCGTGGCATACAAAAACGAATTTGAAGTAATAAGTTAAAAGACTAATAATTATAAAACAAATTTAGATAAAGTAAATTTTATGAGCAGAAAAAAATTCTCTCGGCCTGCGAACTTAATAACGATGAACCTATTAGTTATCTACGAGTAGTATACAAATTCATTAATAAAAAGATAGTCACCACAGTTTGTTGTGTTGAGGCCTCGATAACTGTAAATTCGAAAATGATTGCTAAAGATACACAATAAGGGGCGGCTCCATTAACCAGCTGATCGCTCCATCTCTTTCTCGCATTACATAACTTGAACTGTATCTGGAGCTTATTACGAGATTAGGTCCAGGAAAATGTGTTGGAGAGCGCGAACAAAGGCAGTGAGGTGGATGATGGATGGTTAAATTTTCGTTTTTATTTCGTTTTGTTGCGTAGGTAATACGCGGAACATCTTGTCAGTTTTACAAGAGGTAATCTTGTAAGCTCTTTTACAAACTCCTTGTTGTTCGGAGGCAGCTAAACCCATGTTATATGCCTTGGGAGCTCTAAACGAATGACTTAGGGCGTTTTGTGTTCTAACTCGTTTTTTCGGCGTTTTGTTTTTTCCTCATAAAAAAAATAAGTATATACTACAAAATTTTATTTGAAACATGGTTAGTAATTTAATTCAGATTTAATGAAAGCTACTAGGACCTATTTTTTTTATACAACAAAGTTAGCAAACGAGTATACTGATGGTAAGTGGTTAATGTGGTTCTTGTGAGATTCGGAGCAAATCTGCGGCTCCCACAAGAACTACAGTGTACGTTGTGACGTAAGATATAAAGTACCCAGTAATTTAACTGCCCTTCAAACCGGAACACAGCAATGCAAGCACTGCTGTTTTGCGGTTTTGTTGATTTGCGACCCTGGTACAGAGTCTCCCTCCGGTGTAGGTATATCGCTCACTTGAGGTTATACCAAATTTTGTAGTATTTGAAAAGACGAATGCGGTAATAATGAGTAAATTTTAAATCAAGTTATTTATACTGATAAATATTTCATATTGCTTTTTTGATAAAGCTGCTCTCTCGGATTTTGCAAGTGTTCTTAAGAAACTGTCATCATTGTCGCTTAAATCCATATCTATACTTACTAATATTATAAAGCTGAAGGGTTTGTTTGATTGTTTCTGTATTTGGTTGAACGCGCTAATCTCAAGAACTACCTACTGATTTAAATTGAAAATTTCTTTATGTGTCGGATAAATTAAAAAGTATGCAAATACAAGTAAAATGAGAAAAAGTTGACTTCACACTTGTTTCGAATACGAAAGTAGTCTGATACAAATAGGCAAATAAATCAATTTCTGCATTTTTTTAAATCAGTCAGTATTAACAGATATAAATAGTAATTATCCTCATTACAAACGTATAGTGTGGATAGTCTACGTATCGCGCGGGGCGGCCGAATAGCGTGACGTGTGAATGACCTAAACGGCTGATAGCGATGGCGTACGCTGCGAATCTCCGCCATTAAAAATAACTCTTATGACCTTCCTTTATGGATCATATTCTTTTGTTTAAAATGTTGAGCGAGCGGGTGACTGTGATTAAAATAATTTTAATTAATTTTTTAAGTATTTTTTAGTTATAATTTCTTTTCATTGAAATCGATTCAGACAACCGAACTACATTCAGGGTGTGCGTTATTTGTGTTACACGTATGTTCCAACGCTAGGCACGAGTCCCTTCTTAGACAAATGGCCTGTGACGTCACGTTGGCCAGACGAATTGGTGCATTGCATGTGCATTGTTTTATTTCGTGCTCTTCGTTTCTTTGCGGATGTACCTTTGTAAATGATATTCGTCTATGTCAGGGGTGCTCAAAGTTACGTAGGTAGGTTCTATGGCGCAGTTATAACCCAGATAGCATTCAAACTTGCCCACACTTGAGGCAAGTTTGAAGCAAACTTTCTAGTTTCCCATCAACAAGCTTGCATGATGTTTGTTTTAGGCTTGCATGATGTTTGTTTTTTCAATAACGCAATGTGTACACAATATTGCCCCAACAAACTAGTCGCTTTTAAAGTTTGTTGGGGCAATATTGTATGTACATTGCAACATTGCATACTGCGGGAAAAAACAAAAATTATGCAAGTTTGTCAATGGAAAACTAGAAAGTTTAATTCAAACTTGCCAGACTTGCCATTGCTATCTGGGAAGTATATAGGGATAGGGAAGTTGCAGAATTTCATGGCTATGCATTCAAGTAGTAAGTAATCAAGGTAAGGGTAGATCTGCTTTAGAAAGTCAATGAAGAAACTCATACTTATTTAAACTAGGCTAGACTTTCGACATGGTTTATAAGCGGACCGCCACACGGACAAATCGGCGGGACCAAAAACTTTTTCTTTGACAAGTACCACGCGTTCCTTTGATAAAGCAGCCTTTCGCCGCTAGCAGGTGGTTATGCGATAGAAGAAAGCGATGAAGGGGATATTCTGGCTTAGTTGTGAGTCAACTCTATTGTGAATCATCGGTAATCTTTTTTCGAGATCGACTCAAAAAGCACTCGCGATCGACCGCTTGAGCACCGCTGGTCTATGTTATCTATTTTTTATATTTATGTCACGTGTGACTGACTATGATGTTGGCAATGCAAATTAATTGAATAGAACGGATGTTATTATCTTATTTGTCGTTTTTGGTTAATTTTACCAAAACTATCGGCTATTCCACACGAACCGGATATTTTACCGGAGGGAGACTCTGTAGTCTGTACCAGGGTCGTGTGCTTGGGTACCTCCGTCTTACCTATTTCTGCCGCAAAGCAGCAGTGCTTGCATTGCTGTGTTCCGGTTTGAAGGGTAAGATATGGCACTGAAATTACTGGGTACCGTGACTTTACATCCTAAGTCACAAGTTGGCAACGTACACTGTGGTTCTTGTGGGGGTTGCAGTTTTGCGGCGAATCTCACAGGAGCCACATGTATTATAGGTGACTGTTACCACTTACCATCAGGTGGGCAGTTTGCTTGTTTGCCAACTTAGTAGCAATAAAAAAAAAAAGAACCCCAATTTAAATCACAACAGCGAGGTGGTGTGATGATGCATTTTAGAATACACATTGCAGCCCATATTATACCGGGTTATTTTTCCAGCAGGAGCCAAATTTTGTGTGCTTGTTCAGACAAGCAAAATGAAGATCTTCTACTATGGGACCAATCTCGAAATCGCAGAAAAAAATCAGCTGTTCCATACAAATGTTCAACATCCACTGAACCTGAATGTATGAAACAGCTGATTTTTTTATGCGATTTCGAGTTTGGTTCCATAGTAAAAGTTGTTCATTTTGCTTGTCTAAACAAGCATACAAAATTTGGCTCCTGATGGTAAATAATCCGGTATAAATACTCTACAAGCTGACTCGACGAACGAACGAACGGCGATTCATTATTAATAAGAAGAAAAAGATTATATTCTAATCTAATCTATTATATTATTCAATTACACAAGTTCGTATTTCTGTATGTACTTATTTAAATTAATTCCTTATTGCTTTTTGAACTTCCTTTTTCTGATGCCATAATTGTATACCCCGTATGCTTGTAACTTCTGGTGTCAATTTGTTTTGTGTACCTATTATACGAGTATACATCGTATCCTTTACAAGTGCTTAATTTTAAATTTCTTTTTGCTCTCAATTGCTGGACTTTTCGCCGTTGTATTTTTTTCCTATTTTGATTTATTTGAATTGTTTGTTAAATATAACTTTACAGAATTTTTATTACGATTGCGCTGACTACTTAGCCCCTAAGGCGCTTCCTCCGAGCTGTAGTATTATATTATCTATCATGGGTACATTAGCATTGGTACCTGTCAGTATGAGAATCTGTTCTTTGGAGAATTTTTGAGAATCTGTCCTTATGCAAACAATAGTACATTGTTACCCTAGGGGTGAAAGTAACTTATTTAGTCTCGAGACGGAGTTTGGCGCCCGGAACATAGCGAGGGTGCCAATAGTTCGAGGGACTAAATAAGTCTTTAACCCGAGGTAAACACTGTGCTTTTCATTACGAATACAAGGAAAGTAAAAATAACAACATGACTTAGCTGAAGAAAAAATGAGTGAATTTTATTTCACATAAATCGACAACTTCTGCTTTAACCTCTTCTCTTATGAAATCAGGCGTTAAATCCATATCTGAACCAGATGAACTCATTGTGTTAATTCAAATCTCTGATAAACGGAAGTATAAACAAAACTCTACAGCTCGAAAAAACAAATGAAAATCGGATTACCGCTTTCCCACCTTTTTTGTTTTTATTTTGCCGTGGCCTGCCAGCTATTCAGCCAGCTATCATTTTTTATTTTCATCATTGAAAAAATGGTAACTACTTTGCCCAAATCTATGTTATTTTTATGAAATAATTGAAACTAAATTATAATAAAGCCACTTAAAATAATATCATTAATTCGGGGCTATTTGCATCACTGCGACCTACAAAGATCTATTGTGACTAGCCTCCAAGTTAGACTTATTAGGCCTTACATGTGCTCCTTTAGCTGGGCACTGTCTAGGAATGATAAGATATTCCCAGCTTGGATTGTTTTTATATCGTTTGGGTCGATAATGTGTCTCCCCAGTTGTCGGTTTCTTTTGTGAATAAGGGGTTCACAAGAGCACAGGAGGTGCATTGGTGTTTCACGCTCCTGTTCACAGAATCTGCAAGCATCAGTTTCTTTTAGTCTCATATTGAAGAGATGCCTGTTCAACATGCAGTGGCCAGTCAGAGCCCTAATCATCACGCTCAGGTTGCCCCTGTTGAGCTTCAATAGCTCGTGAGTGCGCTTACGGGAGTATGGTTCGATTAGTGCTTTTGAATGTGTTAAACGAGGTGTTCTTTGCCAGTCCGCCTTTGCCTCTTGGAGGAGGTAGGTTTTTAAGTATTGCATAGCCTGGTTCTTTGAGATACCACAGAAAGGCTTTGGGCCAAATTGTAGTCCCTGGGCCCCAGATCTTGCTAGCTCATCGGCTCAATACTTTCACGTTATTTCAATTTTACATCGCGCTGTACTTGAGTAGCTGTATTTTGTTGGAACATGGTTCAATAGAATTGTGAAAATAGGACTAGATTTTTTATAATTTGACAGCTGTCAGTTTAAAACGATTCTCCCTAGGGCTGAAAAGTATTACTTTCAGCCCGCTCCTCAGGCAACTTCAGACCTAGTTTCTGAGTATGAGTAATGAAATAGTACATTGTTACCCTAGGGGTGAAAGTAACTTATTTAGTCCCGAGACGGGGTTTGGCGCCCGAGCGTAGAGAGGGCGCCTATAGTTCGAGGGACTAAATAAGTCTTTAACCCGAGGTAAACACTGTGCTTTTCATTACGAATACAAGGAAAGTAAAAACAAAATCATGAATTAGCAAAAGAACATATGAGTGAAATTAATTTTATTAAATGAACAACTTCTGCTTTTGCCTCTTATCTTATGTATGAAATCTCTGCTATACAGAAGAATAAACCATTAAAAATATAAAAAAAACAAATGAAGATCAGATTGCCGCTATCCCGCTTATTTTGTATTTTTTTCTGTGACCGGCCAGCTATTCTGCAATTATTTTTTTCATTTTCATCATTGAAGAAATGGTTAATATTTTGCCCAAATCTATGTTATTTTAAAGAAATAGTTGAAAGTAAATTATAATAGTCATTAAAAAAATATATTCTTTAAATACTTAACATTATGTTATTTCAATTTTACACCGTGCTGTAATTGAGTAGCTGTATAGAAAGTCGGAACATGGTTCAATAAAAATGTGAAAATAGAAATTTGACAGCAGCTGTCAGTTGAAAGTGATTCTCCCTAGGGCTGAAAAGTTCTACTTTCAACCCGCTCCGCAGGCAACTTCAGACCTACTTTCAGAGTATGAGTAATGAAATAGTACATTGTTACCCCAGGGGTGAAAGTAACTTATTTAGTCCCGAGACGGTGTTTGGCGCCCGAGCGTAGCGAGGGCACCAATGGTTCGAGGGACTAAATAAGTCTTTAACCCGAGGTAAACACTGTGCTTTTCATTACGAATACAAGGAAAGTAAAAATAAAACAATGAATTAGCTAAAGAAAAAACGTGTAAATTTGATTTTACATAAATCAACAACTTCTGCTTTCGCCCTCTTTCTCTTATAAAATCAGGCGTTAACTCCATATCTGAATCAGATGTCCTCATTGTGTTAATTATTAACACAATGGTATAGAAATATATTTAACAGTTAATAGAAATCTCTGCTATACGGAAGTATTAACAAAACTATACAAATGGAAAAAACAAATGAAGATCGCATTGCCGCTTTCTCGCTTATTTTGTTTTTTTTTCTGTGGCCGGCCAGCTATTCAGCCATTATTTTTCATTTTCATAATTTAAAAAATGGTAAAGATTTTGCCCAAATCTATGTTATTTTAAAGGTTATTTTAAAGAAATAGTTGAAAATAAATTATAATAAAGTCATTTAAAAAATATATTCTTTAAATACTTAACATTATGTTATTTAAATTTAAACCGCGCTGTAATTGAGTGGTTGTATAGAAAGTCGGAACAATAAAAATGTGAAAAAAAGAACTGTTTCTTTTTTAAAATTTGACAGCAGCCGTCAGTTGAAAGTGATTCTCCCTAGGGCTGAAAAGTATTACTTTCAACCCGCTTCTCAGGCAACTTCAGACCTACTTTCAGAGTATGAGTAATGAAAAGGTATTTTTCTGCTGTATTGTATACAAAGTGTTCGTCTATAATTGTTAACGCATTAGGAATGTGTTCGCTTTAGTGTTATCTGTACATTATACTCGTGTACTGATGTAACAATCGTTGATGAACCTATTTTATATTAAAGGCATGAATGATTGCATTTTATCTGCTTAGTATTTAATAACACAACATAACCGTATATAATTATTTAAATAGTTTAAAACTAGTTAAAACAAGCTAACTATTAAATAGGTATAGGTAAGTAAGCAAACGTGTGGGCGAGCCCATCGAGTAAATTTTGTATGTATATAATACAAATTATCACTTATTCGTATTACTATCCTCTTTGGCTTATTCTCAGAACAAAGGTTCAACAATATGGCGAACGGATTATATCAAGGTTGGCAGTTCAAGAACCGCAAGACCCGCATGAACCACACTTACCACTCTGCTGTGGAGTACAAAGGGTGGAAATTAAATACGGCTGCTGGAGGAAAACTATCCTAAATACTGATGATATCTGATTTTACTCACAGGAATCATTCCTTAGTTTTCGAAAATAGGTAGTAATAGCATTCAAAGATTTATAATAAACTAGCTGTGCCCGCGAACTGCGTTTCGCCATCAAAATACTAACACAGTGTTTAGTTTTTTCCTCCATTTCATTCCATAATGATTCAACTTTATCCTGCCTTTCATGAGCATCGGTCATTTCGAAATTAGGACAATTTTCGTAGGTTCGTAATGCTCTTTTTCTAACAGTCCACAAAATTAAATACATTACATATTACTATAAACACTAAGTATAATTATTGTTTTAGAGACATTATTGATATTAATAAATTCTTCTTCAGTAGAAAGAACTACACACACAGTTGCAAGAATAATCTTTATCGTATTCATGTTTCGAATTAAAATAAACAATTGTTAATAAATTAGAACTGTATACGAATAAAGTTTAGATTTTATACTGGGTGTTGGTAACACCAACTAAATATATTTTTTGGATATGACAACTTGGCCAATTTTGACTGGTCGTACAGTAAGCTCCTTGTCAAGCTATACTGTTTGACCTTTGAACCGTTCTTATGTCGCTCGTAATACTGGCGGTTTTCGTAGAGTTAATGTATAGCATGAATGGGGGGGTTACTGTACAAATACGTTTTCCGTATTCGATATCCGATCACGGAATACAGACACGGAGTTTCGTGAACGTAGCGCAGACATTCTTCTCATTCGGGATTTCTACCATTCTACCTAAACGTACGTACAGAACGTGTTCCGTTCGTAATAAAAACGAACGTGTGCGGCAGTCAATGAGTATTTTGTATAGATTTGATGCATTCGGATGCCCGCATTCAGAAAACGAATGCGAAAAAACGTATTTATGCGGTTAGCCTTAAAATGTATTGAGACTTCCGTTTTTGTAACGTGTACTGTGCGATATAGTGTTGCTGGCATAGTTCGGTTAGCAAACTCGCCGTGATGACTAACATCCAACACACAAACTTGGAGTTATCGTTAGTTAGTTCACGATCGTTGTATTATCACGGTCTCGAAGGATACTAAACACAGGTAACATCTAACATCGAACATCCAATAGGCCCCGGAACGGTTCTCAAACTTTTTTGGTGACGGAACCCTTTTGGAAAGCGAAATACTTGACGGAACCCTAAATTAAAACAATAGTTTTTAAAAGTGTATTCTTTATTAATAAGCATAATAAAAGTACGACCAGAGAGGGTGTTTTGATTTTTCTAAATTATTGCGGAACCCTTATAGGGGTATTGTGGAGCCCTAGGGTTCCGCGGAAGACACTTAGAGCATGGCTGCTCTAGGTACCCTTCAGGGCCTACTTTCATTTAATACCCCTATTGCTGGGTTTGAAAAGCCACTGTTATCCGTCTTTTTTGAGCGGTAGCCATGTTGAATTTACGTCAATGTTGCTACGTTCATAGTGCTCTACTGATCAAGGCCTTTCATTTGATACCCATATTGCTGGGCTTAGAAACGAACTTTTAACAGTTTTTTTGAACAGCGGCCATATTGAATTTTGTGCTATTTTCCTAGGTTCATAGTGCTCTACTCTTCAAGGCCTTTCATTTGATACCTATATTGCTAGGTTTGGAAACGAACTTTTATCCACCTTTTTGAGCGGTGGCCATGTCGAATTTACGTCAATATTGCTAGGTCCATAGTGCTCTACTCTTGAAGACCTTTCATTTGATACCTATATTGCTAGATTAGAAAACGAACTTTTATCTACCTTTATTGAGCGGCGGCCATGTTGAATTTATTTATGTGTTGCTAGGTTCATAGTGCTCTACTCATCAAGGCCTTTCATTTGAGACCCATATTACTGGGTTTGGAAACAAACTATTATCCATTTTTTGAGCGGCGGCCATGTTGAATTTATAGCAATTTTCCTAAGTTCATAATGCTCTACTCTTTTAGGCTTTTCATTTGATACCCATATTGCTAGGTTTGGAAACGAACATTTATCCTTTTTTTTGAGCGGCGGCCATGTTGAATTTAGGTCGATTTTGATAGGTTCCTAATGCTCTACTCTTCAAGGTCTTTCATTTGATACCCATATTGCTAGGTTTGGAAACGAACTTTTATCTATCTTTTTTGAGCGGCGGCCATGTTGAATTTATGTCAATGTTGCTAGGTTCATAGTGCACTTATCAAAGCCTTTTATTTGATACCCATATTGCTGGGTTTGAAAACGAACTTTTATTCATTTTTTGAGCGGCGGCCGTGTTTAATTTAGGGCAATTTTCCTTAGTTCATAATGCTCTACTCTTTTAGGCCTTTCAGTTGATACCCATATTGCTAGGTTTGGAAACGAACTATTATTCTTCTTTTTAGAGCGGCGGCTATGTTGAATTTATGTCAATGTTGCTAGGTTCATAGTGCTCTACTCATCAGGGCCTTTCATTTGATACCCATATTGCTGGGTTTGAAAACGAACTTTTATCCTTTTTTTTTTGAACGGCGGCCATGTTGAATTTAGGTCGATTTTCCTAGGTACCTAATGCTCTACTCTTCAAGGCCTTTCATTTGATACCCATATTGCTAGGCTTGGAAACTAACTTTATTCCACCTTTTTTGAGCGGCGGCCATGTTGAATTTATGTCAATGTTGCTAGGTTCATAGTGCTCTACTCATCAATGCCTTTCATTTAATACCCCTATTGCTAGGTTTGGAAACTAACTTTTATCCACCTTTTTTGAGCGGCGGCCATGTTGAATTTATGTCAATGTTGCTAGATTCATAGTGCTCTACTCATCAATGCCTTTCATTTGATACCCATATTGCTGGGTTTGGAAACGAACTTTTATCCGTTTTATTTGAGCGGCGGCCATGTTGAATTTAGGGCGATTTTCCTACGTTCATAGTGCTCTACTCATCAAGGCCTTTCATTTGATATGCATATCGCTGGGCTTGGAAACGAACTTTATCGGCAGTCATGTCAAATTAAGTCAACGTGGCTAGGTTCAATGTGTTCTACTCTTTAGGTTCTTCGTTCGATATCCATGTTCCTTGGCTGGATCCAAAAAAATGTGATCCGTCATTTTAGACATTAGGATCAAGAGTCCTGTTCCGTCCCTCTACGCGTAACCCAGAACATTGCAGTCAGATATTTTTTTTAATTATCAATATTAATCTATTACTTTTAAAAGTTTTAAATGGATGAAAGAGTTTTATTCCTTAGTCCTAATGTAAAAACATATAACATCTTTCAAAATACCTTGAAAAGAGTATCTTCATTTTTCAACATTTCAAATATTTCAAAAATTGTACCGATTTTGTGAAAATTAGTCAAGAATTGAACCAATCTACAAATTTTATGGTCACTCGATAAGTATTATCATAAAAAATGCTTTATACATTGGTTGTATGGCTTGATCTTTTTGCCTTACCACCACGGTGCGACATAAGAAAAAGACAATTTGGTTGGCGAAATCCAGTTGGGCACAGCACATTTACAGAAAATATTAAATTTTATTTGTACTATGTGAAACACTTCATTCCTGCCTTTCAATTTTCGAAATCCAATTACTTAAGATCAGGCTGTATGGCGTAGTTCCATTGCCTTTCCTTCGTGGAAGAAAATACCTTCTCTCTGTACTATGTGACAGACTTGTCAAAATAATTTCACGTGCGCCATGTTGTTTTTCTACCTAAAGCCAATTCGAAAATTTTATATGGTATTTTTTCACTAAAAATAAAAAGTGAATTTAAACAAACGAAATTATGCCTAAATGTTCTTCCGGAAAATTCTAAGCATTGTGGTGTAAGCCATATTAAATTCTATCCAGTAGTTTCGGAGATCTTTCCGGACAAACAGACAAACAAACAAACAAACAAACCAACAAACAAACAATTTTTTTAAAAACTATTCTATCGTGTTCTGCTAATGATTTTAAGGCGACCTGTGTATTTTTTTTCTTAATATTTCGCAATTACAGATTTTTGTACCCCTACGATTTTATTATATACTAGCTGTGCCCGCGAACTACGTTTCGCCATCAAAATACTTAACAGTGTTTAGTTTTTTCCTCCATTTTATTCCAAAATGATTCAACTTTATTCTGCCTTTCTTGAGCATCGGCCATTTCGAAATTAGGACAATTTTCGTAGGTTCATAATGCTCGTTTTCTAACAGTCCACAAAATTAAATACATTACATATTACTATAAACACTAAGTATTATTATTGTTTTAGAGACATTATTGATATTAATAAATTCTTCTTCAGTAGAAAGAACTACACAGTTGCAAGAATAATCTTTATCGTATTCATGTTTTGAATTAAAATAAACAATTGTTAATAAATTAGAACTGTATACGAATAAAGTTTAGATTTTATAATGGGTGTTGGTAACACCAACAAAATATATTTTTTGGATATGACAACTTGGCCAATTCTGACTGGTCGTACAGTAAGCTCCTTGTCAAGCTATACTGCTTGACCTTTGAACCGTTCTTATGTCGCTCGTAATACTGGCGGTTTTCGTAGAGTTAATGTATAGCATGAATGGGAGGGTTACTGTACAAATACGTTTTCCGTATTCGATATCCGATCACGGAATACAGACACGGAGTTTCGTGAACGTAGCGCAGACGTTCGTTTCTTCTCATTCGGAATTTCTACCATTCTACCTAAACGTACGTACAGAACGTGTTCCGTTCGTAATAAAAACGAACGTGCGGCAGTCAATGAGTATTTTGTATAGATTTGATGCATTCGGATGCCCGCATTCAGAAAACAAATGCGATAAAACGTATTTAAGCGGTTAGCCTTAAAATGTATTGAGAGTTCCGTTTTTGTAACGTGTACTGTGCGATATAGTGTTGCTGGCATAGTTCGGTTAGCAAACTCGCCGTGATGAGTAACATCCAACACACAAACTTGGAGTTCTCGTTAGTTAGTTCACGATCGTTGCATTATCACTGTCTCGAAGGACACTAAACACAGGTAACATCTAACATTGAACATCCAATAGGCCCCGAAGCGGTTCTCAAACTTTTTTGGTGACGAAACCCTTTTGGAAAGCGAAATACTTGACGGAACCCTAAAATAAAACAATAGCTTTTAAAAGTGTATTCTATACTAATAAGCATAATGAAAGTACGACCAGAGAGGGTGTTTTGATTTTTCTAAATTATTGCGGAACCCCTTAGGGGGTAGTGTGGAGCCCTAGGGTTCCGCGGAACACACTTAGAGCATGGCTGCTCTACCCTTCAGGGCCTACTTTCCTTTAATACCCTTATTGCTGGCTTTGAAAAGCAACTGTTATCCACCTTTTTTGAGCGGCGGCCATGTTGAATTCATGTCAATGTTGCTAGGTTCATAGTGCTCTACTCATCAATGCCTTTCATTTGATACCCATATTGCTAGGTTTGGAAACTAACTTTTATCCACCTTTTTTGAGCGGCGGCCATGTTGAATTCATGTCAATGTTGCTAGGTTCATAGTGCTCTACTCATCAATGCCTTTCATTTGATACCCATATTGCTAGGTTTGGAAACTAACTTTTATCCACCTTTTTTGAGCGGCGGCCATGTTGAATTTATGTCAATGTTGCTAGGTTCATAGTGCTCTACGCATCAATGCCTTTCATTTGATACCCATATTGCTGGGTTTGGAAACGAACTTTTATCCGTTTTATTTGAGCGGCGGCCATGTTGAATTTAGGGCGATTTTCCTATGTTCATAGTGCTCTACTCATCAAGGCCTTTCATTTGATATGCATATCGCTGGGTTTGGAAACGAACTTTATCGGCAGTCATGTCAAATTAAGTCAACGTGGCTAGGTTCAATGTGTTCTACTCTTTAGGTTCTTCGTTCGATATCCATGTTCCTTGGGTGGATCCAAAAAAATGTGATCCGTCATTTTAGACATTAGGATCAAGAGTCCCGTTCCGTCCCTCTACGCGTAACCCAGAACATTGCAGTCAGATATTTTTTTTAATTATCAATATTAATCTATTACTTTTAATAGTTTTAAATGGATGAAAGAGTTTCATTCCTTAGTCCTAATGTAAAAACATATAACACCTTTCAAAATACCTTGAAAAGAGTATCTTCATTTTTCAACATTTCAAATATTTCAAAAATTGTACCGATTTTGTGAAAATTAGTCAAGAATTAAACCAATCTACAAATTTTATGGTCACTCGATAAGTATTATCATAAAAATGCGATACATTGGTTGTATGGCTTGATCTTTTTGCCTTACCACCACGGTACGACATAAGAAAAAGACAATTTGGTTGGCGAAATCCAGTTGGGCACAGCCATTAACAGAAAATATTACATTTTATTTGTACTATGTGAAACACTTCATTCCTGCCTTAATTTTCGAAATCCAATTACTTAAGATCAGGCTGTATGGCGTAGTTCCATTGCCTTTCCTTCGTGGAAGGAAATACCTTCTCTCTGTACTATGTGACAGACTTGTCAAAATAATTTCACTTGCGCCATGTTGTTTTTCTACCTAAAGCCAATTCAAAAATTTTATATGGCATTTTTTCATTAAAAATAAAAAGTGGATTTAAACAAACGAAATTATGCCTAAATGTTCTTCCGGAAAATTCTAAGCATTGTGGTGTAAGCCATATCAAATTCTGTCCAGTAGTTTCGGAGATCTTTCCGGACAAACAGACAAACAAACAAACAAACAAACAAACAAACAAACAAACCAACAAACAAACAATTTTTTTAAAAACTATTCTATCGTGTTCTGCTAATGATTTTAAGGCGACCTGTGTATTTTTTTTCTTAATATTTCGCAATTACAGATTTTTGTACCCCTACGATTTTATTATATACTAGCTGTGCCCGCGAACTCCGTTTCGCCATCAAAATGCTTAAAACAGTGTTTAGATTTTTCCTCTATTTTATTCCATAATGATTCAACTTTATTCTGCCTTTCTTGAGCAGCGGCCATTTGGAAATTAACAAATTAAGACAATTATCCTAGGTTCGTAATGCTCTAGGTACTCTTCAGGGCCTTTCATTTAATACCCATATTGCTGGGTTTGAAAACGATCTTTAATCCATTTTTTGAACGGCGGCCATGTTTAATTTAGGGCAATTTTCCTAAGTTCATAATGCGCTACTCTTTGAGACCTTTTATTTGATACCCATATTGCTAGGTTTAGAAACGAACTTTTATCCACCTTTTTTGAGCAGCGGCTATGTTGAATTTATGTCAATGTTTCTAGGTTCATAGTGCTTTACTTATCAAGGACTACTTTCATTTGATACCCATATTGCTGGGTTCGAAAACGAACTTGTATCCTTTTTTTAGCGGCGGCCATGTTGAATTAAGGTCGATTTTTCTAGGTACCTAATGCTCTACTCTTCAAGGCCTTTCATTTGATACCCATATTGCTATGTTTGGAAACGAATTTTTATCCACCTTTTTTGAGCAGCGGCTATTTTGAATTTATGTCAATTTTGCTAAGTTCATAGTGCTTTACTCGTCAAGGCCTTTCATTTGATACCCATATTGCTGCGTTTGAAAACGAACTTTTATCCTTTTTTTAGCGGCGGCCATGTTGAATTTAGATCGATTTTTCTAGTTACCTAATGCTTTACCCTTCAAGGCCTTTCATTTGATACCCATATTGCTAGGTTTGGAAACGAACTTTCATCCACCATTTTTGAGCGGCAGCCATGTTGAATGTATGTCAATGTTGCTAGGTTCATAGTGCTTTATGCATCAAAGCTTTTGATTTGATACCCATATTGCAGGGTTTGAAAACGAACTTTTATCCTTTTTTTTTGAGCGGTGGCCATGTTTAATTTAGACCAATTTTCCTAAGTTCATATTGCTCTACTCTTTGATGCCTTTCATTTGATACCCATATTGCTGGGTATGAAAACGAACTTTTATCCTTTTTTTACGAACTTTTATCCTTTAGGACAATTTTTCTAGGTACCTAATGCTCTACTTTTCAAGGCTTTTCATTTGATACCCATATTGCTAGGTTTGGAAAAGAATTTGTATCCACCTTTTTTTGAGCGGCGGCCATGTTGAATTTATGTCAATGTTGCTAGGTTCATAGTGCTTTATTCATCAGAGCCTTTGATTTGATACCCATATTGCTGGGTTTGGAAACGAACTTTTATCCGTTTTTTTGGAGCCGCGGCCATGTTGAACTTAGGTCAATTTTTCTAGATACCTAATGCTTTACTCTTCAAGGCCTTTCAATTGATAACCATATTGCTGGGTTTGAAAACGAACTTTTATCCATTTTTTTGAGCGGCGGCCATGTTTAATTTAGGGCATTTTTCCTAAGTTCATAATGCTTTACTCTTCTAGGCCTTTCATTTGATACCCATATTGCTAGGTTTGGAAACGAACTTGTATCCACCTTTTTTGAGCGGCGGCCATGTTGAATTTTAGGCGATTTTCCTAGGTTCATAATGTTCTACGCTTCAAGGCCTTTCACTTGATACCTATATTGCTAGGTTTGGAAACGAACTTTTATCCACCTTTTTGAGCATCAGCTATGTCGGCGAATTTACGTCAATGTTACATTAGGATCAAGAGTCCCGTACTCCCTCTACGCGTAATACTTTTAATAGTTTTAAATGGATGAAGGAGTTTGATTCCTTAGTCATAATGTAAAAACATAATATAACACCTTTCAAAATGCCTTGAAAAGGGTATCTTCATTTTTCAACATTTCAAATATTGTACCGATTTTGTGAAAATTGGCCAAAAATTAAACCAACCTACAAATTTTATATTTGTGACGTGATATTGTCATAAAAAATGCTATATACATAGGTTGTATGGCTTGATCCTTTTTCTTTACCACCACGGTACTACATAAGAATAATACAATTTAAACTTCTTGGTTGGCAAAATTCAGATGGGCACAGCCAATAACAGAAAAGATTTTTTTTTGCAATATGTAACAGACTTGTCAAAATAATTTCACGTGCGCCATGTTGATTTTCTACATACTTGTCATCAAAAATTTTATATGGTATTTTTTGAATAAAAATAAAAAGTTAATTTAAGCAAATGAAATTATGCCTAAATGTTCTTCCGGAAAATTTTAAGCATTGTGGTGTAAGCCATATCAAATTCTGTCCAGTAGTTTCGGAGATCTTTCCGGACAAACATTTGTACCCCTACGATTTTATTATATATGGAGATGGAGATATATATAGAGAAGAGATATATAGAGATAGAGATCACTTGCCTGAACTGGTTATCGATCCAACTAAAATCCTAAAAAATACAATATTTTATTTTATAGTGATATACGTCTAATGTTGTTTTGCGCCGTTTTGCTTTAACAAAGCAATAATTTTACCTTTGAACTTGAACCTTTGTGTAACTGACTGTTAGTACTCGTAGGTATCTAAAACAAAACACATAATAGATGGTCTACTTATTTAGGTTGCTCCCAGCTCACTTTTGCAGTAATTCTTATCTTTTTCTGCGATTGTACTCCCTTCCCATCCTTTTGTATCGAGTTACAGGGAATAATAAACATTAAACTGCTATTACTCCTTATCATTTTTAGGGTTCCGTACGTCCGAATGAAAAAACGGAACCCTTACAGGATCACTCGTGTGTCGGTTAAGTCAATTATCTCCGAATCTACTAGACCGATTAAGTTGAAATTTGGTACACATATCAATTTCTGTGACCCAAACGCAGAGGTGTGACGTGAATAGATGAAATCTGTATATGGGAGGTCATTTTTGGGGGAAGGTGGAAAATTAAAAAAATATATTTGAAAACTGCATCGTGTGACATATCAAATGAAAGGTTTTGTTGAGAAAATCTTAAATGTACTTTTTTGTAATTTTAAAATAAATAGTTTCCAAGTTATTCAAGAATTATAAATAGACGAAAATTGACCACCCCCCCGCCCTTATCTCCGAAACTACTGAACCTAAAATTTTGAAAAAAATACAGAAATTAGTTTTCTACTTATAGATTATAGGAAAACCTATAAGAAGTCCATGATATTAAAATAAAATGGTAAATCACTCAATATAGGTAACTTCGTACGGAACCCTCTTCACGCGAGTTCAACTCGCACTTGGCCGGTTTTTATATATTTACACAATAAACCCCTAGGACTGCGGTGCCGGTGGTAAGATGGAGTAGTAGCTTGATCAAAATGATTTTTGTAAATGTTCAACAGACAAAGCACTTATTTAACTGAAAGAAAGAGATTTAGTATTTACCATGTATTATCAAGTGAAATCTATTTTCCTCGGTCACGCCATTATTGATGAAGGCAGGCATTTAATCCGCCTTTGTGCAAAATTATGTGCAAAAAGAATTAATAAACAAGTAACTTGAGAACAACTTTACCGATGTCATTCATCTTTTTTTAAGTGTTCGAATACTTTGTGGAAGGTTCTTAAGATAAGAAAATTAAAAAAAATTGCGCAGAAAAAAATAGAAAATTCCAGAAAACTTAGCGACAATTTAAACTTCGAACGTTTGATAATTCACGTAGAACAATTTTTAACAGACTTCACAAAAAGCAGGTTATCAATTCGACTGTATGTTTTTATAAATATTGGTTACCTCATCACTCCGTCATTTATTAACCGATTTAGAAAAGAGGGGTTACTTTCCGATTGGTCTCATTGTCACCAAAGTTAGGAACTGGTGATGGGATTCCAAGGAAATCGAGGGAAACCCTTATAAATTATAGGGGCACGTCCAGCGTGTTTCTTGTTTTTTCTGAAGCTATTCAGGTATTTGCGTCGAGATTGATAATGGAAGAATCCTTGATTTTTAGAAGTATGTTTATTAAATACAATAGGCACGTATTGATCCACAGTTTTATACTTAGAAGTAACTTCGGTGAGCTGGTATTAAATTCACTCAAAATATGAAAATAACAAAAAATCACCAAAAATAAAACCGACTAAAAAGATAAAAAAAAACAAAAATACAAACAACATTACATTTTTATTTTGAAGTCTGTGCCAAATTTTAACTCATGATCATCGATCATCCTCACCGACTTCAATAGTACATTACGATACAAGTGCGGTATGTTGGTTACAAGTCACGAGGCGGAATTTCAGCCCGAGTCAAAGGCGAGGGCGTAATAGAGCCGAGTGTGTATAACCAATATATGCACGTATATCGTACTATGTTTTTCAACACACCTGTAAGTAAAAATACCTAATAAACTGATTTTTTTGATTAAATAACACAAATCATTGTTAATTTGTAGACAAACTAAATAATGGTATGAAAATAATCATTTGAAAGATCATGTAGTTCGTTGATATCTTTTATATTACCTCTAGCTTTTAAAAAATATAGTACATTACTGACGCGGCCGGCAAGTGCAGCATTCCCGGACTCTGTGTTGCGTGCCTCGGCTATAATACACGAGTGTTTTATGAGCTGCTTGATTTATCTAAAACCGGGAAAATTTGATCCACTTTATGAGCAAGTGTGTTGAAAACTAATAAATGTAATGTTGTTTGTATTCTTTTTTTTTGTGATATTAATGTCAGTTTATATTTTTGTTAAATATTTTTCAAATGTATTATTATAACCCATATCAGCTTCATCATCATACTACATCTATAAATATACATGGTCAGGAAACATATCGTACCTATCATATTATTATACTCAATCATAATTTCTTGTTTCAAAGATTTATGCTGTACTGGCAAAGTTAAATATCAATATAAAGTTATCTACTTAAAACTGCTAAGTGTCAAGCAAACATCAGGCTTTCACATTGAAGACTTCACTGAGCCTAACGAGCAAAGTATAATAGCACATTAAAAGTTGGAATAGAACGCAGACCACAAGCTCTTGCAAGAAATGAGCTACTCGACTTAAGCGCGAGCTAAGGTGCAAGAATGTGGAAGTTTGTTTTATAATAGTGATGAACTTAGATACGTTATTTAGCTGTATCACGCAGTTCATTGATAGTATAGTTTCTACAAATAGCTGATTATCTAATGAAATACAAACTTATGCCTGCGATTTTTGTATAATTTTAGCAATTAAGCGTTAAGCGAGTAAAAAGTCTTGTTAAGCCAAATTAATTTAATTTTAAGATTTGAGACTGCATTTTCTTTAAAATCTTTGAATATAATGTTTTCTTTATTTATTTTTTCATTTTTCGAGTAATTTTAAACTTTATCCTTTGTGCCGTGACTATACGTTTTTATTTGAAACTTTATATAAATACCACTATAAGTTGTTCGAAAAAAGTTGTGAAACCACAGAACAGAAAGTTCTGTGACAGAACAGAAAGCGTCTTCTGATTTTATAAAACGAAAATATTTACATAATATTTTGATTCGGACCTAGAATTTAAGGTCGTTAATGTTCCGTTTTTTCCCCATGCAAACTGTTCATAATACAATTCAATTAAATTTTGGCGACTATCAAAAACAAGAGCCTTTGACAGAACGACATGAAGTTAGATATATACTCGTATGCGCAGAAAATGTTTTTACTGCTGTACTGTGCCTCAACATTACCTACAACGTCGCAATAATAGGTGCATGCACATTGCGTCATACATTCCTACATCCCTGTTCCTGAGTAAGCCTACTTGCAAGCGAAGTAGGTCAGGCTCGGCCGCGAGCCAGCCTCTACGTCATTAGGCCGGCGCCACACGGTCTGCAACCCGGAAGATGGTAAATGTACCGAAACACGTCCCCTAAATAGAATGCTCGCTGTGATCAATTTAACGTCGCGACGATTTTACCAGACCATTGAGTAAATAAGCTCAGTTGAATATCTAAGCACATTTCAGTTTATTATTATTGATCATAAAATATTATTGGCGACTACGACTGAATTTGAATGAAATGCTTTCCATTAAGCTAGCTTAGCTACATGTCGCCGGCCACTATTTTATTGAAATGTCACAGACATGAAATCCAACAAGATCATGATAAAAAGAAAAACCTTAAAAGCATCCTTACCCTTGTAGGCATTTGAAAACCTATAGGATAATCAAAGTACCTTATCAATATTATTATTTAATTGTATGACCACGAATCTGAAATGTCTGTCAGAAAAAAGTATTTGAAGATGAAGAAATCAAAAGAAGACTGAATTAAAGAGCAGATTTCTCGTTGTTAATTGTCCGAGTTGAAAGGTACACTTATTGAATTAATACATTTTATAGCGGAACAAATTTTTTGACACTCATTTCAGTTTCGCCGCCTCTTAATAAAATGACAAAATGTTGAAGTCTTTATAGAATTAACATATAGGTGTATTTTTATTTAATAACTAGCGTTCTGCTCTAGCATCATTCCAATGGTGAAAGAATTTTTTAAATCAGTCCAGTAGTCTCGGAACCTATTCAATACAAACATACAAATCTTTCCTCTTTATAATATTAGTATAGATTAAATACACCACAGACGCGTGGTTTGTGCCATAATTACACTTTGTTTTCTTTTTGATCAATATTAGGTATTATTTAACTTCGATCACTCTACCTATACTCTTATGTCTACGGTGAGTTGTGCATCACCTAACCTAAACTACATGTTCTATCTATAATTTACAAACATACATGCATATATTTTATATACATATACACCCAGACATACACACATATGTATTACACCACCCCTATGATATTATATACTTTACATATTGTTTTATTATTTACAGATTTTTGTTATTCTAATACATTACATGGAATAATATGATAACACTACAAGATATTATATACGTTGTTATTTATTTAAATAACTACATGTATACATTCCATATTCTAATACGCATGTAACAGTGTTATAAGGGGGGGGGGGGGGTATTCATTCATCTCATGAACATCTTTTGATAGCGTCGACTTACACTTCAGTTTGATATCTATACGCGTTATCGAGAAAATAGTTCCCGACAGACAGATTTTGAGGTACGGAACCCTAAAAATGAAACAGATTGCCACAAATGCGTTGTTTTGTTGTTGCAGACAGGGTCTTAGAACGGGATGACGTACGGCGTAAACATAATAATATGGCTTTGATTTACAATACACACACAACAGCGAGAAATTGCCAACAGCGATGTTGCCGCGTGACCCATATTTGCGAATCAGCACTTTGAGGAAGTCGAATAAGTATGTGAAAGTGAGGAAATCTAGGGTTTTGTCCCTGATGGTATGATCCTAGATTCGAACGGTCGGTGAATGAGCACTTCCTCATGACCTACATCTGGGGAGAGGGGAGACTCCGGAGGGGACATCGGCGGTCCTAGCTGGCGGTCTAGTCAACTTGTCCCCTTTTTTTAACGAGGTGGAATGCTGTTGCGCACCGTACCTGACGATGGCTAATCGACGTATGGGAGTCTCCCTGCAGGGCATTCTCACTAAACCAATCTCGAGGTCCATATATTGTCCATAGTCAGGGTGATCCGGGGTCTGGGTAACCCCAATTATCCGACTTCCTGGACAGCCCGGCCAGCTATAGGCCGGGTCGTAACGACTGTGGGGTTATTACTTGCCCTGAACAAAAAAAAATATTTCAAAAATTAAAAAATATACCCACACTCTTATACACTCACTCACACATGTTCATATGAATAATAATATTTATAAATTGTTGGAACTTTCGGTAAATTATTGACTTATTGTTAAAGAAGAGCGGAGCTTCCTAGCACAAGCATATCTCTTGCTTAAAAGGTAGCTCTGACCATGATTTATTGTAAACTAACGTTACCCAATAAACATTTTTGATTTTTTGATGGGGGCAATACCCAGTTGGGGGTACCTTTATTCGCGCGCATCACGAGCCACCCTAGCGCGCAGGCTACACCTAGGGCGGTCATTGAAGGTGGGCTACAAAAGCCCGCCTTCTACCGCCCAACCGTCTACGTCGGAGAGGAGCGGCATTTGGGTCATTTTCCCGCTCCTTCTCCGCTGCCTCCAGTCAACTTGTCCTCTAGGCTGGTTATCCCGAGTTAAAAAACTGCCCAAGTGCGAGTTGGACCCGCGCACTGAGGTTTCCTTACAATCTTATCTGAGTATACAAGTTCCTAAGTTCTGTTGTTACGGTTTTCAGATTTTTTCTCAACACCTGCTATAAGACCTTGCTTGTTGCCAAATTTCATGACTCTATGTCAACGGGAAGTACCCTATCGATCACGTCTTTTGATCGTAATGATTTTTTTACAGCGGAATAACGGAAATCTTAGAATCACTTTGTTGCCCATCTGTCTATCTGACTGTCAAGACCCTTTTTAGCCGACTTCAAAAAAAGGAGGAGGTTCTCAATTCAATGCGTATGTTTTTTTGTGTGTATGTAATGCGATTACTCCGCCAATTGTGGATCGATTTTAAAAATTCTTTTTGTATTCGATAGAGTATACTACTAAGATGGTTCCAAGGTCACCACAGTCAAGATCTAATGATTGGCTTCTATGAAAATCGAGACAGACTCTTAAATTTTATAGATACGTCCAACCTGTTTCATGTTTTTTCCGAAGCTATTCACGTATTTGCTCTGATAATCATGAACCGAGCTGATGATAGAAGGATCTTTAACTTTTAGCAGTTAGAGGTTAGTTTTTTATATGCAATAGGCACGTATTATCAAGTGTTGCCATGAAACCTATTGATAGGTGAGCTGGTATTAAAATTACTAAAAATATTTCATGCACTAAAAAGATGGAAATAAAAAAAATAAAAACCGGCGTCATAAACACTGAAAAGTTAAAATAATATAAGAATACAAACAACATCACATTTCTATATTGAAGTCGTTGCCGAATTTTAAGACTTCCAAAGATCATGGTTTGGCATTGCACTGACAAACATCCTATTTAAATAAACACTAGACATTACAAAAAAGCACTAATCGGAACCTTACGCTACGCTGATTTTTTCCTCCAGGACGTATAAAGTTCTCTTTTGAGCTTTGCAAAGGAGTCAGCAAAAATGTCAATAAATTTACTACGGAGTGCGCGTCCAGAACTGTCTTGCGTTAATGAGGACAAAATGGAGTGATGGGAGTTCGAGGAATTCTCGTAGGGACACTAAGGTTGAATTTTTGAAGCAGTTGGGGACAGTTAATTTTATCTTTAAAAATTTGGAGAAGAAATGATCCATCAAGCACAATCCTGCGGCTCTCAGACATGAGATCATGTTAAATTTTTGTAACCTTTTTGTATAGGAGCGCAGTTTCTTTGAGATTAAAGCTGAGTTAAAGTTTTGTAACAGACGGACGAAAAGATGAGCACAAGCTTCACCAACACAGTTTGGGTCACGCTAAAAAATATTTACCAGTGTGTCGATCACAGAGCTCGTGGTGTTGGCTACGTAATTGTATCCGGCTGGAAGCATCGTTTATTATTAGATTAGGGGCACGACTGATGAGGCAGTTCGCCTAACCCTGCAATCGATCCCTCGCTCGACCTTAGTTCTCTCGCCAGTTGAATGCTTTTCCTATGTGACCTCAAGCAGAAACCCGGGAAGTTACGTAATAAGCCGCTTCTAATAAAAGGGGATTTGGTTCGAGCCTCGAGGACAACTTTTATAAAAATATTTCCTCAGCCTACCTATTCAGCGAAAGCGTAGGTCCGCTTTAAAGGAGTCTCATTAGCATAATCATTGAAGAGATTTTGCAAAGCTTTTTAGTCGCACATTTATGTATACATTTCTGAGGTATACTATTTTGAAGGATGCCTCTTTGCTCTATGGAAAGAAGTTTGGCCCGTACTATGTGTTTTTTAGTGTATATTATCTCGGATTTAATTAAACTAATGACGATACATGAACTTTACGGGTTATTTTCTGTTTAATAAGTAGCAAGATTTTGGTTTCAAAGCTGACTAAAATGCAAAGCCGATTAAGCGTTTGCAGGATTCTCTAGATGTCGCTGATAGAGTCCTGGAATAAACGACATTAAAAACAACTATAGATTTGCAAAAAAATAATTGAAACAAACGAAAAGAAATCATATAGGCTACCACCTCCATGGTCTAGTGATTGAGACGAGGTGTTGATCGGGAGGTCCGGGGTTCGATTCCCTATAGGAGCAGACATTTTTCTAATCGGTTTGGTTGGTGGTAGGGCTTTTGAACCCGCCTGGCTAGCAAGCAACCTTACCTAAGTTTGTTAATAGCATTGTATCGGAACACAACAATGACATTATTGTTTCGATACAATATAAGATATAATTAGATGTAAGATAGCCAGTACAGTCAACATCATGTCAAATCTTACTTGCAGTATGGAAACTGTCGCAATTATACGAGGGTTATGTACTGTCAGCAACATGTCAAGCTTTACATTTGCATTACGAAAGCCGCCGCTATTACGAGCGACATAAGGGCGGTCTCGAGGTCAACATGTAAAGCCTGGCGTGTTGCTGTATGTACCTATTCCAGCCCGGTGAATTCACAGAAAATGTACTGACATACCTAAAGAGCTTATTACACTATTAAATTTGTAGACATTCTAAATAGGAACGATCTAATTAGAAAGTCGGAAAAGAGTGATCACAGCACATTACTAGTGTAGTTGAATCCTAAATTGGACTGCAGTGTTGACATTTTAGTGGATTTTCCACTAGTAATGGTTGGTGGGAGAAATTCGTTTCTAGTTGGTTTTTGTTTTAATTTTTTTAGTGGTTTTTAGTGGGCATTAAAAGTCAAAAATATAAACATATGAACCTTATCTAATGAACTACTACTAGCCTGTTATTCCGAAACGTCACACCCGCGAGATTCCGCCTAATACGAGTTATTAGGAACGGACCATTATTTTCTTCAAATTAATGATTTTTTTAAATAAAAACTTGCCAACAATAATCGTGTTTTTACACAATAATTTTCATGTATAAAAATTTTTGTGAGTAAAACTTTTTTTGTGTTTAAAGTTAAAATACTCTTTCAACTTCGGCGTTAAGCCATGGCAAGGAATTAATGGAAGATAATGAAATTTAAGAAGTAATTGCAATACAAGAATAGAATAGTTAATGCATAAAAGTCCTAAAAATGAGTTTTTTATGTTTAAGAATAGAGCCAAAAAAGAGTTATGGAGAACACGTTATTTTAGAACTAGCACATTGTTAAAAGAGATGAATTTAGCTCTCTCAATGAATTTAGCCTTCTAAAAGAGCTAAGTTGGCAAATCGTATCTAATCTGTTCTAACTGCGATTACACCTTCCTGTTTCCTAATTAGTGTCTCTACAAATTGAATAGTGTAATAAGCTCTCTAGCTGCAGTGAGTGTCGAAGCGTGAAAGGTAGAGAGGACTTCAAATCAGTAGTACAGATCGTCATTGTCATTGTGAGTTATAGATAAATACACTTTTTTTTAAGTTTTGTCAGTCACTGGAAATCCTAATTTTAGCGACATTTAAGTGATCCAAAGGTCCAACTGTGAGGTTTGGCTTGTTGTGTTATGTTCATAACCGAGCTTTTTTTTTTTATTGCTAACGGTGGCAGACGAGCCAGTGGCCCACCTGATGTTAAGTGGCAACCACCGCTCATGGACATCTGCAATGCCAGGGGCACAGTTCTGTCACTGCCTACCTGGAGAGAAATGCTCTTTTTAAGCCTCGTTTGAAGAAGGACATATCGTAGCGCTCAGGAAACACCGCAGCTGGGAGTTGAGCCTACACGTACGTGGAAGGAATGTACGCTGAAACCGAACTGTACTAGACGAGATTGGTTCCAGGTAATATGGATATAAGTGTTTGCTTTTCGAGATATAAGTGTTTGCTTCGTATCACAATCAGATCGTGAATGGTGTAGTAGGTATTTTAATTTAATTCTCAATTTCCGCAATGATATGATTGCACTAACATCTTCAATCATACATACGTTTGGCAAAAAGAAATTTCAACTACTTAAGTAGGGTATTTTCAAATGGCAATTCCAGAAACATTATTTTTTTAATTTCAAGGTTTTGATTTTATTTGTATTTGTACTAAGAATATTCGGGCAAATTCACCATCAGTATTTAGCTACATTTGCTCCTTTTACATATTTTATTTGTAGCCCGAACGTCCCCTACAGTAGCAGCGCCCTCACTGAATTTATTATTAAGCTTGCAGACCCATAAAATATACAAGTAGGAACAGGATCTTTATCTTCACTCGTGTTTTATTAATATTCGAATTTAGGTCTCAAAGGAGAACTTATATTGACATATTTTTTAACACAGATTATTACTAAAACCTGTAACATAATATGGCCTTTATCGGTTCGATTCAATAAATTACAACTATTTTTCTTAAAAATAACAAACTTATGGCAAAAGTGTTTCAGATAGTCAAATTGAGTTACTAACTATAAGTAGCTGACACTTGAAATACTCAATCGACCGACACTATAAGGAACCTAAACATCGACGTGCAGCGTTAACACAGTGAATATAGATTTGGTTGCTTTGATTGTTTGCTATTTTTGTTTTATTTGAATGTATGTAGGTATGAATGTATGAGTGTAGATAACGTAGTTTTCAACACACTTGCTCGTAAAGTGGATGTAATTTTACTGGTTTTAGATACCTAATGCAGCTCATAAAACACGTGTATTATAGCCGAGGTACGCATCACAGAGCCCGACATGATTTTTCAAATGATTATTTTCATACTATTATTTAGTTTGTCTACAAATTAACAAAGATTTGTGTTATTTAATCAAAAAAATCAGTTTATTAGGTATTTTTCCTCACAAGTGTGTTGAAAAACGTCCTACGATATACCGCACTTATATCGTAATGTGCTATTATGTAACTGCGCATAACTTGATATCAAAACAATTCGCCAGGGTTTGTTATAAACATCTGCTCGCGTTTAAATAACCTCTATTATGTGACAGTTACATAAACTAAAATTTATATGACGTAATTTTTAAACTCTTGATTATTTAACAATGATTTTTACAATAACATTATTATATTGAAATCGAAACATTATATTTTAGGATTTTCATTCTATTTTAGACTTTCTTTATAAATTATCGCGCGCCTGTAAGCATACGAATCTGAGAATTCACTTGATCTGTTCGATACGTGGGTTTAGGAAGTTTCATATGTACCTAGGTATATAACAAAACGAAATAACACACATAAATATGTATATTAAAATATTACAAAACTTATCAAACAGTATTTAGAGCAAGCAACATTAATTTCTGTTATAAATGGATATCTAGATAGAATAGATACTTATCTATATAAATTTTTCTAATATAAGCTCATTATAACGTGGAAAGTTTACGATTCAAAAGCTTATTGATTCCAATCAGAATTTTATTAAAATACGATAAAATCGAAAAGCGAACACACAAAGGAAATTAAAGCATGTTATGCCTCACAGCTATACCAAAATACAAAAACACTTTACCCTTTACCAATGAATCAGGGTGCTTGGTGTTGGGGGAAACTTTAAAGATAAAAGTTTTCACGTCGAAAATCAAATATATCATCGTACCCAGTAAAAACTTAGAAACTACGGATGAATCACCAACCTTTCGTAAACACGAACTTGAAAACGAAAATTTTTCCTTTTTCTCAGAGACGCTAAATGTTGCTGAAAATATTTCAACTCAGTGTCGTCGGAGTGCATGACCTTGTACACGAAAAAAAGTCTTTTTTACAGGAGCCATTAAAACTGAATGTTATAAATAATGAAATAAAACTTAGTACAGGTGTTGCCGTATGACTCATATTTGCACTCGGCTAAAAGACAAGGCGAATTTCACGTCAAGACCTCTAGGCCTAGGGTCGTATAACCCTAGGTGTAGTACTAGGGTTCCTGGCGTCTTAGGGTGGAAGGTATTTCCATACTCAGCATCCAATATCCAGTTCAATCCATATAGGTATTGAATTTATAATGAAAATAAGGATTTTTGGCCCTAGGTGGATTGACGTAGGATCTAATGCCTACCTACCCAAATATGTATAAATTGGGTCGTCCAAAATGGGCAAAACTTAAGTCAATCTATCATCTGAAAATCCAAAGTTTATAGGTTAATTTCGATGGAACAGACCAACGGACGACATACAATAACACTTAAGCTGACTGGAAAGCCCAAAAACAATTAGTGAAAAAGGCGAAATACTATAACACTTTAGCTGATAGGAATCCCAAAAAACTGAAACAAGTAGGCATTAAAAGCGTACAGATTGTAAGAATGAAATCTCAATTAGTTTAAAGAAGATAGCATAGATTTTTTATATGTCTGTTAACTAACAAGAGTTTCGTATAAGTATTTAATAATCTCCATCGTCTACGAGTTATGAAGGAATTTTTTGCTTGTTAGTATATTTATAATCGCTACTTAGTGTCTTTAGTAGATTAGATAGTCCAATATAGCAGGATTATATGACGAAGTTTTAATATGACACGGACCCCGAATAATAATTTTCTGACCTGGTAAGATGGTGTAACTGTATGTAAATGAAGAAGAATTGATTACTCGGCTCTTTTCGACTTTCTAATACGAGAAAATGTAGGTATTTTACACGTTTCATGTGTTTAAGAAATCCCGCAATCAAGCGGCCATGGTTGTTAACCCGAAATGGACTAATCGTATGGTTGCTTTAAATATTTTAAGTTAAATACATACATCCTGATATAAATCTTTATTGAAGATTTTGGAAATAATTCGTTTATAGATCACAAACAACAAAAACTTCAAACTATATTGTATTTGTTTACCTGCCTACCGTCAACCACTGACTAAAATTAGTGGGTAGAATAGGTAAATTGTTTTGAGGGTAATGTGACATATTCTTGACTCGAACATAAGGATGATTGCCATAAATAAAAAAGTATAGTGAAGTGAATGTTATGGAGATGTTAATAGTGAGTAGTAATGGATATATTCCATTATGGTTCCTTGACATAATAATAAGCTTTATATTATTTGTTTGTTAACGAAATTGTATTTTTTATTGTGTTGTAGTGTGTAGCATTGAAAGTATGTTATTGTAATTATAACACCAATTTCGTTATTTAAAAATCGAAAGAAGTCTATATACAAGAGGAGAAATAAGATACTATTAGGAATGAAAAAGATTGAATATAAGAGAACAGTAGATATAGAAATTCCTAAAAGGCATAAGAATTTGATGTTCGCTAATACTGGAGTAAACGAATTTGAATTTTTTGTAAGGAAGAAATGATTACTTACTTATCAAAATCTAACCATATCTTCATAGATATACATCTCATCTCATCTCAAGCTAAGCTATATGCCCGGAAAACTTTTATCAGATGTATACTATGCATGCAGATGTTGGCAGTATCAATTTTTTCGTTAATGTGGTCCCGATGTTGTATGTACTTTTACTTCGCAAAACCCGTGAAACAAACGAGATTCTTTACCTCAGTGGAAACTCATTGAAAGTTAGCATTGATTTTGAAGTACCAGCCATACCTATTGGCAATCTAGAGCTTTTTCCCAAATGCCATAAATAATCTTGGATGTTATTTCCATTTTACTAGATGTTTTTGGCGAAAAGCAAAAGAGTTAGGTGTGACAAAATCCAAAATTGGCAGAATGCATGTGAAATTATGTTCAGCACTGTCACATCTCCCGTTATATTTAATTAGTGAGGGGTGGCTTTATATAATGGAAGAATCTCCTAAGGGGAAAGAAATTACATCCTTCAATGATTATTTTGTCAGCACCTGAAAACTTTTTCCACACCATGATGTAGTCACGACGAAGACCACAGCACAAATAATATAGTAAAATCGTGGCACAACCACATAAAAATATATCAAGCCTAAACAAAATATAATTGGATTTTTTTGTAAGGCATTAGGAAGCTCAGTAGCTTTTACTACGATAAAATAAAAAGGGCGAAGAGCATTAATGTTAAAAGATATGCAAAGAGTATAGCAGTTAAAGAAAAAAATAATCTGACATTGCAGGAATTGATGTGTTAAAAATTTTCAATTAAAGATATATAAAAAGCTTAAGCTCCGAAAAAGGTCATACACTGCTTTTCATCCCGAAAAAATAATAAGTTTCTCAAGGAAGGCACGATATAGTCCTAGCTCGCGATCAAAAACTAGTGTCACGGTCAAAAGCTTGTGTTTTATATTTCCTTTAGTTTTATGATTTGCCAATTATAAAATGTTTGAAAAACGGTCTCTAACAATCACTTGCGGAAAGCTGCAAAATTGTGCGAATTTAATTTAGTAATAACGTACGGCACGGAGAAGCAATATTAAAAAAAGTTCTTTTCTCCGAAGCTTATCTAATTCAAATCTAAACCTTATAGCAATTTTATTTTTTGTATATGACCTCTGATATATACAAAGATTATCGTTTTTACCGTGAAGTTGTACATGTAAAAATTTCGTATCAATTAACACCCATTTCATTTTCTCATACATGTGTATGAAAATTAAATTGTATTATGTAAAAATTTCATTAAAGTTATCACTCATTTTACATGTAAAGCGGGAAGGTAACAGAAGAGCGCGTCCGAGGTACGCGTGGTATCGATTCCTCCACGATACTTTGAAAATTTAATGGAGTGCTTTGGCCAGGCGTCGCGTCGCCGTGTCCGAGCATTCCGAAGGGGGCCAATCTGATAACTCAATATACTACGCGCACTATGCCGAACAGGGGCTCTCTTTTTGAATCATGCGTCCGGCATCAAGCGCTTTTCAAGCGTCATCTGTGCTTGATTCCTATTGATTTTCAAAGTCAAAGTCAAATTATTTATTCGGTAGATAGTAGACAGTAGTATACATCAAAACAATAGATTTTGGTTTCAAAGCTTAAAACTATGTCTTAGTATCTAATAATTTACTGACTACCGAAATGGTATCCACTCAGCACATGTTGCAGAATCCGCAACGCTGATCTTCCGTGGAACCGTAAAGAAAATAATAATAAAATAAAATAATACGTACATATAGATGTATATAAACACATTATATAACAGAAATATACAAACATTACTTAGGTGGATAGATGTTTTAACATGAAGTTCAGATTTTTTATGTTTGTAATGAATATGATAATAATCGTAACTCTTATGGATAAGAAAAATATATTGTGTCCTCTTATGAAATGTTGTCTGCTTAAAGATTATGTTGCTTTTTGAAAGAAGGAACCGACTGCAACGCTCTTAGTGGAGGCGGAATGTTGTTCCAACATTTCGTGGCAGCATAACGAAAACTGCCACGAAAAGCAGACGATTTATGTGTAGGGCAGATCAATCTTAACGCAAATCTAATATCTCGTTTAGAGAAAACCAATTTGCGATATAGATAACCCGGTCTGCAGTTTTGAATAACACCAAAGAGCGTTTCGTTTCTCTTGCGTTGAAGCGTTGAAAATCAATAGAACATTACGACGAAGATCAATATTGTTTTGATTTTCGTCGAATACAAAACGGAAAATAAGTAGAAATCGAACACTGACGAGCACTCGATGCCAGAAGAATGATTCAAAAATAGGGTCCCACACGCTGTATTGTCAAGAAAGAAATTCAAATATTCTAGAATAGCGATACTCCATCCACCGTTTGTATAAGGTTTCAGTCACGATCTTTGTGGTGTCGCGGGCTTCAAGCAAAAATTATTTGGGTGTTAATTTAAAAACGTAATTCAAAATTAACTGTGTATGTACTTTATTAAATATATGTGGTCGAAGGAAAGAGACCCTGCGGACGATCACCTAGCCGTTGGTGTGATCAGGTAACCGCTCTCACTGGGCTCTCTGTTACAACTGCCCTGAAAGCCGAGCATCGGGAGAAATGGAGACAGATTGTGAGATCTATAAAGGAATTTCATTAAGGCGCATAGTGTTCCTAATAACCTTCCTCGATCGTCCCGCAATGATTACATAGGAGTGAGTGAGTGAGAGTAAGGGGAATATTTAAGCAAACCTTTACGCGTAAGATGAATTATTTCAATTAAAAATTAATAAAGGCTCTTATGAAAAATCTAAAAAGACCATTCGCTAGAATATTGTTCACTTTATTTATTGCAATCGAAAGTATATCATTTAACCTAATATTTACGACGCGATTAGGTTTAAAGTTTTAAAATCGAGGCATGTTTGGGTCACATTTTAACTAAGTCTAATAAGTTTATCAAAAAATTAAAAAGACCATCCTCTAAAAAAAGCGTTGAATAATAACATATCTTTTTTAAAGATTTTATATTCAATATTTATGAAGAGAACTGGTTTTTGTGGTTTGTGGTCTGGTGGTTACTATGTTACTCTGGTGGAAACGACCTTCAGTAATGAAGAACACGACTAAAGGCGTGTTCGGGTAGCCTGTGGTGGCGTTTTTAGCATTATCAAAATTGGCGTTGATGTAAAGCGTTCGGTTAGAAGGTTATGAAATTTTTGCCATTTTTGCTCCACACCCTAACCGAACGCTACATTATCAATATGTCAAAGTCATAAGCTATTATAACCTAAATTTATTTTCAGTTTCCAGATTCTGGATGTATTATGATGTAATAAGCTCGCTTCATGATTTCCATAAATAATGAAAATAAAATTTATTTCGTTAAAACTTATTCAATCGTGTCAAAAATTTTACGTTTAGTAAACGTCAAAAATCTTAAATGTCAAAAACTGCCACTTTTGACCCTCTTCGATAGCTGGGGCGAAATTGGCAGTTCACAATGCCATTTTTGACATTTTTTCAGCTATCCGAACGTTGACGTAAACAGATAAAAATGCAACTTTTGTTCACATTTCTTCTAACCGAACGCTCCTTGTGTCAATTTTGTCATTTTTAACAGTTATTTTTGCCACCTCGATGCTATCCGAACGCGCCTCATGACGAGTACTTTTTTAGTAAAAAGGAAATGGTCTCGCTCGGGCAACGCTCTATCGCTATTTTCTCGGTGCGTCCAGCTGTCCCTGTGATGGTTTACAATTTTGTAACTCAAGATGGGTCAATCACAAAGGCGCGACGGGCAACGTGATAGCTGATCTAGTATGTTTCGATTTTCTAATATCTTTTCTTTTGATTTTATATTATCTTTTATATTTATTCTTTTGAAATTATGTTTATAGACATCTAAGTGACGAGCATTTGATAAATATTACGGTTTAAGTAAAATAAGGAGATGCTTTGGGGAGGCCTATGTCCAACAGTGGGCGTCTATTGGCTGATATGATGATGATGATGAAGTAAAAGTATTGGGCGGTAGAAGTATTTGGCGGTCCTATTTTTCCTTTTAGCAAATGCGTAAAAAATTTAGGTTTAGTATTTGATCAGTGCTTATCTTGGCGACCGCAAGTTGAAGCTGTTCGCAAGAAGCTCTTCGCTGCTTATGGTTCACTCAACAGGTTTCGTAACTTTCTTCCGATTAGTACTAAAATAGAATTAGCACAATCACTTCTACTTTCACTGCTCGATTATGCTGATTGTGCCTGGGTGGATCTGTCCGAGGAGCTTCTCGACAAGCTGGAGCGTCTACAAAATGTGGCCCTTAGATTTGTTTTTAATTTACGAAAATTTGACCATGTTTCTTACTATCGCTCTCAACTCAAATGGTTCCGAATTCGACAACGTAGAGACTTACATGTCTTATCCCTTCTTTACAATATTCCGTTCCATCCAATATCTCCACCTTATCTTAAGTCTCGTTTCTCTTTTCGATCCGCTTCGTCGAGTCGTGATTTGCAATCCAATTACATTTTATCCCTTGATATTCCGCCTCTCTCGACTCATTTTCTGAAGATCCTACTCGTTTCCTTCTCAAGCCGTCCGGCTATGGAACTCTCTCCCTGAGAGTATTAAGAGAGCGCGTATGCTAGATTCTTTCAAATCCCTAGTTCGTAGTCACTTCCTATCCATAAATCCTTAACCACTATACTGTGTTTTACATCCCTTTCCTATCACACAAGCAATTTTTATTCCTATTTCTTCCCCCTTCCCCTTGATTGTCCTTTTTCCTATTTCCCTATCTTAAGGTTGCCTGGAAGGGATTGCTTTTTAGCAATAAGGCCGCCTATTTGTACATATATTTTTTTAAATTTGTATCCCATTGTCACGAATATTTGTACAATAAAGGGTTTATTATTATTATTATTAAAATAATAATGATCAAAGAGAATACGAATTCGATACGAATGGAATTTTAAAAAACCCACCTCGATGTCCATCTTGTTTATAGTCAGGGTGAGCCGGGGTGTGGGTAACCCTAATTCTCTGGACCAGCGGCCCTACCACCTAAATCATAGCGATTAACGATGGCGATAGCGAGTGACTCGCTATCGTTTTAATTTCACAGGTTTGCTTTGATAGGCGGTGCGAAATCACAAGATTAGAAAGCTAAAACTATAACAAGTGAATTAGGCGGCAGGGCTGCCGCCTATCATAGCAAACTAGTGACATTGAAACGATAGCGAGTCACTCGTTATCGCCATCGTTAATCGCTATGAGTTAGGTGGTAGGGCCGCAGGTGTAGTTTTGTACGTTATCATCACAGCTCATATACGTCCCCACCAAGGAGCACGAGCCGAGTTATGTTAGGGCGATTAGGCCTTAGTTAAACTACGCTGGCCCAGTGCGGATTGGTTGACTTCACATACACCTTTGAATTACTTCGCAGGTGTATGCAGGTTTCCTCACGATGTTTTCCTTCACCGCAGGAGCGTTAGATAAATGTACCTACATGTGAAATTCGTGAAACGAAAAACACATTGGTGCATGGCAGGATCGATCGCGGGCCTACCGATTCTACTCGGGGCACAGTTCAGTGCCGAGTCCACAGCACCACCGACGCTCCTGTTTTGGTTAGTGAAGGATAAACTACGCGATCTATAAACGAATTTGAATGAATGAATGATAGTTTATTTGGCACCAAAATACAACACATAATGTAACAAAACAAAAAACACTTTTTATATATACAGGTAGTTTCTGGGCCAACTAGGTCCCCGCTCAGCATATGCCGAGGCACGGAGTGCTTCGACGCTGGTATCCTACGGATACCATTTATACAGTAACTGTAGATACCATATAGTAATGTTGGGCAATGCGCACACAGTAAAGCTCTTATTTGCTCAATAAATTTCAAACCTAATAAATAGAGGCAGATATACAACCATCCAGGTGACAAACAAAATACAACACATCGCAGCGTTATTCGGCTTTTTGGGCGTCCAATAGATATTTTCTTAGTTTAGTTTTAAATGTTCCAACACTTAAATTTCACGATATTGCAATGTGTTTACACATACCTGAGCAAAAGGGTGTAAGGGATTCCAAATACCACCTGTCGGGACCCAAGCCAACCTCACCTGCACGCGGTGCACCCTGCCATATAACAGACGAGGCTCTGGCAAAGGAAAAATTCTATTTCAATTGAGTTTTTAAGAGTTTTAATAAAAAAAATTCTTCTACTTACCATTGATCTTTTTAATATAGGGCATAACTATTTTAAAAAAACAAATAAATATTGGATTTTTCGAGTAACGGATTTTTATACTTACATTGTTTGCTGTTTCTCAAGTGAATTGACATGGTTTCGAGTTTTATTAACATCATGTTGGTGATAGCTTATGGTTGGTTATATTTATATAGGTACCGTATTAATACTATATTGTTATGTTTATTATGCATGCAAACTTATAAACATTATTAACCTAACATTTTCTATAAGCGAAAACTGTTTATGGCATTTGTGTTCTATATCTTTAATATTTTATTTGTTGTTATTATTGTTTGTTTGAGCGTCGGTGGCGCTGTGGACTCGGCACTTGCCTTCCAATCGGGAGGGCTGGGTTCGAGACCGCCATGTACCAATGTGTATTTCGTTTCGAATTTCATATGTACATTTGTCTGACGCTCCAACCGTGAAGGAAAACATCGTGAGGAAACCTGCATACATCTGCGAAGAACTTCAATGGTGTATGTGAAGCCGACCAATCCGCACTGGGCCAGCGTGGTTGACTATGCAATCGGGGAATGGCTAACGCCGATCCCTATTGTGTCTCTACGGAGGTAGAAGTATCTGGAGGGGTTTTAGCCGAGTATGGGGTTTTACCCGAGTCCGGCATATCCTTGGGGTGGCCTCTTCAGTCGGCCCCTTGTGAATCCGTAAGAAGGATCTCCCCTCCTTAAAAAAAAGAAAAAAAAAAGACCTAAGCGCCCTAACATAGGGTAAGCTCGAGCCCCTCGGTGGGGACGTATATGAGCTGTGATGATGATGATGATGATTGTTTGTTTTCCAAATAAATAAATAAAGTCTAATGTCGTTCCAGGTGACAGTGGCGTGTAGAGGGCCGCGCAGCCGCGCAGATGAGGCGGCGGCGGGCGGCGCCATGAGCTAGCGGCATGGGTGGCGAGGGGGCGGGCCGCGGCGCCGCGCGCTGGCACGTGGGCGACTCGCCCCCGCGCGCGCCCATGGGCTTCGCGGCGCCGGCGCCCGCGCACGACGCGCTGCTCGACCGCGCGCTCGCCGCCGCGCCAGCGCCCGCGCCCGCGCCCAACCTAGCCGCCAATGCCGCGCTGCAGCGGGCGCACTCCAGGTCATTCCCGTCTTCTTATTACTCACTCAAAAATGCATGTAATGTGGTCATTATTTTGACAACCTTGTTTGAGCAAAGTCGACCTTGCCGTTTTCATAATTGTCATTTTAATTAAATTTCTAGTTAATTAATAATTACATTTGCTCCTGCAAATGTAATTATTAATTAATACGAAACTTCATGAGTGGACAAACGTCAAAACGGCCATCATAGCGTGCCGATAGTTTAATTAGTGGCAATCGGCCGCGTACCGGGAGACGCAGCGCTGGTAGGTCCCCCACAAGGTGGACCGACGACCTGGTGATGGTCGCGGGAAGCCGCTGGATGTGAGAGGCGCAGGACCGATCGGTTTGGAGATCCCTGGGGGAGGCCTAGGTCCAACAGTGGGCATCTCTTGGCTGAAATGATAATGATGATGAACCGGTCGTAGAGAACAGCAACCATTACTGCCAGTGTCAAGTCGAGTGTATTAGTATTATTAGTGTCTTGAATATTAAGATAACATTATTTTACTGTCGTCAAGTCAGTCAGTTATCGAGGAGTCCGGATGAAGTTCGTAGCCGCCTTAGGCCTTATGGTCACAAACCATCAGGTGAGATAAAGGCCAAGAGATTCCCTGTCGGACCTACGTAAATTAACCGCCACCAGCCAAATAACGCGATCAGTACCTTGTGCTGGCGGTTTTCATATTCAACAGAGAAGAACATCTTCTGAGAAATATGAGACTTCTTGCATCGCATCTTGCGAGCTAAGTGAGCTAACGCCGCTCAATATTAAATCATAAATCTTTCTATTCGGCGTAATGTATACATACTCGTATTTATTACATAGGTACATACTATATTATATTATGGATATTATTATATATTCTTTATTGTACACAATTTTTCATACATTTTTTATATACGTGAGTTAAGTACAAGGGCGAGCTTATCTCTTAAAGAGATCTCTACCAGCCAACCCTAGCAGGTGTAAGAGAGGTTTAAAATTGCGGGAAGAAGTGTACAAATTACAAAACTATTTATAATTATAAACGCATATACTATAGATATAATAATAAACTAATATATACTGCTATAAACTAAGAAGAATATATTATATACTAATAAATATAGTCACTTTTATGAGGAGTTCGAAAGGAGATGGTATTTTACTTTTGATTTGAATGATGTGATAGTTCGACTTTCACGTATATCAACCACGTATGAATAGTACCTAAAGTGTGATATTTTATATGATATTTATAATTTCTTTAACTTTATTTATAACTTACTAGCTGTGCCCGCGACTTCGTTCGTATAGATGTCGGAATATAACAACATCGTGATGTTATATCGCCTTCCTCGATAAATTGACAATCCAACACTAAAAGAATTTTTCAATTTGAATCAGTAAGTAGTTCCTTGAGATAAGGCGCGTTCAAAGAAACAAAACTCTTCAGCTTTATTGTATTAGTTAGTAAGTATAGACAGAGAACGAAGGTTATCGACATAGCTCACCGAATAAGCAAGCTGGTTGAGCTGGCCACATCAACCGCAGAACCGACAACCGTTGGGGAAAATTAGTGCTAGAGTGGACACAATACGTCGGCAAGCGAAGTGTAGGATGCCCTCAGACTAGGTGGAGCGACGATCTTCGCAAGGTGGCTGGCAAAAGCTGGAAGAGAGTAGCCGCGGATCGTGCTCAGTGGCGTGCAATTGGAGACACCTATGTCCAGCAGTGGACGTGTGTGGGCTGATGATGATGATGATGAAGTATAGATTTGTTTAACAGTGTTCATTGAATCATTAGTAACATTCCTTTTCTCACATCCACCTCGTGACTCCCAGAATCGCCCTAATATCGACTGGCAGAAAACGCCTATGGCATTAAATCCGCTTCGAACATCTTCACAGACGTACGTACTAAACAATGACTAAGCGGCGGCGAACATTAAAAATTTCAGATCGATGTCGTCGCTGCCGCCGGAGCCGTTCATGATGCTCCGCGCGAAGGCGCTGAGCAAGCGCGTGGTCATCAACGTGGGCGGCGTGCGGCACGAGGTGCTGTGGCGCACGCTGGAGCGGCTGCCGCACACGCGGCTCGGCCGGCTGCGCGACTGCAACACGCACGAGGCCATCACGGAGCTCTGCGACGACTACTCGCTGCAGGACAACGAGTACTTCTTCGACAGGTCTATACAATTTTCTTATTAAATACTAGCTCTCCGCTCGCGACTTCGTCCGCGTTATTTTTGTTTTCCCGTGGGAATTTTATATTTTCCCGTAGGAAAATGACCCTATGTCCTTCCCCTGGTCTCGAACTATCCCTATACCAACTTTCATCTAAATCGGATCAGTAGTTTTGAAGCCTATTCAATACACACAAACAAACAAACAATCAAATTTTTCCTCTTTATAATATTAGTATAGATTGAGAGCGTCGGTGGCATTCTAGACTCGGCACTGGCCCTCTAATCGGGAGGTTTTTTTTATACAACTAAGTTAGCAAACAAGCAAACCGCCCACCTGATTGTAAGTGGTAACCGTCACCTGTAATACATGTGGCTCTTGTGAGATTCACAGCAAAACTGTAACCTCCACAAGAACCACAGTGTAGGTACGTTGTCAACTTGAGTTGTGACATCAGATGTAAAGTCACGGTACCCAGTAATTTCACTGCCATATCTTACTCTTCAAACCGGAAAAGCAAATGCAAGCACTACTGCTTTGCGGCAGAAATAGGTAAGACGTAGGTACCTAAGCAGACGACCCTGGTACAGTCTCAGAGTTCGATCCTGCCTGTTTTTTCATTTTTCGATTTTCATATGTACTTTAGTCCGACGCTCCCACGGTGAAGTAAAACATCGTGAGGCAGCCTGCATACATCTGCGAAGAAAATCAATGGTGTATGTGAAGGCGACTTATCCCCGGGGCGTATTACTGGGCCAGCGTGGTTGACTAAAGCCTAAACACTCTAACTTAGTGTAGGCTCGAGCCCCTCGGTGGGGATGTGTGTGAGCTGTGGTGGTACGATCGGCCAAGAAAGTAGTGTAAGCTTTAACAAAATTTTGCGAAAAACACAATATCGTTATGGTTAAGTACCTTGGTAGTTGTCAGTTTGTTATTGCAAAGGGAAGCCAGCTGTTGTTTTATGACATCAAATTGAATTTTAACTTTAGGGCAGTAATAGTAAACCACTTTTTTGGTCCAGTGTCCCAATTGGTTACCATGAGTTTTCACAGCAAAGTACCCTACACTAGCGAGTGTAGGGTACTTTGCAGTGAAAACTACTTATTTTTTATACAACAAAATTGGCAAACAAGAATTGCACATATACAACCCTTATGGAGACCGTAATGTACGTTACCAAGTGACGTAAGATATCAAGTCACAATACCCAGTGATTTCACTGACAGTCTTACCCTTCAAACCGGAACACATCAAGCACCACTGCTTGGCCGCAGAAGTAGAATGGTAGAGGTACCCGTGCAGACGACTACATTGTACTGTCTCTTTCTGGTAAATTATTTGTAAAAACAGCTTTAATGCAGTGTGGTTCAAAACCTTTTTATGCAAATGTAGTAGGTCCTACATTTAGGTATGCATATACATGGGCACTTTCAATTTTAGCAGCGAATCGATAGCAATGCAAACTTATAGCTACCGGTTATAATAATCAACTGAAGCAGTCGATTATATAGCAGCGACCGTAATACTCGTACAAATACGGCCTTATTATTAAAAATTTTACTCCTTGGATCATCCTCGGATTAGTTGCTCCGTGTTTTGTCTTATTTTGACATATGACAGCCGACATGTGCGGAAACAAGACAAAACACGGAGTAACTAATCCGAGAATCATCCAAGGAGTAAATTTTTTATTAATAAGGCCGTTAAAGTTTAGCGAACAACAATTTTCCGAAACATGAACATTTACATATTTAGAAGTTTATACTCGTACGTCACTAGTACTGTGATGCACACATATCACAAAGAATAGTAAGCTTACTTTCCATGAGATTTACTAAAAGAACTATTGGGAATATTTATTGACATATTTTCTTATACATATACATAAAAATCGCATGTCACGATGTTCATACTGGATAAACTACTAAGCCGATTTTAATGTTATATAGCTGACTTGTGTAATTTGGCCTGACTTAAATGATTGGATAGTTTTTATCTCGATTTTTGAACTCAATATTTTTAATGATAACGGGGACCAATTAGCTTGTGTCGGCAAACCATCATTCTGTAAATTTGTTTATATGTTGGTGATGAAACAATTGGTAGTATTAATGTGTTCCATCCATGAAGGAGTACAACAGGGGTGAGACGAGGATCAAAATTTATTTGGGAAATTCACCATTGTTTGATTTAGAAGTGTGAAAATGTAACCACTTAATTAATTTACAACTTTTTGCGAAAATTTGATGTACCCCAGAGAGAACAGGAAAAAAGCAAAAACATCCAACATTGAGTTATCCACGCGGGCGATGCCGCGGGCGAAACGGTACTATTTTTATGTTTGTGTACGACTATAAAAGTATGACGAAGATGTGTGAGTGATAGATGGCAGGTCACGCAGGCGATATATATAAATGATGAAACATTTCAGCTATAGAAATTATTTAAATATCTCATAAATCACAAGCAATTCATTAAATTTTCAGGCATCCAAAAAGCTTCAGTTCAATCCTAAACTTCTACCGGACGGGCAAGTTGCATTTAGTGGACGAGATGTGCGTGTTGGCGTTCAGCGACGACCTGGAATATTGGGGCGTGGACGAGCTCTACCTAGAGTCATGCTGCCAGCACAAGTACCACCAGCGCAAGGAGCATGTGCACGAGGAAATGAGGAAGGAGGCCGAGAGCCTCCGCCAGCGGGAAGAAGAGGAATTCGGTCAGGGTACCTGCGCCCAGTATCAGAAGTGGCTTTGGGACTTACTCGAGAAACCCACCACCAGTATAGCAGCTAGGGTAACGTATACCTTAATACAATAGAAACAAGACTCAATAACCAATTAATTATTTTTGCCAGTATAGTAATGCAGCCCGGAATACTAATTAAAAGGTATAGGTATAAAGATAAGACCTACTACGCGGTATAAAGATGAACGCTTCTCTTGAATGTGAACTATGTATTTAGAACCTTCGCACTTACACTGTATTCTATAACTTCCTGTACTATTTACACTTGCTTAGCTATTTCCAAATTAAGTTTAGGCCACAATTATTAGACTTGTAACACAATGTACTTATGTACATGTAGGTACACTACAATATCACTTAATTTTGGTGTGTATAATATTGTCATAATCACGAGTTTACTTCATTCGATTTTATATGCGAATTGAAGTAATCTTATTGCGTATTTTTTAATCGACCTAGCACGTCTGACTAATGAGTGGCTAACTAACACTAACTCATAGTCAAAATAATATGACATAGTATAGTTTTAGGATTTAACCCATTCCAATTTTCCAGGATTTATATTTTACGTAACCTGGTAGTGATGGGTTTCGCTGACGTAAAAATTTGTAAATTAGACAATTTTTTAAAACACATCTTTAATGGAGGCACTGTTAATAATGATTGCTTATGGAATAATCCATAACACGTTAAAATATAACAGGCTGTTTTTGTCGTATACAAGTAAAAATTTAACATAACCTAATGTTGGCCATTGTCTGGGTTATTATGAAGGTTGATTTTTCGTTCAACTTTTAGAAAATATTTTTTGAGGAATAAATAAGACAACTTTCGTATGGAATGTCTCTCAAACTACCATATCTGTTCTGCTCTATACAGTGAGTTATCTGATGATTTTAAAAGAGCCCTAATAGATAAGAGTAGGAAATTGCTAATACTCCTGTAGCTATTTTTAAAACATCTAATAGTCAGCGATTACCATTACCAATAGGGGTGTAAAGCAGTTGACTGCCTTAATGTATTGTGTAATGACTTTTTCCTATATTCTCTTAGCTTAATCGTTTGTGTAGTATTTGTGGTGCATGAATAACATCTATCTTCCTCAGCTCTTGTACCTCTGTTTGTCGTATGTGTCCGTTGTTCTTGGTATTATGGATGTGGTGTTGTGTTCCAATGTTGTATTTCGTGACCATGACGTGATTGCTTTTGTCAAATGTACCTTCATAGTACCAGTTTATGCGTATGTACCATAATGTAGCTTTTTATGTTGTGTGTATGTAGAGTTGTATAAGTTCGACAACAGATACCATAAAGCGTAAGTAAAGTGAAACTTTAATGTTTATATTTTATTGCAAAATTATAATTTAAATCAATTCCGCGACTCTATTCATGTTATGTTGTAAATACAATTAGAATCATGCGCATTATGCAGCTTTTTATAATCATGATTTTCCTTGACGTCAAAAGCTCGTGTTTCATATTTTTGTACAACTTTGAGATAAGTTTGTGTATTTTGAGAACGTTACTGTGTTGAAAAACTTCAAACAGTATACGTTTATTATGCCCACAGAGGTATTAAACTTTGAGGCGATCGCTGAAGCTTAACAATATTTGAAAAAAGCATATCTTTCAATGTTTTTCTTTAATATCTGATGTAACTGAGAATTATTAGCTTAAACTGTAAATTCTATCGAGACGTCAGGAGACTTGCGCTTCAGTTTACTTTTTAGGATAACTTTTATCAATGTTCACAGCCGCGTCGTACGTTCTCCGAACGGAGAATAAAAAAAACAAAGCTTAATTGTTGTCGCAAACTTGCAAATATGGGATGGGCTTACGCGATGTGACCAGCCGCCGCCGGCGACGCTCGCTGGCCCGCGTGCGGGGGGGCACGGGACGGCGCCGCGCCCCGCGGACCGCGCGGCCGTCCGCCGTGCGCGGCCCGCGCCCGCGCCGCCTCGCACCACGGCTGAGCGTCGCCCCGCCGGCGTCCCTCCGCTCCGCACTCCTATCCTACCCTACCCTATCCTACTCAAACCTACCCTACCCGACCCCACACCGCCCTACCTCCCGCACAGAGGCCACAACCCAACCTACCTGACCACCCGCGTTCCCGCTCGGCTCCAGTCCCCTTCGAACCCACCGACGCTTCCGCTTCGTGGTACTGATCCGACTAACCGAGCGACGCGGACGATGGACGGACGCGCGTGCTCACCCCTTTCGCGACTAAACGCACGTCCGTTCACCCACATGTAATTATTACAATTAGTTGCGTATACTTATCCACACCTCGATCACACAACACTACTAACATAATCACACGAATAGATGTTATTTTTACACCAAAATTTTTACGTACTACCATATTGGCTCTAAGTTATATTGGCTTTGTCGAGAACTTGTAAATACATGATATACTTACAAATATATACTTACCGACTACGATGATCGTAGCTATACTGATGTACAAATATTTATAGACCGCCTAGATGTTTTGTATAGACACTGGCACGATTTAAAAGTCACACGACGGGCGACGCCCGCCGGCGTTCGCGGACGTGGCAGCGCGATGGCGGGGAGCGTGCTCATCCGTGAAATGCTTGCAGGTGATCGCGGTGATATCGATCCTCTTCATCGTGCTGTCCACGATAGGGCTCACTCTGAACACGATACCCCAGATGCAAGTGTACGACGAGAAGGGCGCGCCCATGGACAACCCGCAGCTGGCCATGGTCGAGGCCGTGTGCATCACGTGGTTCACGCTCGAGTATGTGCTGCGATTCAGTGCCTCGCCGGATAAGTGGAAGTTCTTCAAAGGTGGACTCAACGTTATAGACTTGTTGGCTATCTTGCCATATTTCGTATCTCTTTTTCTTCTCGAAACAAATAAGAACGCGACAGACCAATTTCAAGACGTACGTCGCGTTGTACAAATCTTCCGCATAATGCGAATTCTACGCATCCTCAAACTCGCTCGACATTCGACCGGGCTCCAATCGCTCGGTTTCACGCTCAGAAATTCCTATAAAGAACTGGGACTGCTCATGTTGTTCCTCGCAATGGGAGTGCTCATATTTTCTTCATTGGCCTATTTCGCCGAGAAGGAAGAACCGGGGACAAAATTCATTTCCATTCCGGAAACGTTCTGGTGGGCCGGCATCACCATGACCACAGTCGGATACGGTGACATTTACCCCACGACCCCGTTGGGCAAGGTCATCGGCTCAGTTTGCTGTATTTGCGGCGTGTTGGTAATTGCGTTACCCATCCCGATTATCGTCAACAATTTCGCCGAGTTTTACAAGAATCAGATGCGGCGCGAGAAGGCGCTTAAGCGGCGTGAGGCGCTCGAGCGCGCCAAGCGCGAGGGCTCCATCGTCTCCTTCCACCATATAAACTTGCGCGATGCGTTCGCCAAGAGCATGGACCTCATCGACGTCATCGTGGACACAGGTCAGTACCGCCGCCGGTCGTCTGCTTGCCGCGCTTGTCCAGTTCATGTCATGTGTCTCGTGCTCGCGAATGTAACTTTATCTTCACGACGCTCGCATGCTCTCCGTGCTCATTCTGCATTTACTTACGTTATTGAATGCGATGACTGTTGACTGAACGCATGTGTCGTATCGTTTAGCGCTCCGGACTCGCAGACATCTCCAAATCAAAACAGTTCACGATACATCGCAGCTACAGCTATATTCACCCGTTCGTTCCGACGAGGTGCACTCAGAGTATTTTATTCCTTGTCTTCAGGTGACAAGTGCGTCCTCATTGAGGCGAGAGACGACGCCAGATGAGCTACTTGCTACTATCGCACAGTTCAGACTCGACCCTAATATTTAAGTTCGTAACTCGGGTCGGGCTCGCGCCGCGTGTAGCTTGCGATGTGCGACGGAGACACTATAATCTAAGGTCGATTAAATAGTCAGCGTAAGCCTAACGCTTCCTAGAACTAACTTATCTTCTGTGGACTGTCCGATGTGTGTATCCGGAGGACGCTGGATTTAGAATATATGTGTGGAATGTGTGTTGTGTAGTTCACGCTGCTACTTACCTGTTTGTCGTTTACTGAATATTTATCACTTTACTACTTATATCCAAAAGAAAAATAAAGAATCATATATACACAAATCACATGGAGCTATACGGACGAGAGTGGAAAACTGTCGCTACTTAAGATGGTGTGTCTTCAGGACACAACTTGTCGCAGGCGGATGCTACTAGCTTGGAGGGCGAGGCGCCGGCGACCACGGGCTGCTACAAGCAGTACGAACACGCCATGTCGAATAAGATACCCCAAAGTACTGACCCTAACCAGGTAAGAATAGCAAAGAATTGACCGGGTGCGTCCAATAATCTACGGCAAATTGGGTGAGCTGTATTATTCTTTACTCTATTTAGTTGCTTGCCTTCCTTCCTTAAAATATTTGGCAGCAAATGATACTTTTTCAGTAAATATTGCCCCAAACAATTTATATCGAGCACTACAAAGGGTGGAAGTTCAAGACAGCCACTGGAAGGGCGACATCCTATTGATGATAGAAATCTTCGGTACTCAGAGGAATAATATTCTAATATTCAAAAATAAGTTAGTACGGTAAGTTAGGTGCCTTCACTAGGTTTTTGATATCTCAGTATCGACCCAGTTGAAGTCCGCAAAAAAATATTATCCCCTATTTTTATGGCATCAATCGATAGGGTAATAAAAAGGATCAATTTATTTTAAAAAATATATAAAATACTTATTTTTGAAAATGACGTAATGTTGTCAGTGAGTAAAAACTGTGACTAATATTTTAGGAGACCATCCCTCCAGTGATTGTCATTTCTACCCTATATAATTCTTTGAAATAAGCCTGTGTCGTTGATGCTTATCTCCATGCAGTCCCAAATCCTCTTTCACTGACTTTAAGAAGACTTTAAGTTCGGACGCACCCACACTTTATAATAGTACACAATAGTATTGCTGTTAACACAGTAGGACATAGTTTCAGAGCAGCCCAAAGAGAGAGCGCCGATACTCGAACGAAGGTGCTGGCACGCCGGAGAAACGCTTGCTCATTAACCCCGAACCGACACCAGTAAGACTTTTTGCTAAACTATGCCAACTACACTCGCCGCTAAAACAGAACTGTATTGAGTATTGAGCCTGTATTTTGCACCAGCAAAATAATCACACTATTAGCATAACCTTCAAATGTAGCAATCTAAATCTCTTCAGTAATCATACTAATATAAGTAAAGCGCATATAAGTAAAGTTAAACTACAGTAACATCAACTGATTTATTATTTTTCTAGGAAAAGAAGATGGCTGACAAACAGCTTGACTTGGATCAGCTGCCTTCTGAGTTTGAATGTTGTTTTTGCACGTTCAAGGTACTAAATATACCTACTAATGCTATAAAAATATATCTAATCAGCGTATGAAAGTAATATGGTTTCTCTTTGTTTTGCAATTCATGTAATAATCAATTAATTTTATATTGAGTTTAATAGTCATACATCCAGCTGTTTAACGTAAGTATGTGTCACACTAATTTATTCATTTGTAATTTATTCCTTAATAAACTCTCTATTTTTGGCGCTGGTGTTTCTAGGACTAAAGTCATGATTGGTTGACGAATTTGTGTGGTTTTATGAATGCATTCCATTCAGTTCAGATAAAATAACCAATGTTCTTAAGGCATTTCATAATGTAACTACAATCACAGTTCACTTGGACCCATTAATGATAGTTTTTTTGATAAATCTTATTATTAATAATAGTGGTTACTTACATAGGGCTACAAGGAGTTCATAGACGCCGAGCAGTTAATGCCGATGTCGACATCCGACCTGCGGCAGCCGGTGTGCGTCGAGCTGGCGTGCCTGCAACGACACCCCGCGCCTAAAGCCTTGCCAGAGGCGACGCCCAACAGCCTGGACAGCCCTGGTACGAACATTTACCAGACATAGGTCATCAATGTCACTAAAGTATTTGCAACGTTTAGGTTTAGTAAAAAAAAACATGTCAGAGTTATCACAACCATTTTATGAATGGGTAAATTACAAAATATTGCCCTAAGCAAAGACTTACCTGTAGATTCCCCTTGTCAGTGTCTTGACCGTACTTACACGACACGTTAGCCCACTATGTTATTGTCTCTCGGCACCTGTTGTTCATTTCCTTTGTAAGTGTCTAGTGCGTGTGGCACAAATCACTTTCGTGCTCCATGTGCGTCTATGTCTTACATTGCAGATACATTTGCATCATGCCTTACGCACCCTTTTCCTTCAGAGGGCGACATCGCATGCGAGATCGACTCCTCAAACTTGTATGTGAACCCTCTGGACGGCGGCGGTGGATCGGGTGGGGGTGGGGTGACGGAGGAGTTTAAGGGTGTGCGCAGGAGCGCGTCTGGGGACGGGGTGTTGTGTGCGAAAGGTCCGCAGGGGGAAGGCTCGCCGCGGAGCTCGCGGGGGAGCCTGGCGGGGACCGCGCCGGCGACGTCGCCCGCGGCCGAGGCCGAGGCCGGTGGCCCCCTCCCCGACGAGGGGCCCGCTTTGCTCGACGACGCCAAGCCTAAGCACAGAAAGGCGCGCTTCCAGCAGGTGAGCAGCGGCTCTGTCGCGTTTCCGGTACTAGGGTTACCATCATTATCCCGTAAGAACTTAAGCAAGTCGCCCTGCATCAATATTTTCCCGTAGACGCTGGGTCCGTTTTGATAAAACGATTGAGGAAAAAAGTCGTTTGCCAATAACGAAATGTCAAATTATTGAGTTTGCCAATTCATGTCTGTCCTCTGCCACTGTTTCTAGGCAAGACTGAACAGGTTGGATACTTACAAAATTTAAGTCCTTATTCAAATAATTGTTTTGACGCACTGCAGTTAATCAGATTTTATGATTACCTAATTATGTTTAAGGATATTGAATTCCTGCCAATTGACTCCGTTGACTTACCAATTAGGTCAATGTACCTTGACACTAAGATGCGGACTTATTGGTAACCCTGTCCCAGATACAAGATGCAAGTTACTCTTGAAACTTCTGCACGTTTCAATAATGAAATAAGCCCAGTTCTGTCTAATGGCTGCCATGCCTTCATATGAATCAAGTAAGCACGTTATACTTACTTTCATCGTTATATTGCATGTTACACACCTCAGTGTTTTGAGTGCATGGCTCTCCCTTTCCTTCCTGGTGTTTAAATTCTTGTGTCTTAACACACATTCTTTATTATTCGATACTTAATTTATCAAAACTGTATTAAGGGGTTCTTTTGGTTTACAGGATTGGTCGGAGGAGGAGAGGAGGCCACCGAGGGGGATAGCGACGAGAATAATCAATCACCACATACTATTTGGTATGTAACTATCCCCGGATCATATTTGTTAATTTGCAAATCAAAAGACAAATAACATTGATATCTAATGTTTATAAAAAATAAAATAGGTATCCTTTGTCTGGAGCATCTGTCACCAAACAAGGTGGAAACCACATACAGGCCCCTCTTCCCCACTAGGCACACTGGGCACATGCCCAGGGCCCCGCGATGGACTGGGACTAACCTATTTTTGTCATTAAATCTACGCAAAACGTCCCTAAAAACGTAACATAATATATTTTTTCCTATCGCAGGTCTGCTGGTAGTAATTTCTCTAGAAATAAGCAGTACCTGTACCTTATTATTTAAGTTTGTAACGGGGTGAGGTGGTGCGACGCAGTGGTGCAGTGGTTAGCGAAGTAGGTCCGATAAATGAAGCACCAATGGTTACGTCACTGATATATATATATTTTTCTTCCACCGTTACAATTAGTAGAAATATAAGGAAAAGGCACTACATAAGTGCCTTGAATTTTATTGAATAGGACATGTCGACTGCATTATTTAGTTTTATTATAAATTTTTAGGTAAGTATTATTTTAATAATATTTATAATAAATTAAATTGTGGCATCGCGACTTTCATGTGCCTTGATGCCCGCAATTGAGTGACGGGAAAATATAATATCATTGAGACAAAAACATTATTTTAAAATGCAGTCAAGTTGGGCGGGAATGCAACGAGTTGCTATATCTAGAGTATAGCACCCACCTAGTTACAAGTTTCTTTGTATTTTTTTGTTTTGTGTACATAAATAAATAAATAATTAAAAACCCTAGTCCCTACTCGATTACCAAGCGATAACCGATTACTTTTTTTTTTTTTTTTTTTTATTTATGCTGGATAAGCGTTTGGCCTCCATCTCACCTGATGGAAAGTGATATGAGGCCGAAGATGGGACACGCCTAGCCAGAAGGTGCCTATTCACTCTCATCTTGAATAACTCCAAGTTATATTGCTCAGGGAACAAATCCGCGGGCAAAGAGTTCCACTCCCTTGCCGTTCGCCATATGAATGAGGAAGCGCATCGCTTCGTGCGTTTAATTGGAATATCAATGACAAAAGGGTGGAACCCCAGCCGCCGTCTGGTTCCCCTGAGATGGAAAGGAGAAGCCGGAATTATTTCATGTAATTCCAAAGCACACTCCCCGTGATATATCCTATAAAATACCGATAAACATGCCACCTTACGACGATGTTCGAGGCTCTGTAGCTTGGCCCCCGTTAATTTGGTGTCACCAATGAGGGTCTTAGCACGCTTATCAATAGAATCAAGGGCCGCTAGTTGATATTTGGCAGACCCATCCCACAAGTGGCAGCAGTACTCCATACAAGATCGAACTTGTGCTTGATATAGTTGGAGCAACTGTTCCGGTGTGAAGTACCGCCTGACCTTGGAGAGAATGCCGAGCTTCATAGCTGCAATTTTGGCAACGGTTTCTATGTAACTACCAAAGTTGAGATTGTTAGTTACTTGCATACCAAGTAGGTGGAGATGATCAGTTACCGGTATGGATATACCACGGAAAGTCGGAGTCAGATAGAAAGGACTCCGTTTAGTGGAGAACAAACACGCCTGCGTTTTGCTAGTATTAAACTGGACCAAATTAGCGTCACCCCATTCAGAGACCGCCCGGAGTGTAGAATTCAAACGATCCATCATCGACTCCCGACAAGACCGGATCTCCTCTTTATTGGCCCTTGCATTGGAGACATATCTATCAACGACTGTGGTGTCATCGGCATACCCGAAGGTTCCAGGCACCAACAAGTCGTTGACGTGCAGAGGAAAGAGTGTTGCCGAAAGTACGGAACCTTGAGGAACTCCAGGATCAATAGTCAGTTGTTCGGAGCAGCAGCCATCTAATACTACTTGCATGGAACGTTCGCTCAAAAAGTTCGAGATCCAATTGCAGAGGTTCTGGGGTAGACCATACGATGGAAGCTTGCCTAACAGGCTAGAATGCCAGACCCTGTCAAAAGCTTTGGATATGTCTAAAGAGACTGCGAGAGCCTCGCCGTGCCCATCAATAGCTTCTCCCCATATATGTGTGGCATACACGAGAAGATCTCCCGTGCACCGGCCCTTTCGAAAACCGTACTGACGGTCGCTGAGGAGGTCATTATCTTCAAGGTATGCGAGGAGACGGTTGTTTAGAACACGCTCCATACATTTACACAGCATGGACGTGATTGAGATAGGTCGATAGTTAACTGGATCGGCTCTACTACCCTTCTTAGGTACTGGTTGTACATTTGCTAGCTTCCAAGACTTGGGAACCACTCCAGTCGCAAGTGAGAGTCTGTACAGGCGGGTCAATACGGGAGCCAACTCGGGCGCACAGTTGCGCAGCACAATAGCCGGTATGCCATCAGGTCCGCTGGCTTTATTCACGTCTAGATTTCTTAGAACCTTAAGTACCTCTTTTTGGTGAATATGAACTGCTGACATGGAGCAGTCAGCTTGAGGTAGAGTTGGAGGAGGTTTTCCTGCAGAGTCCAAACGTGAATTCTCAGCAAAAAGAGAGGCAAAAAGATTTGCTTTCTCTTCTGCCGTATGGGCCAGTGAGCCGTCAGGTCTCAACAACGGTGGTAAGTTCAGTAGACAGAAGTTAGCTTCGGTTGCTTTGGCCAGGGACCAGAAAGCTTTGCTGCCCGTCGGGTATGAGGCCAGCTTTGATCCAATGCGGCCGATATGAGCAAACCTTGCCCGGCATAACTGCTTCTTGCATGCTTTAGCAACTTTATTATAGGCTTTCTTCAGGTCATGGGTATTTGGAGCTTTGCATCGTCGGGCTTCAGCCCAAGCCTGGTATGCCGCCCGCTTCTGGACTTCGGCGTGGCGGCACTCATTATTGAACCAGGGACGTGCTTCGGTGCCATTTGGGACGTCAGAGTAAGGAATGAAATATTCCATACCCAGACGAACAATCTCCACGATAGCATCGGCGCAGCTCGAAGAATCCCCAGAAGAAAAGCAAGTACGCCAAGGATACGATGCATAAAACTGGCGCATTCCGTCCCAATCCGCTAGCTTGTATCTCCACACCCGTCTCTTACCTCGAAGGCCATGATCGGGTGGAGAGTATACTGACACAGCTTTCACCAGACAGTGATCGGAAGTACCTAGAGGGGCTTCAACCGTCACGGTATAACGGTCTGGATCAGAAGTCAGCAATAAGTCGAGACAGTTGGCCGTGTGTGAATCAACGTCGGGAACCCTAGTAGCGCAGTTGACAAGTTGGGTAAGATTAAGTACTATCGCGAGATTATACGCCTCCCTCCCTGCAAGATCGGTTTTTTGGTGTGGGCATTGAAATCACCGAGAAAGGTCAACTGCGCTGACGGATACCTACCCTGAGCTTCAATAGCCGTATCATGCAGATATTGGAACAAGTTGGTAGTTTCTTGATCTCCACTGTGCGAACGGTAGACACAGGAATATATGATCTGTGCATTACCAGTATCAACCAAAAGCCATAAAACGGAAAAACGAGGAGCTTCAAGGTGCTTGAGACGCCTGGCACAGATGTCGTCGCGGATGTACACACAGACACCAGCACGAGAAAGAAACCTATGCTCAAGCGTGTACCCAGGATAATAGAGGTACGCCGCGTTACTCGGACATTTAATCTGCGTTTCGGTAAGGAACAGCAGATGCGGCTTAACGGTTTCTAGTTGGTGGTGGACCGGGTTGAGATTTGAGTGCAATCCCCGTATGTTGGTGAAAAGCACTTTTAATGGGAGGACGTGCAACCGCTGTTTAACGTTTTTCCTTTTCGTACTTTTCATATTTGCTACTCTATTTTCGCATTAACATACTACACAGGGTGTCGCTAAAACAATGGATAAACCTGTAACTATAGATGGACATTATCATGGCCTCCCTTACCACAAATTATGACCTTAGTGAAAATATCACAGTTTCAGATATTCATTGTTTTTGAAGTTTTCGAAAATTTCCAAGTGCGTTTAGTAGATTAGATTAGACTAATGTGCCCAGGGCTTCTAATAGGTGAAAGACGGCCCTGACTACCTACATAGGTAGGTACTTAAATGAAAGAATTACACCTATAAAGAATTTGTGCATTTAATTTGTGTAAAACCAAACCAATATTTACGTCTTATGATGTTATAACACTTTCAGTGATTTCTTTTATTCTAAAACTTAACCATAGTTCATGCCGGGGCCATTGGCTAAAATTTATTTGAGCAACAGCGCTTGTTCATTAGGTGATTCCCCTAACATTGGGTTATTTTGTAAAATCACTTTGATTTTTGTTTTTCAGGCAAGAATGGCAATAAGCGTGGGGGCGGGTGGCCGCTCGAAGGGGACTCGCGGTCGCGCTCCATCCTCAAGAACAAGGAGTCGCGCGGCACCGACAGCGAGCTGCTGCTGCAGGAGACCACGTCTCTCGGACCTAATGTGAGTCATGTTCGTTCACTGCTGGATGTGGGCCACTTCCTGCCACTAAGTTCGATCTTCGGTTATGGGTACACTCACTTTCATAGGTTGATTTGATCCTTTAATCAATTAATACAAACAAGCATCCCCAATTTCTACTGTGTGAGGGTGTGTGCAACTGTACCATTTCTGTCTTTTTGAGAATCTGTCCTTATGCGAATAAAGGAACCAACCGCCACCAACTACATCATCATCACAGCCCATATACGTCCCCACCGAGGGGCTCGAGCCTACCCTATGTTAGGGTGATTAGGCCTTAGTCAACCACGCTGGCCCAGTGCGGATTGGTCGACTTCACATACATCATTGAATTTCTTCGCAGATGTATGCAGGTTGCCTCACGATGTTTTCCTTCACCGTAGGAGCGTCAGACAAATGTACATATGAAATTCGAAAAGAAAAACACATTGGTACATGGCGGGTCTCGAACCCCGACCCCCCGATTGGAAGGCAAGTGCCGAGTCCACTGCGCCACCGACGCTCACTACATACAGGATGGAAACGAATAGTGGTCTCACTCGATTTTTTCTAAAGTAAGATAATATCGGAAAACTGACTACTGATGATCCTGAAAGTGCTTCACGAGTTCCATCAAATGGTACCTATCAATGATCCTTTCTAAGATAAACTCGATCTATACAAAAATCGATCTTACCGATTTCCATACATTTAATGTGGCGACAAGCCATATTATATCTGTCGGTTCAAAGTGCCCAGCGCAAAAATCCTGTGAAAATAATTAAATAAATTCTCGTGAATCGCGTTGTTATTTAAAATTATTTATCTACACTCATGTTCTAATTCTAATATTAAGAACTGAACACTAATATTTTAAAGGCATAACTTAAAGCCCTTGGCCTTTTACAAATTACATTATAATACAGGTTCGCCATACAAAACCAGTACTTTAATGTAACTCGAATTCCAATAAAATACAGTTCGATTGACGAAGCCCGACCAAGGAGGTTTTGTCACAATTTTCTTTTGTGCCAGTACATTGTCTATGGCGGCGCGTGCAACAGCGCATGCGCGGTAGAATGTTGGTGTTGGCGCCATTTCTCTGAATTTTTTATTCATTATTTTGCTGTTATTGGTTAAAATAATAAATAATATAAATGTATGTACTTTTAGATTTCTGTATTAGTTTCACAATTGCACTGTTCAAAATGCAAATAATTATTAGAATAAATGAGTTTGATATTGTTTTAATTTTGTCTTTTATTTAATTTAGGTAACCACTGATTGCATGAGTGTAGATAAAGTAGTGTATGAAATTGCACATAATTATGTCTTAAAACACTCGTGTGGTACTATTAAAATTCTCGGCAAGCCTCGAATTTTAAACACACAGGCGGGTTTAGTGGGTAGGCCCGGACCGTGTAAGATCTGGGGAGTCCCACATATCCTCGTGGTTTGGCTCGACCACGAGGAATAAAGTAAATGCATTTTCCCCTCTCCCGAAAAAAAAATGGTCGGTCGTATGATGGGTGACCGAAATACGAAACATCTCGAGCTCCTCCGTGTTTCGGAAAGCACGTTAAACAGTGGGCCCTGCGCCTGATCTCGCCCCGGTCGTGTCGGCTAACCGTCCCATCGGACTATGCGAGTGAAGGAACAGAGAGTGCACTTGCGTTTGCGCAGATGGCTATTCTCTGATGAGATTGGCCGCCGTGACCAAATATCGGTAAGGACGAAGGAAGGAAGAAGGGGTGCGTTCGGGGAATGGCTAGCGCCGATACCAAATGTGCCTCTATGGGGGTGGAAGTTGCTGGAGGGTGGTTTAGCCAGGTATGGGGTTCATACCCGAGTCCAATGGCATATCCAAGGGGCGGCCTTGTCAGCTTTTCAGTCCCTTGTCGAATCGTAGAGATTCCCCCGCCCAAAAAAAAGGTAGGTATGTTGTTTGATTGGCGTATTTATGTAATGTTGTGTAACAGGGTGACTCGGGCAGCGAGTCGTCACCCATCCGACTGAAAGACTTCAAGGGCCAGAACCACAAGAGCGGCGCGCCGGAACGGGACAAGCTCGTCACGTAGGCCACGCCTGTAGGCTAACTACAATAATACTTAGAACGCAATAAATTAACGAGATAAATAATTTTAACATATCATTGGGCGATTGTGACTGCTTGTTGGATATAGATTTTCATTTGGTAGGATAATAATGATATTGTAAAAAATATTACATTATGTAATAATCGTTCATTCCAATCGAAAAGTTGAAGGTACCTATTTGTTAAGTTTTTTTACGTGCAATTATTAATTGCTAATTCTAATTTAAGCGATATAGTTTGTACAGCATAGTTGATGAAAAAAGAAGCAATTATTAAGATTAAAGATTTTCTGAAATTGTTACCGATTTATTTTTTATTATTTCCTACGAATCTAATATCAATTGCGTTTATTGGCTACCCTCCTTTTTCCCTTATTCACATTATTTTGAAAATCCACAGGAGCAAAGCGAATATATTTATAAGAAAACAACACAAAATAAGTCAACAATGATATTTATTTGTTTATAAGCTAAATCAAATTTCCACAATAGTCGCGTTCTAAATGTGTAGAGTAGAAATATAACATAAAATTTATATTTAACATTAATAATAATAATAAGTGTTAGTGTTAAGACCATATACAATACAGCCTCTATACTCACTTAGGTACACATTGTAATCTTCTTTTGGAACCCAATTGTTGCTCAATAATTTATACAATTTTAAGGCAATATCACATAATACTACAAAATAAAACATTTAGATAATAATAAAATATGTAGATTACATACAGTGGTCCGAAAATAATACCTATTTGTCATCATAAAAACACTTAACAACGATTTAATACTTCTAATAATAATAATAATCAATAACACAAGGATAAAATGAGTAACATAACAAAATGAAATCATTAAAATACTTTGGTTTGCGATGAGTAAACACATGAGCACTACGTAGGTACGTAGGTATTACATAGGTATAAATTTGTTAGAATACACTTCACCAACATTTAAACAAGCGATTAAAAGTTAACCGCCGATTTTTTGCATTTACAGAATGGAAGAATTGTCAAAAAAAGACTCAAGTTAACTTTTCATCTCTTGTTTTACGTGTATAGGTGAATAAATTTAATCACAAGTTAAAAATCTGTCATGGTCTACAATCGAAAAACTGTCAAAGACAGCATAATATGAATTGACAACTTAAAAGTGCACAACAAATATTTTATTAGAAAAAAAACCGACATGAATAAAAAAGCCTACGCTTATAATGAATTATTCACAAGATAAATTTCCCTTTTATTCCATAATACATTAATTATATCTTATACTGAACACACAGGCACCTTAGTATACATTTCTTGGCAGTTAACATGGCACACACGCTGTTGTATATACAAATATATTTGCAACCCATTTGTAATAACCTACGGCAAGCGTATGTGATATTTGTAAATAAATTTTCGTAGAGCTCAAAAGTACTCCATTCCAAATTTAAAGCTTACGAGTACTTACGAAAATTATCACAAATCGATTTTATATTCTGACATATACTTATTCAGAATTATTTTGGAGTTAATGCGCACGTTTATATTTCATGTTTCAGACAAATTTACCAAAATATTTTCATTTTTAAATATCTGCTGCATTGCTCTACCTATTCGCGCAAGCTTGCGTCTCGTTTAGTACCGACGAGGGAGTCGCATTTTGAATCATTCGAAGTGAATCTTGATTTCAAACACGAATACAAATCATGTGCGAAATTATTGTACTATTCATTCAATTTTAAAGATTTTTTTTATTCACTCGAATTCAGTATTGTCATTAAAAACAAAATAATATTAGTTACCGTTTCACTCCGAAAAAATTAAAACCCGTACGCAATAACTGATTAATTTAAAAACCAGCGATGAATCGCACATAAAACGGAACGCTCTATAATACGATGTGTATTATAGAGTAGAGTAGGTATATTCTACAAGCAGAAACCAAAAACGAATAAGAACCAAAAATGAGGACCACTCCTTGCAGAATTCACAGAATGAATAATCAAAAATAGTGAATTTGGAAACGAATTTCCAAATTCGACTATGAATTTTATTGTTTCAAAAATGCGCCTCCTGCGCCGCACACTGATCTGCAGGCTTATTTTGTAACTTCGGTTGCTAACTAGAACTGTCATTTTTGAAAGGAACTTAACATCCATTACTGCTATCATGAACGCTGCCGGATCACTAAACCAGTAATGGATATAAAGTGTCTTTCAAAAATGACAGTTCTAGTTACCAACCGTAGTTAGCGAATAGGCCTGCAGGAAGCCCTTCCCCTCACTTCCATGACCTATATTCACTCTAAGGCCGGATCTAGCGCGCCGTGATCCGCGGATGACCTGCGCGGATAACAGCGCGTTCAGTGCACCGCGGAGCAATCCGTGCGCGGATGAAATGCGTTAACGCGCGGGCGCCTAGACGTATGAATCAATCCATCAGAAGTGAATCTTGAATGTGAACACGGAAACAAATCATGTACAAAATTATTTTCTACTGCTCCCAATTTTCAAGATTTTTGAATCACTCGAATTCAGTATTGTCCGATTTCGTTTCACGCAGAGAAAAATCGGTACGCAATACCTCGTTAATTTAAATAAAACCTCACGTAACCAACCGAGTCGCACGTAAAACGGAACGTAGTATATACGTTGCGTATGTTCTACTAGTAGAAATAAAAAACGAGTGGGGAGGACCATTCGCTGCAGAATTCACGGAATGAATATTGAAAAATAGTCAATTTTGAAATTCGTATTGGAATCTTACGAATTTGAATCCTACTGTTTCAAAAATGCGTCTCCAGATTCTAATGTTGCTTAAGTGTTCGGCGGACGGTCATGTGCGTACGTGAAGAACTGTCGTCTTAGGGCGCTTACGCACTTATACGTATTTGGTGCGTGTTCGATACGTGAAAAAACCGATCGGGAAAGGGGAATGCCCAATTTCGGCCCAAGAGCGCCCAACATATCCGTACTGTCTAAAAATCATATAATATTTATTCATAATTATTTGTACTATTAGTGATTGCCTTCAAGTTGGAGAAAGCTTAGTATAAATATTTAAAAAACACGGAAATTATCGCTAAACTCACCAAACAGTGACAGACGGTAATAAAGACACGGACTTGCCATAACAAAAAAATATCATAATAAGCGTTTAATCTTAATTGATCATTTAGGGATAGTATTCGTGTCTATTATTACGATTTTAAAGGCCTTCCTTATATACCTACATTATACGATATACATTATACAGTGATTGATTATCACTAGTTAAAAATTATAAGACATAATAAAAAAAATTGTGGTTACATTGAATGATTGCACGTGAATGAAAATGTAAGACAATTCCCAATACTACGTTACAGCGATTTAATGTTAATAGCTTGTGGCCTACCAAATAAAACAAGCGCGGTCATATTATGGGGAGCACATACTTTTTAATGGCTCTTATAGGGTAGAAGTATGCCGTGATCGCAGTAGGAGCATATTGGTAGCAGTGAGAATTGCAAGTAGGCATGTAAGTCGTAAGATTTAATTCGTATATATATTAATAAATGCACATGAGTCTGGTCGAGCGGGAATCTAATAATATTGCTGCAACTGCATTGTTGGTCGTCGGACGGTAGGTTGTTGTGCCCACGCCATGTCGGATATATGGTATTTGGGGTGGGCACGTCATCAGGATAATATCTATCCACCGGCACAGTTCCTGGATGAAGTTTTAATAGAATATGATAAGCTTGATTGACTGGAATTGATGAGAAATATCAATAAATACCTACATAAGTATGAAATTCTTGTTTTATTTAAAAAGTGCAACTTTTTTTTGAATCAGTATTTATCCTACTTATTAATACGATTATATACTATTATTTGCATACTAATTTGAAGGTGGGCACTATGGGCCGCGGTTACTATGAAAAATGGGCATTCCCCTTTACGTCCTAGCATTTGCGCCCTTATCCGTATTCGATTCGTGTTTGAACCGGTTGTGCGATAAATGTCAAGATGGCGGGATCACTTCCTGTTTTTAATAAAAACCCACTGCTATTTATATTTAGTACTCATTTGGTACTATTTGATACCAAACATTATAATTTTGGTACCTACCTGCTTAGTTTAGACAAAATCCGGCTTTCATTATCAAAATGACGGGATCATGCTCTAACAATCGAATAAGAAAAATCTAAAAAGACCATCCGCTAGAATATTGTTCACTTTATTTATTGAAATCGAAAGTATATGATTTAACTTAATATTTACGACGCGATTGGGCTTAGTTTTAAAATCGAGGCATGTTTGGGTCACATGTTAACCAAGTTTTAATTAATTTAAAAAAAAATTAAAAAGACCACCTCTAAAGAATGCGTTGAATAGTAACATATCTTTTTTTAAAGATTTTTTATTCAATATTTATGAAGAGAACCGGTTTTTTCTGCAGTGATTTTTTTATGATTGACCCTACTATGCGCCTTAATGTGGAAATCACTCGTAATCACGATCCGCGTGGAAATGAACGGAGAATTTATCCGTGACGGACAAAATGCCCTAATCCGCGCGCGGTCAGTGAGCTTCGGTAAAGCGGTAAGTATAGTGACAGGGTTAATTTGGCTGGTAAAAATTATGAAATTACAATAGAATTGCCTTTTTTCATGAAATATGTTCTATTAACGATTCTGATTGTAGAAGAAAAATGCGCACTATCTCCAAAATAGTTTTGTATATACGAGTTTTGAACGCATCATATCCTATGCTGTAAATTCTATTGTAGGTAACGACAGCTTATGAACGGATCACATCCAAGTGCTATTTACATCGCTTATTGTTGGTCGAGTAATACTATACCTATACGAAATTCTATATAGGTTATTTATACATTATATTGAACTTGCCGTTCAAATTAAACCGATTTGGACGTATTATCTTAGTCATACCGGTTAAGTAATCTACAAAATCGGTAAATCCCGGTATTTCAAATACAACGTGACATGCGCTCAGCGCGCAATTTTCATGAGCTAATGCCTTGGCGCCGTCCGTGGGTATGATGCCGATATAAGTTTTGTTAGTAGCTATTCAGTGGATTAAAGGTATTTGTTTAAGAAGCAAAAATCAATTCAAATTTAAACTTATGAGGTGCTACGAATTTCATTAGTATGTGATGGGAAACCAGACTTTCTAAGGTGATGAAATATTTCATTTGACCGTTAACGCTTTATGGACTTATTTTCTTTAAAAAATTATCGACTGATTTATTTAGAAAATAAAGGTAAATGTTAAAATGGGAAAAGTCGGTAATCAGCCTGCTATGGCAACCTCAAATTAGAACGAAGGTCGTCAAAATTACGTCGACAGTAGCAATCAATACACGACCGAAGATAAGCGACGTAAATTACGTTTAGATGTGGCGCCGCCCTTATATGGGAAAGAAGACAACATGTTCGACCTCACTAGTTCATTAATCCCTAGTACAGCACGCAGCACACACACATGAAAAAAATAGCTGCCATCTGCACAGGTGTAAGCTCTCGGGCCCACACTTCGTTTAAGACCCAAAAACTTTAGGAACTAGGCAAATTTATCAATAGCGGTTTTAAGTTCGTAGACAATCATTCTCATAACACTTATTTTTACGAAGACACCTGCACAGACGGCAGCCATTTTTGCTCAAGTTAAGTGCCGCCATATGTACGCGTTTTTAAAAGTATTCAAACTCAACCAATCGTTTCCTTTTGCTTTCATATACGATACGGATAAGTGACTCATAAATAAATATACATACACTTACCTACAATGAAATCGACCCACCTCATAGGTGTCGATTTGGAAATATTGGTAGGTATATAAAAATAAAATTAGACAAACAAAAACTGTAAATACAATTAGAAAGCATACTTCATAAGCTTTATTTTAACATACTCTAAACGTGGATAACTGAAGTATTGCTGAAAATAGACTTATTTCTTCGGAAACCCCTGATTCTCATTTTCCCGTTATACGGAACGCAATCTCTGTAACTGTATAGAGTGTTAAAAGTTAATTGAATCAATGTTTATTCTAAAATGGATTATTTCTACAGATTTATTGACCCTTTAAATTGGGCTGATTTTCCCAAAAAAATTAGGTAAGTATTTATAAAAATTTTAGTTTTTAGTTTGTAAAATCAATAACCTTAAATCTGTTACAGTAAAAACTGCTCTAATGTAAACTAAGGCTGACCGTTTAACAAGCAGGGTTAAAAGATATTATTTATTGATTTTGATTTGTCGAACTCTGAACTAAAGCGTAAAGGTAGGTCGATTTTATTGCAGGTAAGTATAGATATATTGACACGTGACGACCATTACATAAACAGTGAAAACATAGAGACAATTTATAAACAAACGATATTCCATTATTAAGAAACGTATTTATGTAATTATAAATTGCGTTGATACTTTGCTAAATAATTATAACAGCATTACAGTCAGAAAAAGGAGCTATTGTTTGCAGACAAACGTGATGTTTGAAAAAAAATGGACTGAAATTTAAAGGCACTCCAAAAAGTGCACAACGAAACGTTTTTAAAAAGAACAATTAAAATTATATGTTCAAAAATTCAATTTAAAAGAAATGAATCAATGGTCAAACTGGTACACGGTCTGTACCTACATGTGCACCATTGTGTAGTCTACGTGGACATAAAATTATAAATTATGGAAAACACTCCATAATTCCTATATCCATTCTACTCACTCTTATTTGTGTACATATATTTGTATAAAGTGTTTTAACTATTTAAAAAGGTTGTTCATGGTATCAAATTGAACAACTTCCACAATGGGATCGATTGTGAAATCGCCAACACAGACTTCAGTCACCTTCGGACGGGTATATACGTAGTTTTTGTATTAAACAGTTGAGTTTAACCACGATTTTTGAGTTGGTCTCATAGTAAAAGTCGTTCAGAGGCCTTACCATTATCGCTAAGGGGAAGGTTATTAAAACAGAGAAGCCACTATTACACCGTATAGCACTATCTCGCTCTCACTGCGGTCACGGAAGATATAAAAGCAACGAAAACGTCGTCACTCCGCGACGTTATTGAAAAAAAATAACTCTTGACTCTTGATTCAACACAGGATTGCCTACTTTTAGAGAATTAGTAATCTGAATATTTAATTACCAGTTACGTCCATATTACCCTTTTGTAAGCAAATGAAACTAATAAACCTAACTAGTCTAGGTAATTAGTAATTACTAGTACATCGATTAGAAAAGTAATTCATTTAACAAACTTAACTTTAAGTAAAAACGTATACAAGGGAGATAAATATAAAGATAACAAAAGTCAATCTTAGGTGCGCACCCAATTACAATTACTTATATAAAGATGTTCATTCCTTCCTTACCAGTGGGTATTCTCTGGAATTGTGAAAAACGTGTGGTTCGGCTTCTTGTGACTATTTGAATAGCCGAATGCAAATTGCAACTCGTAAATCCCAAGACAAAATCGGAACGAATGACGTAACGCAACGCTTGAACAAATACGAGGGGAGGTCAAAAAGTTTGCCGAATGGAGGGGTTATTGGGGGTTGGTTTACTCCTCCACTACTTAAAAGCACCTCATTAAGAGTATATATACCAATTTTGAACCTAATCGGGTCATTAACGTTTGAGTTTTACGAGAGCTGGTAACGGTTTACGCAGACTCTGCCCCTGGTAAAACCTTGATTTACAAGTGGCATGGTCTTTTTAAACAAGGAAGAGAGTCCATTGAAGACAACCCCCGCTCCGGACGGCCAATTGAATTACCACACCGAAAATCGTCGAAAAAGTAGAAAAACTTGTACTGGAAGATGCCCGGCTGAAGAAGAAGCAGCTCGCAGCAATGGTTGGAGTACTCGAATCAAATATTTTTAAAATCCTACATCTCATCTTGGGATGACTAAGGTCAGTGCAAGATGGGCTCCGAGTATGCTCACGCCACTTCAAAAACGATATCGTGTCGAGTGTTCTCGCCAGTTTTTGCAGCTCTGTGGAGAGAGAAAGGAAAGCTATGGCCCGGATCGTTACTGGAGATGGAACCTGGGTTCACCACTATGAACCTGAGGCAAAGCAAGAGTCGATGCAGTGGCATAACAATGGGACACTAAAGAAGTTCAAAGTGTCACAATCGCCCGGAAAGATCATGGAGACTGCTTTTTGGGAAACAGAAGGTATTTTACTGATCGCTCATAAAGAACGTAGTGTTACTATAACTGGGCAGTACTACGCTTCATTACTGGAAAGATTGAAAGAAGCCATCAAGGAAAAAAAGTGGGAAGCTGTCAAAAGGTGTGTCTCTTTTTGCACGACAGCGCACCCGTTCACACGTGCCATGTTGCGACGGCTGCTATTCACCGATGCGGCTTCGAATAACTGAACCACCCACCCTACAGTCCAGACTTGGCCCGCAGTGACTATTATTTATTTTCAAAAATGAAGAGAGCTGCGTGGAGAAAAATTTGACGACGATGAAGAAGTCGAGTCGGCAATTTCGGCCTAATATTTTGACACCAAAGACAAATAATTTTTTCGATGGTATAAACAAATTATTTGAGAGATCCGAAAAATGTAAAAGGGTTAAGGGAGAATATATGGAAAAGGAAAAATAGTTTGGTGTTTAATTTCAACCCCCTTTCCTCTCATTCCGCGAACTTTTTGACCTTCCCGCGTACATTGCGAGCGTGCAACCCGATCGGTGCGCGACAGCCATCGGAATTGATCCGTCGTCCGGACGACCCCGCCAATATGTACTATCGCGAGCACTTCCGCCTGACCATTTAAAATTTATTCGCTTGAATCGTGCGGAAGCGCCGTGCTACGCCCCCTTAAGTTTTGACCTATTAGAAAAGAAATACTCTTTCTTTCTCTAATCGGCGTTGGGGGGTTCCTCGGCGGCTCGGCGGCAGGCCGAAGAAGAATCTTTTATTTCATTATTTCATGTCTATTCGAGGTCGACGGGGTGGGGCTAGAGAGCGCTAGTGCAAACGAAAATGAGCATAGCGGTGATCAGGCGGAACTGCGCGCTACTTCGTAGCTTTGTACCTAAGCAATTCGATAGCCTGAACATTGGCGTAGGCATAGGGGGGGGGGGGGGGGCGCTTGGGGTCCGGACACCCTCCATTGAAAATCAACATACACTAGATAGAATGAACTTTTCCTTACATGTATCACTATACACTAGGCAAATGAATGAATGAATGTTTTAATCTGGACCCCCCTCCCCATCGAAAAGTTACCTACCTACGCCTATGAGGCTGAATAACCTTTTTAAATACTGTCACATTTTTTTAGTACACCTTAAGTTGGTGTGTGTTATTAAGTTTATAATAAATAATAAAAAATGCAATAAAACGATTTACGATTGACCAAAATTAAAAAACTTATCAATAATCATTATTGTACTACCACAGGGTAGATTGACAAAACTACTAGAGAAACGATACTTTGCTTTAAAATGTGTATGCAATGTGCCACAATGTCGGAGACCTATAGGTAATTCTTTTCAGTCATCATAAAGCCACAATCCTCATAATGTACCATAAATCACCAAACAAACATTTGGTATGACAATTTTTTTTTTTCAAAAACTTTGTGAAAATAGTAATTAATTATAAGTGATACCAAGTGATACTGATAACAGTCAATATTTCTCTCTTGTCATGACTGGACGAATCACAGCACTCCTAAAGTTCGTAGGAAGTTCTGAAATGCAGTTAATACTTAAAATATTACAATGTCTAGCACAAATTAATGCTAAATTTTCAGATTGAATGAAATGTCAATAATAAATATTATCAACTTATGACAAAATATCATTATAGTATTAAAATTTGTCACGAAACAATATATGTAATTTTTCAACAAATTTTGTTTTTAAATGTCACATGTTTTGTTACTTAAGTGTTGTAAAACTATGTAAACTAGGGGACACTTGATAAATATTTTGTAATGCTGCAATAGGTACCCGAGATCAAAGCAAATTACAGTCATCCATTGATTTATTATAGTGTCAATATTTTTTCCATAATCATCACAAATAAATCTTAAACGCAGTGTATATAAATTCCCTGTACACATGTAATAAAAATACTTAATTTTAACATTTTTTTGTATATTTATGTGATCAATATAACCATATATTGATTTTTACACATAAAAAAGGCCAAAGAATAAATAATTTATTTAAATACATTGAATAAAATAAATATTACTATTGATTGCATTAGTAAGTAAAGTGAAAAATTAAAAGGAAAAAATGAGTTGGGATAGTCGGATTCTTAAACCGAAAAATTTTATGTTATATCATGTGTGACATAACCAAAATCATTATAAAATAATAGTAGCTGCTGCTATTATTAACAACAAATGACTTTGTTAATAATGACAGACAGAAAACGGGACAAAATAACCAAAATGTGGCATATTGTTAAAGGAGATCCCCCATTTTGGGCCCAAAATTACACAAATGATTTATGTATCAAAAAAATCCTCCAATTTGAGTGTTTAATTTAAATAAAAATTTGTCCTTACTGCAATGGCCAAATGAAGTAAATCGCAATATAATTTCTTTCTTTTGGAATAACAATAAACTAACATAACATACTTTTAACAGAATTTTGTAAATTATTTACTATATGGAATTAGAGTGGAAAATAAATATAAATATAAAGTATAAAAATCGATACTGAATCATCGGAAATCATGACATCTCCATCTCTTCAATGTGTCATTTATCAAATTGTCAATGTCAATTTCATTCCCTATCGGAAGTATCGCTCTTTTTGGTTTAGTGTTACTAGTAGATTTTATTTCTGAGTATCAATAAACCTATTTGGCCATTGCTGGAAAGGGTGAATGAATCTTGATAATAAATTGTAATTATAGACCAAATTTAATCCTTGTAACACCAGTCCCAGGTTTGTATGGAAAATGGGGATGTCCTTTTACATGTTTCTTTGAAAATATGATCAATAATTGTTTTGCACATTCGAACTTGTTGTACTTATAAGAGTGCATCTCTTGTGACATAGTATCTGTCTAATACAGATGACGTGGACTTGTTGGTTGCCATCCACATTTTGTGTAAATAATATGAGTGCAAACTACCTGTGCCACGCGATGCTCAGCGCGGTGCGTAGCTTGCCCCAGAGCCATGGGTAGAGCCCCCCGCCGCGCCACGCCGCGCGCGCCACGTACTTCACGTAATCATACAGTCCCCAGGGAGCGTGGCCTCCATTCACATAGTACACGTATGTGAAACCATCCTTACAACGTCCTTCAATTGAGTAGTAGTAAGGAAGAAATGAGTGTAACCGGAATCTAAAATGGAGGATACAATTTTAACAGGGTTCACACAACAGGAAAGCGGTAAAAACTGTGTATTTAATATTATGTGATTAAATGAATCATAATATTTTTGGAGTGTCCCAAATAAAACTATCCTAAGTCATACAGTTTTTGTGCTCATCACAAATATATTTGCCTTTAACTTGGAATTTAAATCAATGTTTCGTAGACATTTGCCATCAGACCAGAGAATTCTCACGGTCTGCTTAAATAGAGTTTGCACTTGTTATTAATATCAGTGTATGCTCACCTTTTCTTTTCATAGAAAAGAATAGCCTCAGAATTAGTGGTAAGAACATGTAGAAACAAGGCCTTGACACGGTGGTGATGGGGTGGCTGCGGCGAAGGCCCCGCCAAGTGGTTGATTAGCACATCCAGTAGCATTGTCGCCACGCCTGATCGACGGTATGCTCTCGCCACGCCTGTATGCCATTAATTAAAATATAAAAAATTCATAGAAGTGGCATTGCTTTTATATGGATGTATGTAAATGTATAAAGTTGTTTTATGACACACAACTAAGACATTATTCGACACGGTTATTTTTTTATCACCCCGGAAAATTTAAGGTACGCTTCAGGACACATCCATTATTAGATAAAAAATTTAAAAAAGTTAAAAAATAATAAAAAAGTTCCTCTAAAAATGCTGCTCTCAACTAGTGCAGCATTTTTTTGGATATTTTAGAAAATTAATATAAAATTATGGAGGTGAGATATTTCTTTTATTCTTATTTGAATCATTCTACTACCATGTCGTGAAGCGTCCCTTAAATTTTCCTGGGTGATAAAAAAGTAGCCCTGTATACCAATTAGTCCTAAAGTAAGCCTACTTAATTTAAAATTGACTCTCATAAAAATAGTATGTGTATGTAAAGGTCAAATTAATTTTCAGGTTAACATTGAGAATAACAATTTTGTTTTATCACAGGTTCTCGTACATATGTTTGCACCTATGACACTGTGCATGAAGCATGTTACTCTCTGTATTAATATTAATATCAAATGAAAACAATATCTACAAAATAGAGAAGAGATAAGATTGAAAGATAGCTGATTCTTTAATGAGATTTGGTTTATTTTTATTATGAATCTACAACTTAAAAAATTAATAAATTGTCTCTCTCTATGTATATGTATACACGGTAATTTTTTTATCACCCTGGAAAATTTAAGAGGCTTCACAACATGGTATTAGAATGTTTTAAATATGAATAAAAAAAATTATTCACTTACTTAATTTTATATTAATTTTCTAAAAAATCCAAAAAATGATGCACTAGTTTGACAGTAGCATTTTTTGAGAATTGTTTATTTTTTTTAAATTTTTTTATACTGGTTGTTAGGGTTGGGTCTTTTGATACTTAACCTACGTGATATACATTAAATTTCATCGACAAAAATCAACTTAGGGTGGGGCGCACCCCTCACCCCACGAGAGGGGGGTGGTTTAAAAATTTAGTGTTTCTGTTTTGCCTTATGTTCGTAAAATCAGTTTTTTTTTTCATATTTATTGTGTGTATCTTGTTAAATTACATCTCATTTTAAAGCTTATTAAATTTACTATCTTTTGATACCACATACACTTACAAGTCAGAAGAAAAAAAGAGTTAATTTTAATGACTTAGAAAAAAAACTTACTTTTTTGTCGTATCTTTTTTAGTTTTTTGTCATTAAAAAAAAACCAAGTCGTTAACAATGATTTTTTTTCTTCTTAACTAGTAATATTTGAGTTTAGCTTTCGAACGATGCCAAATTTTACCCAGTAATTTCAATATTTAAAACAGATATCAAGTACAGAACCTATCTCATTTACCGTTATTCTAAGAAATATGTAGTTAATAATGAACAAACTCACTCTTTCTTTGTTAAGCGATTAAGCAGCTGCCTGTTTTGTTTAGGGCTAGAACAGGCTCGAAATAGTTAGGATTAGAGAGGGTGAACGAGATAACAATACTAAGTACCGGTCCTAGGGGTCGGGTAGAGCATGGGTAGAGCCGAGGCGCCCAACTACCTGATAGCCAGTTGTCCTTCGTTTCTCGTTGTGATCGCTACTTACTTAAAGTTTTACTTTCAAGTTCAAATCAGTTCAATTTCTATCTACTATCGTAGTATCGCACTATGGCTGTTAATTATTCAGCTCGTGAAATGGCCGACATAGTGTTTATCTATGGTTACGCCAATGGAAACGCTGCAGCTGCTGTTCGGGAATATCGAATGAGATTCCCTACAAGACGTACACCATCTGCACCAACGTTTGCAAGTGTTTTTGCAAGAATGGGAAATCAAGGTATCCAGCCGCTGCCGAATGAACGTGGTGTTGTGGGGAGACCGGAAATTGAGGAAGAAATCCTTGACATGATTGCCAATGACCCGCGACTTAGTACTAGAAATATTGCCAGAAGAGTCGGGGTTTCGCATTGGTCCGTGTGGCAAGTTCTACGTCGGGAAGGATTACGGCCGTTTCATTTTCAACGAGTTCAGAATTTGATTGATCCCGACTATGCTGCTCGCGTTGTGTTTTGTACGTGGCTAAATAGAAAAGTGAGACATGACACAAACTTCTTACGGCGCATATTATGGACTGATGAAGCCAAATTCACAAGAGCTGGAATAACGAACCACCGCAACCATCATTTGTGGCTTGATGAAAATCCCCACGCTATTAAGGCCGAGCTCCTTCCAACACGAATTTTCAATCAACGTGTGGGCAGATGAGCTGATAGGTCCCATCGTCTTACCTGACCGTCTAAATGGTGAGAGGTTCCTAGAATTCCTAAGAGGGGATTTCGTTGATGAGCTGCCATTGGCGTACAGACGTCAGCACCGGCGGCGGCCATTTTATTTACAAATGGATGGAGCTCCTGCGCATTTTGCTCGTAACGTTCGAGAACATGTGGACGAGTATTACACTCCATGGATTGGAAGAGGAGGGACAATTGCGTGGCCGGCTCGTAGCCCTGATCTAACTCCCTTAGATTTCTTTCTGTGGGGGACCATGAAAGAGCGAGTTTACTTAGAGGTGCCTGAAACACGCGAAGAGTTATTAGAAACAATTATGACCGTAGCTGAAAAAATAAGAGCCGACACAGCTATGGTAAGAAGAGCTACCCAGCAAGTAGCACTAAGGTCGTCTGTGTGTGTCATTGAGCATGGTGGTCACTTTGAACAATTTTTACATTGATTTTAAATAAATGTAAATCAGCAAAACTACGTATGTAATTAAAAAAAGTTAAAGTATTTTTTTGTCTTTTATTTTGTGTCATTTTAGATAGCAGTTAGGGCTGTTTCTTAAGAGTTAAACTATTGTATTTAGTATCTTTAGAAAGATAAACTCAAATATTACTAGTTAAGAAGAAAAAAAAATCATTGTTAACGACTTGGTTTTTTTTTAATGACAAAAAACTAAAAAAGATACGACAAAAAAGTAAGTTTTTTTTTCTAAGTCATTAAAATTAACTCTTTTTTTCTTCTGACTTGTAAGTGTATGTGGTATCAAAAGATAGTAAATTTAATAAGCTTTAAAATGAGATGTAATTTAACAAGATACACACAATAAATATGAAAAAAAAACTGATTTTACGAACATAAGGCAAAACAGAAACACTAAATTTTTAAACCACCCCCCTCTCGTGGGGTGAGGGGTGCGCCCCACCCTAAGTTGATTTTTGTCGATGAAATTTAATGTATATCACGTAGGTTAAGTATCAAAAGACCTAACCCTAACACCCTGTATAATAATGAATGTGTCCTGAAGCGTACCTAAAATTTTCCAGGGTGATAAAAAAATAACCGTGTATATAAACAACTAGCTTTCCGCTCGCGACTTCGTCCGCGTTATTTTAATTTTCCTGTGGGAATTTTATATTTTCCCGTAGCAAAATTACCCTATGTCCTTCCCCTGGTCTCGAACTATCCCTATACCAACTTTCATTTAGATCGGTTCAGAAGTTTCGAAAGCTATTCAATACAAACAAACAAACAATCAAATCTTTCCTCTTTATAATATTAGTATAGATAAAACCAGTACTTTTTACCTAAAGAGAGTATATATGCCACAAGTGTTTCTTTTGTGGCAAACCATCTTGATAATATTCCACGATCTTCAGCATTTAATTTTAAATATGGTTTGATTTCAGCAACTATTAGTCCAATTATTTGCGTTTTGTACACTGCTGCAAGAGCAAAGAATCTTTCTGATGAAGTAATGTCTTCATACCATGATTGTGGATATTCTATTGGAAACCAGTCTCTGCAGAGAGATCTCACCTAAAAATAAATATTTATGATTTAATAGTTTATTGTACACAGGAACATTAAAATATAAAAGTTTTTTAAGACAAAGCAAGCAGTACAATAGGGATGAAATATGCTTGCAAAATTCAATACCAGGGCTTCCAGGTTTGAGTACATAAAAGAACCAGGGCCGAAAACCAGGTTTTAAAATACTTGAAAGTATTTGTGAGTATCAGACTAGATGTATAATTCGGCCTTCATCGGGCACGGCAATCTACTCCCTATGCGTCCCACAGCCCCACTCCCTATGCGACGCGAGTGACGACGAGATATCCTGCCGTGTTCAAACTTGAAAATACTTGAATAGGAATTTAACCGGTTGACAGAATTTTATTTAAGGTTTCAGAATTTAAACCAGACAAATTGCTTGGCACAACTGTTTTACCTAATACCTCATTAATTTTGAGTCTGTTCAGTTTGATGCTAATGTCCTTTTTTTATACTTATAAAGTTCTAGTAAGCTATTCAAAAAATAAAATTTAAGTCACTTACCTCTTCCAAATCATCAGGGCACAAGAAACGCAATTGTACATCTTTTAAAGAGCATTTTGCTTCTTTCGACTTTTCAATAATTACTTGAAAGCCTTCGGATAGGTACCTTGGAATATAAAGATAAGTAATGTCAATTTATTAACAGTAATAACTAGCTATTCAACATTTCGATAAAAAGGAACTTAAATCAAGCTATATACTAATTTGCCATAGTTCAATATTAAGTTGTTTAACACAATTTGTTCAATCTGAATGGAGCATTTTATAGCTCGTTCTAAAAATAATAAGTTGTAAATTGAGCGAGTTGACAAAACGTTCGTTTCGCAATACAGTACCTACTCTCAATGGACCAGAATCCGCTCAGTAGTAGCCGTTAGAATAATTTAGTTCAATTAAACGGCGAAATGATGAGACACACATGCAAGTCATCAATTGAATCTCAGTCAGTCCTCGACACTAAATCCGACTTACCAGCTGAATCCAGCCATTCGGTAGTTTTGCCATTAATACTGCCCCTTAATACTATTCAACCACAAACAGAAGTCACATCTGTAGGCCAACTGTTAATCTAGGAGATTTAAGAATATTTACATCGTATTCACAATTGATAACATTTTGCTTCGTCAAAAATAATATCAATCACATTAATAATAACCAAACCAAACACACGAAAGTCGAAACGAGCGACGAATTTGACACTTTTGACATATATAATTTTTTTTAAAGTTTTAACGGCTTTGGATGTTCATTCCATTCAGCAGTGACAGTTTGATAGAATACGAGGCGCGTTCAGCGCCTTCACGCGAAGTACAACTTTTCGCTCTAACCCCGTTCAATGCCTTCGAGCGTGACAACCGGGTGAAACAACCGGCCCGTTCAAGACCTTTGAGTGTCGGCGCGAGTTACAACCGAACAACCATCGAATTTGATGGTTGTAAAACGCTCTGACGTTTATGACTGAAATACTCTTACGTGATTAGATGATATTGGCGGCCATATTCTATAATGTCATCTACTAGAAAAAGAGAGAAATAAAAAATCATGTGAAAGAGGGAGATAAAAGATTTGGTTGCAGAGGCGCGTTCAGGGCCTTCGCGCGAAGTACAACTTTTCGCTCTAACCCCGTTCAATGCCTTCGAGCGTGACAACCGGGTGAAACAACCGGCCCGTTCAAGACCTTTGAGTGTCGGCGCGAGTTATAACCGAACAACCATCGAATTTGATGGTTGTAAAACGCTCTGACGTTTATGACTGAAATACTCTTACGTGATTGGATGATATTGGCGGCCATATTCTATAATGTCATCTACTAGAATGAGAGAGTAATAAAAAATCATGTGAAAGAGGGAGATAAAAGATTTGGTTGCTGCAATCCGTTCAACGCCTTTGAGCGAGTTAAAAAACAACCGGACAACTACACCCAGAGGCGCTGAACGCGCCTCTGCAACGCGTTCGACGCCTTTGAGCGAGTTAAAAATCAACCGGACAACTACACCCAGAGGCTCTGAACGCGCCTCTGCAACCAAATCTTTTATCTCCCTCTTTCACATGATTTTTTTATTTCCCTCTCTTTCTAGTAGATGACATTATAGAATATGGCCGCCAATATCATCCAATCACGTAAGAGTATTTCAGTAATAAACGTCAGAGCGTTTTACAACCATCAAATTCGACGGTTGTTCGGTTGTAACTCGCTCCGACACTCTAAGGTCTTGAACGGGCCGGTTGTTTCACCCGGTTGTCACGCTCGAAGGCATTGAACGGGGTTAGAGCGAAAAGTTGTACTTCGCGCGGAGGCCCTGGAGGCGCGTTCAGCGCGCGTTCGGTGAAACAACCGGCCCGTTCAAGACTTCCGTTCTGAATTTTTATTTTTCTCTCCTTCTATTAGATGACATTTAAGATTATGGCCGCCAATATCATCCAATCATGTAAGAGTATTTCAGTAATAAACGTCAGAGCGTTTTACAATCATCAAATTCGATGGTTGTTCGGTTGTAACTCGCGCGAACGCGCTCCAGCCTATGACTAAAGAAACATGAGGGCTGGCTCTACCTACGAAAATAGCGTGCATACCTATACGTCTGTGGACCCCGCAGGCCTATTCTGTAACTTCGTTGCTAATTAGAACTGTCATTTTTTGAAAGGAACTTAAAATCCATTACTGCTATCATGAACGTTGCCGTAACACATAAGATCACTAAACCAGTAATGGATATAAAGTGTCTTTCAAAAATGACAGTTCTAGTTACCAACCGTAGTTAGCGAATAGGCCTGCTGATATCGATAATAAAAATGGATACTTACGACCTCGCTATCTCAGAGTTTCCTCCATCAGGTTAGGCAAGCCAAACGAGGCTTGAGGCCCCCCAAAGTTCTCGCCTTCTTATAAATAATTAAGGTGAAGCTGTGAAAAGCATCTGCGGCTAACAGCATAGGCCCCTCAAAAAACAAACTCAGAGTTTCCGGGTTCGTTCTCTAACCAGGCCAATGAAGAAATCGATATTTTTTATTTATTTTAATGGGCCTGGGTGTTTGTATAACCCGTCGTTGTTTTCGATTATCATTACACACTATGGGTATTGGTTGGTGTGAATCTTTATCGTGATTAGGTGCAGGAATAAAACCACGCTATGTATAGGCGAAAGCGATGTAGCTCTGTTTCACAATCAGCAGATCACAAGAACAATACCATATAATTAATTTAGATTATGAACCAACATTTCTATAGTATGTGTGAATATTATGTACCTACCAATATTTTCGATAATATAAGTATGTCAACAGTGCTCGAATTGAACATTTTTACGAGACGGAACGCTAGGCTCTCCAAAAAAAAAATTCGCACTTCATGCTGTCTGCTCTGTGTGGGACTATTATAAAGTTATTTAAGCAAAAATATGTAAAATTCAGATGAGTTTTTATATTAACTACTTACAAACTACAGTAAAGATTACTTAGGTAATCTATAGGTAATCATAACATTTTACATAGATGCTAGTATTTTGTGTTGTTTTTTGTTACTCTTTTGCGACTGATTGTATCATCAGCGGCAGAGAACAAACATGCACGATGTTACACGAATTGTCAGTCATAGACGGCGCGAGGCACTGCCGTGCCAGGAGCGCGCGCTTTTTAAAAGTTGGTGCGCACGCTTTTTCACGAGCCGAAACGGTGATTTCAGGAACCGGAACGCTATTCCACCGTATTCCACGAGACGGAACGGTAACTTCATAAATTTTCACGAACCGGAACGGCGTTCCGGTGCGTTCCTGCTCAATTCGAGCACTGTATGTCAATAAAAAAATCAGCGAACGAACGTCTTGTCAGTCTGTCAGTTGTCACGCGCGTTAGACACGCGCCTGAAAGGAGTTCGTAATCGCCACAACACTATAGAGGTACTAAAATTAGGATCAGATGACAATAGGCTAGTTGACCCTTTTTTAAAGTAGGGCTTAAAATGTTCATAATTGTTGTATTAGACCATAGCACATGAATATTATTTTTTTCAATGGCTAAAAAGTGCAAAAAATCTATTTTAAATTAAGATTTTCAATTTTGGACCGAAAACACGGTCAGCCATGATAGTCTGTTGATTATCTGTGGCAATGACGTCAGTCTTATATTAAACAAAGCAAGGGGGCGAAATAACCTCACAAAAACAATGCTTTATAATAAATATCACAAAATATAGTAAAACTGTATATGGAACGGGACAATAGAACAGGAATATAGAATTACCTCTTCAAAGACTCCAGGAAAGCTGTGGATTAGACGTACCCAGTGATATAGACATGCGAAATATTTGGTTAACACTCGCTTAAAGAAATCCTGTAACTATCGACTGAAACTCAAATGTATTTTTGCGAAAATCACATTAATGCAAGTACTATAACGGAATAACTCAATCTGTGTAGGTACTTCAGTTTCAACTTAAACAAAATAGAAGTTTTTAGGTTGTATGTAAAATCATTAATTAAATTTTTATCTTTCAGTTAGAATGAAAACTGACTGCAGCCGACCAACCAAATTTTAACCTGACCAGAAAACTGAGAGAAAACTTGACCAGTTACGCCTTTTTAATTTAATCTAAGTTATACACTGACACTAGATAATGTTTCAAAGAAAAGAATATGTACTTATGTCCAATTGAATAATGATGTAATTGAATATTAATTAAAAAGTATGTAATACAAACAAAAATATCAAAGTTTCATAATGAATATATTTATCTAAACAACTTTTACTTGAATTTACTGAGTACCTAATTAAAATTTGTTGCTTTCAGTGGTTACTTAATGAGAACTATTGTGTACTCCTGTGTTGTGTATTGTGTTCTCCTCTTGACAACGAGATTGATAAGGCAGTAAAAGTTGTGCAACATAATACAAAGCAGTGCATGCTCAGCCACAACATCAAAATGTGACCCGTCAACTAGAACAACATTATGTCAACAAAATAACTCAAGTATTCATATTCCAAAGTACCATAGAAGTAAATAGGTCCAGTTTGGTAAAACTGAAAGATGTTATATCTTCATTGATTAAACCTGCTGGCCACCATGACTGGTAAATTTCAGAACAGCTTACGCAAGAATATGCAAATTATCCATTTTAAAGCCGTATACAAATATATTAAATGTGATTGCTGTGTTGTCAGCCTGTGCTCTTCCTAATTTACAAGACCCTTCTTATTAAATAAATAATATAAAGAATTTTTTTTCTTTACTTTATACATAACTAACATCTAAAGATGATATAATAAATTTTTGTACTACATTAGACATTATGTTCTTTAAAAAAATGTTCTATGTTTATTTGACAATAATGACTTGTAAAGGTTTAAGTTGAATCAAAATATTTTAATTTGAAATATATGTGTTTTATTTTTCCGTTACACCTTAAAAGATTTATAATATTTTATAGGTTTGTTGTTCATAATTTCTCATTGTTACTCAAATATATATATTCCAAAAGTACAAATAGGTTGAATACAGTTAGATCACATTTTTTAATTTGTATACATACATTGCCTTAAGGTCGCAGGTAATAAAAGTCAAAATAATAGTAGTGATTTATTATGAAGTAATACTTTCATATAATTTAGGAAAAATGTAGTATAGTTTCCAAAATGGCACTATTTGATCAATAAGTTTTTGGACATACAGATTGTTAGAACAAATACCTATTATAGCTAATATTGTCACCTCTTGAGTGTTTTCAAAATTACATACTGCTAGCACCACAAAAGTATATAAGTTTTGCTTTAGCACAAAACATCTGCATCTATACTTGAGTTAAGCATACTGTTCACAGTTTTCCGTCTTTGATAATTAACATTTTCTTCAGTAAAAGAGCATGACAATTTTGTATTAATCTAATTTTATGGATACCGTTTGTTGAATAGACTATTACAGGGTATTAATCAGAAATGAAGAGGTCACATTTTGCAAATTTCAACCCAAATCTTCATCTTTCAACTTTTATCCACATTTCATTATACTCGTAGGTGTCTGCAAGATTTCCCACCAAAAATCTTCCCAACGAAAGAACCATCATGTGTTATGCACTGGCTGACTTCATAGCACATGGAAGCTGTTATTGTTTATAACGAAACTTGAACTAAAGAGCACTATATTTCTGTATTGATGATTCGTGGTTTAGTTTTCTATGCACTTTATTCTTTCTTCATTGAAGAGGTCTTTAATTTTTTAAGAAATATGTCTGTGAATGTATATATATTTTTCCTCCCAGTAATTTTCTTCATGCTTGACAAATGAACAACTGCCAATCTTTCTCTTTTTATGTTCATTTAGAAATTCTTGCAGTACTACACTGGTATTTGACACATGATCCTGATGTTTTCTTTTCAACATTTTTCTTGAAGTAAATACTTTTAGTGTTTATTTGACTTTTGAGAGATAGAATTCTATCCAATAGCATTCAACTGCTGTACAAAATAGCTCCTCACTGTGATGGTGCAACCACACCAAAAATGCATGTTTGCAACTCTCTTCTGCCGCGTGACAATCTTGACAAGTACACTTGTAACTGTTCTTCATTATAACAGTATTGAAACTGTACTTATATTGTTTAGAGCGATACACAAAGAATCTCCTGACCATCAATCTGTCGATTTTCGGAAGATTTGTACATACTACTTATCTGCTCTCACAAATCCAACATCAATGGTTGATTTTGCTATTAATACAAATAATTTACGATATTTACACATGTGGCAACTTTGCTGCACATAAAAAGTACTGGCTGCTTAGATAAAGAATGAATAGATAGGACGTGACCGTATACCCGTAAGGGACAGACATAGATGACGTCATACCTGCCTAAAGTAGATGGGTATACCAGTGTTGCTTTAAGTTTTACCCTACTTTATGTTTATAGTGGTAAAAAGGTTGGTTGATCTACGTATTTTTATTGAGACATTTTAATGAGCGCCCTTCGCTCAACAATATGTCTCAAAAAATAAAAGTGGGAGGAAGTTGCGAATTTTTTTTATTGTATTCGTCATTCAACTTTCGCAGTCTAAAGTAATTTACACTTTTAAATAAAACTACACTTTTCGGATTTACTCGAGTATATTTAGTTTTAAAACATTTTACTTAATTATTTAAGCTATTATGTAAACATCTTTACAAATATAAGAAAAAATATTAAGAATCATCATCATCAGCCCACACGCGTCCACTGCTGGACATAGGCCTCTATAAGTGCTCGCCACTGAGTACGATCCGCGACCACTCACTTCCAGCTTTTGCCAGCTAGGTACCTTGCGAAGATCGACGCTCGATTAAGAATACAGCGGGCAATATCATTGTTTTTTCTTTATCTCTGCAATTTATTTAAAATCCAATATTTATACATTTACTAAATATTTGTGAAGATTTAGAAAATGTATAAATATTAAATGTTAAATAAACATTTTCTAAAATTAGATTTCAGTAACTCCGTTATTGTCATCGAATAAAGCGTATTAGCAATGAATTCGCGTATTTAAATATTTTTTACAAATACATTTCATCAAAAGCGGGTAGTGATTATGCGTAAACTCTTCAGTAAAAAAATTGATTTAACAATTTTTCTAAGCATTGGTGCAAAAGGGAATGCATAGTAATTTTCTTTCCAAAAAGTTTTATTTCTATGATATGTTTTTTCAGCAACTTCGCACGTGGTAACTACCTCTTTGACTGCAGACTATTATATGTATATGGTTCAGAGGCAATCAGTAATTCCACACATTTGTGACATTTTATTTCTCGCTGCATTTTATGTATGTACTTAATAATATTTTCAGAAAATCTCTATTGGTTTCTCCTACAGTATCTAAAATGTCCAACCGCTCATTTTGCATCATTAACTTACACTTCAAATCACTTAACACATTTTAAAGTTTGGCTACTTTTTTTCCCAATCGTCTAAGCGATTCACGCACTGCCCGTAGTTTTTTACTTGATGACCTCGCTGATTGTTTCAAACGCAGCATTTGAAGCCGCATTTTTCTCTTTAGGGGCGTATTCAAATTTGAACCGAAATCCAACACCGATGCGTCCTGAAACAATATGTATACAGGTTAAAAATAAAATCAGGTGCTAATTTTACAACATTAAAAATAATAATTAAGAAATTTGTAAACTGTATCTGTACTAATGGTCAGACTTGTTATATAAATAGGAAATGTCCAAAATCAAACTATTAATAATATTTTTGACCATTTCAAAATAGTAGAAAAGAATTTGGTACCTACCCATGTTAACATACTCTTATAAAAATTTTGGTGTCATTAATCCAAAACTGTAAAATTAATTTTGAAATCCTTTATACAAATAGTTGGGTCTGTGAAAAATAAATATAGGTTTCGGCTTGATAGGGATTTACTTTGTAGATATAATATATATAAGTTACTGACCTGTAAAAAAAGTTAGGAATAGCACCACTCCCAAGAAAAGTGCCTTTTTTGTTTTTCTAAATCCACTGTTGTTCAAAATGCTTAGAACACATTCGAGTATGCTTGGTTGGCTGCCAATTCAATCGACCAGTAGCTTTAACCCAACTGTTTCGAGTAATTATCTCCGAAGGAAATCTGTTAAATACAGACAAACAAGCAAATAGAAAGTTTCACTTCAAAAGAATTACCTTTGTTATCTAAAATGCTCAAAATTTTATATTTAAATATGTCAATATTAATGTAACACAGAAACTAATATGTGAGTTCCCTTTAACGTAACAAATTACCTACGAATCAAGGAAAAATAGTAGTAGCGCAACTGGTATCACTATAACCCGGCAAAATGTTATACGCGTTGGTTGTATACGTGACCATATTGAATGGCGACATTCTTAACTTATTAGGTTAATAGTAACCTTATAATTAGTTTGAAATTTCATGTTTAATCCCATAATATGATTGAGAACCATAGTAGAAGGATAAAATATTGCAATATAACTTGTATTTATAATTTAAAAAATAGTTTTGGCGCTTAATATTGACACAATTTAGGTCTTACCTGTAAAGGTTATATTTTCCTGTTTTCTAGCACTATCACTATTACAACCTAAAGCGGAGCAGTGCACCATGATTTAAATGTTCAAATAGTTCACAATTACACTAATTAAACTGTTAAATAATTGCACAGTGAGCTATACTTCACACAACAAATTTCATCCACGTATTTGTTTAGCACCAGACGCTGGTGATAAACAATCCCCACTACCAGTTTCACCTATATACGGTGACAAAGACAAAAAAAAATTATGCCGTCTTCTTCTTTCCTTTGGCAATGTGTATAAGTTTATCTCTTTTCCTCATGTTTGACGGCTTTTATAGCCCATCTATTCCATTCTATATCTATGACTGGCTGGTTAGGCTTGGAAAAAACATCTTGACATTTGACATGTCAGAATTGACTTCTGTTACTTATAATTTTGGAGAATGTCTTATTGTTAGATATTCAATTTAATATGTTAGTTTTAAGTAAACGTGCATGAAAACGTTTATTGTAATATTTAAATACACCGTTGTTTTTCCAACCGGCGCGTTTCAATTCACTCGCAAGATCCAACTCTGAATCCTGAACACACAACTGGCCCTCAAGGGCCAGGGACCCGATTCTCAAGCCATAGAGATAATGTCGAATTCGACATATGTCTAAATTAAATGGCGGATGTCGAATATTTCTCAGTTTCCGTATTCTCAAAATGTCACGTTAGAGATATGTCTATGCCTAGCGTTCGACATGTCACGAGTGGTAGATAGCAATCGACATTTGAAAAGTCGAGTACGAGCTACAGTAATTGGTTATTTCTGTGTCTGTTTTACATAATTTATTGGAACTTTTTTTACGATTTTAGTTTATGTATGTATTTTAATTGCTAACACATTTAATTAATATGAATAATCGATGATAATTATAACAACTGTTGTTAATGTATAGTAGAAGAAGCTCGGTTTTTAGTGGAATTACCATTACATATATGCATTGAAGAACTTTCGCTTATCTAAAGAATTAGTTATCATTGTAATATATTTAGTCAATCCAAGTGTTATTGACTTCTCCCAAACAATTTAATTCCTCTGCTATACATTTCCACTTTTGTTCGGATTTTTTTTAGTAAAAGTCCCCGAAAATTTGGCTTTACAAAGTTCTTCAACCTTTAACTGACAGAGCCACGAATTCTGTGCTGAAGTGGGGTACTGTTTTTTATAGTCCATTATAGATTTATTACTGCATCTCTAATAATTCTGTTTTCTAAAAATATTCAAAAATGTTACAAATACAAAACACGACGTTTTGAAACATTTCAACGTTTCGAAGGATGTGAAAAAGGTTCACAATACGCTTCGTAAAGCCGCGTTGACATGCTCATAGTCTGCTTTGAGAAAGTAACTTTGATGACAACTTGGACGCTACTTTTTTTTGTTTTCTTTTGATCGTATAAATCAACAAAACGTAACCATTCATTTTTATGGGTGTGGTTGCGTGCATGCAAACAAAAAAACCCATTCAAATCGTTTGCACTGCTCACGGACGTAAGCATTAAGATCAATTTTTGACCGAGCTTTCGATCTTTGAGTCTGTCAAATGTCAATTTGATCAATCAATGTTATTTGTAAAGAAAAATTGAAGGGCGACGTGTATTGTCCCTCCAGTATCTTTACAGAGCACTTCTGTATCTATTGTAGATATACCTAATGAAAAAAATAATTCGAAGAAATTAAATTCCGCGGGAAACTAACGTTAACTTTGTCATTGACAGTTCTAGAGACAGTGCACTCCTCTTTTCTGTCATACCGCTCACAAATGCGCATATTATGAGCAATTTTGAACCGACTTTTTGCACGCAAAACGCGCACACGAGCGCTGATATCAAATTTCGGACCGCACCCTCATAGTCATTCGACCATCATTCGACATACATCTCTATTGCCAGCGAGAATACGATTTTTTCATATCATAGACATTTTTGAGAGATTATTAGTAGAGATGCAATGTAATAGAGATATGTCGAATTAGAGATATCTCAAAAAAACTGAGAATCGGCCCCCAGATGGCGGACTGTCCTACCACTGCTGGGCAGTCTCCATATTGGTGACCCCGACGTGATCAGGAATTAAAGACGACCGTCGTTACCGTAGCGGTGACCGGTTGTCGTTCCCATAGCGTCGCCCTTCGATTTTTGGATCATCGAGTCTCCGCCGAGTTGGATCTTGCGAGTGAATTGAAATGCGCCGGTTGGAAAAACAACGGTGTATTTAAATATTACAATAAACGTTTTCATGCACGTTTACTTAAAACTAACATATTAAATTGAATATCTAACAATAAGACATTCTCCAAAATTATAAGTAACAGAAGTCAATTCTGACATGTCAAATGTCAAGATGTTTTTTCCAAGCCTAACCAGCCAGTACTTTTTATGTGCAGCAATGTTGCCACACCACGCCCCTGGTGGCCCCGACGTGATCAGGTATTGAAGACGACCGTCGTTACTGTTGCGGTGACCGGTTGATGTTCCCATAGCGTCGCCCTTCGATTTTTGGATCATCGAGTCTCTGCCGAGTTGGACATGAATATTCTGCAAAGAAGTCCCAGAAGCGTGCATCGGCGTTCGCAGTGAGAGATGGCTTATCATATGTTCATTATTTGTATTTCATAGTTTTTTTCGTTTATTGTCTTCGTTGGCAATTGATAATTAGTACCATTTGACACCGAAAAATTTAAGTATCAATAGTGCTGCGCTACGAAACGTCGAAACTGTTTGACATAAATTAACCTGCTCCGACCGTTACGATTGACTTTTTGGTTTATTGAAACCGTTTTTTTTTTGCGTAATGAATAAGTATTATTATAATTTAGTTCTCTTGCCTTTGCCACCAGCCTGTTTGGGTAAGTTTTAAACAATTTTATTTTTGCAAATTGCATGAAACTGCACGTTTTGTTTATATTGTAACAATTTGTAATTTAAAACATTTCTTTTCTAATATGATGCTACAAATGCATGTTTTAGTTATGTATTGAGGTTAGTGTGTATATTTAAAATTTAACATTCGTGCGTTACGCTAATATTTATGTGTGATGGGTGCATCAATGTTGCTATACCACTAACCCCTATTGATAATACTTATTTTAACTAAACGTATCTATTAATTATATCGTATTTTCTTACGTTTTTTTTTGCATGACTTTTACGTGTTTGCTTATGTGTATTATTTAACTACCTATTATGGCTGACGAACTAAAAGCTTTGGTTGAACGCTTGACAGCGGAAAATGCTGTGCTTCAGCAACAGCTGCAGCGAGATCTGGAAGTATGCAAAGTTTCCGTCAAATTACCAACTTTTTGCCCCGACAAACCTGCGTTATGGTTTAGGCAAGCCGAGGCTCAGTTCCAGATAGCCGGTATTATAGCTGATAGCACCAAGTTCAATTACATCGTTGCTCAGCTAGATCAAAAATTAGCAGGCGAAGTGGAAGACCTTATCACGCAGCCCCCAGTCATTGGCCAGCAGTATACTAAGTTAAAGGTAGAGCTTATTAGGCGACTGTCAATATCTGAAGAGCAGCGGGTACGGCAACTTATTAGTGAGGAGGAACTCGGAGATAGACGTCCATCACAGTTTCTTCGTCACCTACGCTCTCTAGCTGGCAGTGCACTTTCCAATGAAAACATACTGCGCCAACTGTGGCTACGCCGGCTTCCACAACAAGTGCAAGCTATTTTAGCGTCTCAGGCTGAACTTAGTCTAGACAAGCTGTCTGAACTGGGTGACAAAGTTTTTGAAATTGCAGGGCACAACCAAGTTTTCTCTTGTACCCCCGCCGCTGGTTCATCTTCTAATCAGGACACTCTTTCACAGCGCTTAGAGCGATTAGAGCAACAAATCGCTGCCTTATCGGTCAACATTCGGCCCTCGCACACGCGTCAGTGTCCTGCGTCATCGCACCGCTCGCGTTCGCGCTCCCGTACATCTGCACCGAAGAATGGCCCCAAGGTTTGTTGGTACCATAAGCGATTTAATGAGAAGGTGACCAGGTGTATAATCCCATGTTCTTGGAAACCTCGTGACCAGGGAAACGCGACGAACAATCAGTAGAGGCGGTAACTGATTGTACTAGTCCCGGCCGCAAAATTTTCGTGACAGATCAGAAGTCTAAACACCAGTACTTAGTTGATACTGGGTCAGACCTCTGTTGTTTTCCTCGTCGTCTCCTTAGAGGTCACTACACACCTAGCGATTATAATTTGAGCGCGGCTAATGGCAGATCGATAAGGACCTACGGCAATATTTCCTTGCACCTGGACTTAGGTTTACGCCGGGATTTCCATTGGAATTTTGTGATCGCTGACGTTGCGATACCCATTATTGGTTCCGATTTCTTAAGCTATTACAACTTGTTACCCAATTGTCGCCGACGATGCTTGGTGGACGGTAATACTAAATTTCAGGTTCCCGTATCTTTCTCTGGTATATCACAGCCTAGCGTCAAAGCCGTAAATATCGGCAGCTCTTCATACGCAGACGTGCTAGCTGAGTTTCCTGAGATTACGCGACCACCAGGTTTGCCTAGGGTAGTGAAGCACAATACTGTGCATTATATCCAAACCACTGATGGTCCACCTGTCTCTTGCCGACCGCGTCGATTAGCTACACAGAAACTTGTGGCAGCTCAAAAGGAGTTTGAGGATATGGTTCGTTGTGGCACTGCAAGGCCTTCCAAAAGTGCATGGGCCTCGCCATTACACATGACCTTGAAAAAGGATTCCTCCTGGCGTCCATGTGGCGATTATCGCGCCCTGAACGCGAGGACTATTCCTGACAAATACCCACTCCGGCACATTAACGATTTCGCTAACAACCTTCATGGCTCACGAGTATTTAGTACTCTCGATTTAGTGAAAGCTTACCATCAGATTCCTATGTTTGAGGACGATATTCCGAAGACAGCCATCGTTACCCCGTTTGGCCTCTTCGAATTTCCTTTTATGACCTTCGGTTTGCAATGCAACCGAAGGAAGTGCATGTTGGCGCTTGTTTGCAACAGGAGATAAATAACCAGTGGTGCCCACTGGCGTTTTTCAGCAAGAAACTGACTCCACGCCAGTCTGAATGGCCTGCTTATTACCGTGAGCTCTTGGCGGTGTACGAAAGCGTACAACACTTCCGCTATATTCTCGAGGTACAGCACACCACAATTTTTACCGATCACAAGCCGTTGTTGTATGCTTTCGTACAACGCCGAGAAAAGGTACCACCACCGCAACTAATTTAGCTGTCTTTTATCAGCCAGTTTACCACCGATATCCAGTACATTCGAGGAGAGGACAATGTGGTAGCTGACGCTTTGTCGAGAGTTGAGGCGATTTCCTTAGAGGCTGATTACGCCGCTCTTGCTTCCTCTCAGGCTACTGATGACGAGCTTATCAGTCTACGTCGTTCCAACAGCTCCTCTCTCAAACTCGAAGATATCTGCGTTCCGGGGACAGATATCACTCTCGTTTGCGATACCTCTACGGGTAAGCCCCGCCCGTATGTGACGCCTGCATTTCGTCGAGGCGTTTTCGATAAACTGCATGGCCTAAGTCACCCAGGTGCGCGAGCGACTACGAAATTGGTTAGTGATCGTTATGTATGGTCTGGTATTAATAAAGACTGTCAGACGTGGGTTAAAAATTGTGTTCCGTGTCAGCGAAGTAAGGTGACGAGGCACGCCGCTACTCCTCTTGGCCATTTTACCACGCCCTCAGCCAGACTACGTCATGTCCACCTGGACATTATCGGTCCCCTTCCTCCATGTAGCGGTTTTAACTACTGCCTTACAGCCATTGACCGCATCACGCGTTGGCCGGAGGTATGGCCAATGGTTACCATGACAGCAGAGGAAGTGGCTGAAACCTTCACAAGTGGTTGGATAGCCCGGTTCGGTGTACCAACGGTCGTTACCACCGATCAGGGCCGCCAATTCGAATTGTCACTTTTTCAAAAGCTGATGCATGTTCACGGTGCTACCAGGAACAGGACGACCAGTTATCACCCGCAAGCCAACGGGAGTGTGGAACGCCTCCACCGTCAGTTGAAGGCCGCCCTGATGTGTCACGGTAACTCGTGGATCAGAGCCCTTCCGATGGTACTCCTCGATATTCGCACCGCTTTAAAGGAGGACATTGGTTCTTGCGCGGCTGAGTTGTTATATGGCGAGCCACTGCGACTACCAGGCGAATTGCTTGTTACTCCTGTCGCATCTCAGCGTCCCGCTGACGTCACTAACTTCGTCGACCAGCTGCGAGTCAAAATGGCTCACTTACGCCCTGTTCCTGCGTCCCACCATCACCAAAAAACGACCTTTACGTTTAAGGACCTTCCGACGGCAACTCACGCCTTTCTACGCGACGATGCCGTGCGTCGTCCTTTGACAGCTCCATACACAGAACCCTATCCTATATTACACAAGAGGGACAAGACAATCACCTTGCTTATTAAAGGCAGAGAAGCGGAGGTGAGCATCGACCGCATCAAGCCAGCTTACGTGTTGACCGACGAGCCTGATCGTGAAACTTCACCTGACTTGCACTCCACCGTGCCTCCTTCGATCGACCCACGTCCTGCTTTAGAAAGTGACCAGCAGGCTACAGCTGCTCCTTCAGCTCTCCCGCTACCTGGATCTGCAGTTTCCCCGGCGCTGCCTACCTTAACTTCTACACCGGAGAGTTCCAAACAGTCATACGTCACAAGATCTGGTAGACGCGTAAAATTTAAATCGTTTTATTAGTTCTTATCCATTTATTTTCTGTTTTAACCAACTTCGCCATAGGCGAGTTATGTTTCTCCGTAGGGGGGTGGTGTGGCAACATTGCTGCACATAAAAAGTACTGGCTGGTTAGGCTTGGAAAAAACATCTTGACATTTGACATGTCAGAATTGACTTCTGTTGCTTATAATTTTGGAGAATGTCTTATTGTTAGATATTCAATTTAATATGTTAGTTTTAAGTAAACGTGCATGAAAACGTTTATTGTAATATTTAAATACACCGTTGTTTTTCCAACCGGCGCGTTTCAATTTACTCGCAATATCCAACTCTGAATCCTGAACACACAACTGGCCCTCAAGGGCCAGATGGCGGACTGTCCTACCACTGCTGGGCAGTCTCCATACACATATAATAACGGAGAATTGGACGATTTTTTAGAATACGAAAGAATAGTGCAAATCGACGAGTTGTTGAATCAAATTTGACATTTCTTTGTTTACTATATGAGTGAAGTCACGGCCCTGACCACAGGATATCAAAGCGTTTACGACGTGAGATAAAAAAAGATTATTTCTAGCATTTTCAAATTAATTTTACAGTAATCATTCATTGTTATTTATTAAATTCGGTATATTGTGGAACCTTATGCCAAATACTGTTAGAAATAAACAATATTTTAATAAATTTTGATATGAGTCAACTACCCTATTAATGATTTTCAATATTTATTTATTATATTATTACCTTTACAACAAACTAAACTGGGTTGGTAACAATAGACGAAGTGAGCGAAGGCAGTGTCGTTGCAGTTGGCCATTCAGTCGCATGCATCCGCTTGTTATAAGGGTACCTTTCGTTATGCTGCTTCGAAAATACGGAACAATATTCGTCCACTCAATAGGAAAGCTACATCGTTGAACTCTTTTAGGAATAAGCTAAAAGCTTATTTAATTAACAAACAACAGGAACTAGGAAACATTCATCAAAATATATCTTATATTTAGTTCTCTTTTTGTAATTCGTCAAAAAGATACACATTTAACTGGAAAATCCTTACTAGATACCCCGCATTTCACAAGTACTTAGTTTGGTGGTTTTTATTATTTTTATTTACGTGTTTAATGTATTTTTCCAATTCATATGTTTTAGGAAATTGTTAAATATTATGTGTTGTATTTAAGTAGGTAGGTAGTGGTTATGTCATATTTTTTTAACTGAATCTGAATGCTGGCAGCTGGAGGTCAGTGGTCGTTGAAAACCAGTGCCAGACGAATGTTTGGCATAACGCTGAACGATTTACCTTTTGGACGCAACCATGGCATGGATTGTTCCTTCATTTCTTGTGTTGAAATATCATTGTATCCTAATATGGAACATGGCTGTATATTATGAATTGATTATTGTGGTTGTTGTCCAATAAATATCTTTTCTTTGTTTCTATTTATAGAATTTAATTAGATACACTATATTTTATGTTACATAGTTACTACTCAGTGGCAAACGAGATATCCCTTCTATAGTTTTTGCGTAAAGAAGTAACAAACACCCATCATTTTAATTTCTATACAAAATTTTATATTATTAGGTGAACAAAATATTAAATATCGATATAATATTTAACTAGTTTTGATTAGCCACCCACCACCTTAAATCTTGGCAGATAAAATATCGCCGCTAGCCACGCACAGCTGATTTGATGACGTCACACAAAAATGCTGCCAAAATTAGAACACTGTAAACATTGTTTGTACCTTTTCTCATACGGCTATAAGCGTTGGTTAAAAAGAGACAAATCCTCATTTGTCATTTTTATAGATATTTTAATAAAAACCTGGAGCGCGTTCAGCAGGCCTATTCTGTAACTTCGGTTGCTAACTAGAACTGTCATTTTTGAAAGGAAATTAACATCCATTACTGCTATCATGAACGCTGCCGTAACACAAGGTTACTAAACCAGTAGAATAATGGATATAAAGTGTCTTTCAAAAATTACAGTTCTAGTTACCAACCGTAGTTCGCGAATAGGCCTGCAGTAATGTGGTATATAAAGTGTCTTTCAAAAATGACAGTTCTAGTTACCAACCTTAGTTAGTGAATAGGCCTGCAGCGGGCCTATTCGCTAACTACGGTTGTTAACTAGAACTGCCATTTTTGAAAGACACTTTACATGTTGTCTTACGGCAGCGTTCATGATAGCAGTAATGGATGTTAAGTTCCTTTCAAAAATGACAGTTCAAGTTAGCAACCGAAGTTACAAAATAGGCCTGCTATGGGCCTAGCACGCAGGATAATTGAAAATCGAATCGAAATCCGAATCGAGGAGTTTGTATGGCAATTTTATTAGTTCTGCTACTCGCCGCCGCCGTGGCGCTAATAAAATTGCCATACAAACTCCTCGATTCGGATTTCGATTCGATTTTCGATTCTCCTGCGTGCTAGGCCCACTGTTCATAAAAGGTGCGTTCCGAATGAGCTTATAACGACGAGAGTGGTGTGAGCGCTCACAATGTTCCGAATGGGATACCACGCCAACATCGACAAATAACAGTTGGCCATTCAGAACGATAGTTAGCGCTTACGACGCTAACGTTTCCTTAGACGTTGACGTCCTTTATCTTTAATTTTCACCAATAGCACGTAATTTTTCCATCTTACCATTTTTTAATAGGCACTTATGTGGACAACAGAAAAATTGTTTACAACGGTATTATTTTCCCCATCTTTCGCAATAAATGTTGTAGCGTATGAAACGCTGACATTGATACTTGACAGTCGTATGACAACAGAACACTCACAGCGATTATGAGCTGGACTGTCAACTCGGTTGTCAAGGTGTATACACGTACAATTGAGTTTGCTTCTAAATTATTTGCGATTTTTTATCAATCATCAGTTTTTGTGTTGCCTAATTTTAACCCAGTGAAGTGTTTCTGTTTGTGTAAGTTTTTTGTGTGCTTTTTGTTAGGTGAGATTGACGACAATGTCGTCAATCTCACCCAAACCGCCTGATCCTGATCCGAACATTAACTCAGTGCCACACGCTATAGATGAAATTGTAATTGAAAACGAAGACGTAATGTGTATCGATCAGCCCTCCATCCGAACCGGTCGTAAAAGAGCTAATGAGCAAGACTTGCTTGTTATCCCTAGCAAAATTAACCCATCCGAAAATGTCGCCCCATCTCAATCAATCCAGCACGTTTATATCCATCCAAGCTTGACTGAGACCAAAAAATATAATAGTTCAGATACAGGCCCATTCTTAGTACATGTGTCCCGTTCTGAACCACACCCCAAATCAGGAACATCCATTAATCCAATTTTATTCGGTAAAATTCTTGCTACTGGAAATATAAAAAACATTCTACGCCAGGGAGTTAAAAGCGTTGGTAGAAACCGTATCTCTGTACAGTTTTCAAATGGTGATGATGCAAATTTATTCCTCTCTAACCCCATCCTCTCCAATAAAAAATTTACAGCTACCATTCCATCATTTAATATCACCCGAATGGGTGTAGTTCCTGGTGTCCCAACAGAGTGGTCCATGGAGGAGTTTGTCCAGTCGGTAGAAATGCCAGAAGGGTTTGGCTTCATTTTAAAAGCAAGACGTCTAAATAGAAAAACTACCAAAGATGGAGCCCCGGAAAGGATACCCACACGCATAATAGTTATTACATTTAGCGGTCAATCCTTTCCATCCAAAATTTACAGTTTTTACACTGCATTATCTGTGGAACCCTACGAATTACCTACAATACAATGTAATAATTGTTGTCGTTTTGACCATGTCCAAGCTCAGTGTCGCTCGAAAGCTCGATGCTATCGCTGCTCTAAATCCCATGAAGGTAGAGAATGTTCTGTCACAGAGTAGTTGGCAACATGTATATATTGCTCTGGTCACCACTTCGCCACAAACAAATCATGCCCAGAATATAATAGACAAAAGTCTATTAAAACCACAATGACCCGGGAAAATATTGCTTACAGCGATGCTGCTGCCCGGTTTCCTCCAGTACGCCGCTCATACGCAAATGTGGTTCGTGAACTGTTTCCTCCTGAGGTCCCTCAAACTCCCATACAGTCTCAATACCATACTCCACCTCGGCCAGCTTATTCTCCACTTACAATTCCTTCCCCTCATAATCACAATAGCTACAGGGAAACAATAACCTCTTCCAAACGTAACTACACCCCTCAAAGAAAGGGATATGACAGGACTGCACATCAAACATTAATCAATAATTATGATCCACCTCCTCCTAATAATGGTATTATGTTTTCTCCTCAAAACCAAAACTCTCACATAACCTCTCAGACCATACACTATTTAGACTCTCTTCTGTCAATAATCTTAAATTTAATGAATAAATTTTGTGATGTCTCCCCACCGCCCAACGTTGCTTTCAAACTTAACCAACTCATGAACATTGTATCCAAAATTCCAGCTGATACAGTGGAACGCACGTAGTCTCCGCCCTAAAAAGCAAGATTTATATCAAATGATCAACACCTTTAGACCCGCTGCCTTTGCCATCTCGGAGACATGGCTGGTCCCTGGATCTAATTTTAGAATTCCAGGGTACTGCTGCCTCCGGGATGACAGGGATGACGGATATGCTGGTGCAGCAATTTTAGTTAGCAATAATTACACATTTTCCCGAATTCCTCTCCCAAATATTCCCACAGGAATTAATGCAGTTGCTGCCAGGATTGGTTCCATAACACTGTTATCCATTTATATTCCTAATCCTAATGTCATTTCCATTCATGACGTACATCTCCTCTTTTCTATCCTATCAAAACCATTTGTGATAATGGGGGACTTTAATCTTTCTCATCTTATCTGGGGTGGCCCTAATTATGACGCACTGGCCTGCGACTTGGTAGACCTGATGGACTCCATGGATATATGCCTTCTAAATGATGGATCACCAACTCGATGCACAGCTCCTGCTCTTAATAATAGCGCTGTTGACCTCTCAATGTGTTCCTCAGACCTCCTATCATCAGCTTCCTTCAGAGTATTACCAGAGTCACATGGCAGTGACCATTATGTTGTCTCTCTTTTTATTAATTCTAGCACAGCTATGAATAGATTATTCCCCCCATTATTAAAGTACCGTCTTACTGCAGCAAACTGGGAGTCATTTTCAACGGACACTGATATAAATGTCTTAAATATCCCCAAGGATGACAACATAGACTTACAAGAGCAGTACAACATATTCATTTCGTGCCTAGAAAAAGCAGCTGATGCCAATATCCCACAAAAGAGGACAAAAGTGGGACGCAAAATCTCCCCACCATGGTGGGATTCTGAGTGCACAGACATGCTTAAACAGCGTAAGGAAGCCGAAATAACATACCGCCAGTCAATGTCCATTGAACATTACTTAAGTCTTAAAAAAATTACAGCAAAAGCAAAGCGGCTTTTCAAAAAAAAGAAAAAGTTAGGGTGGCTAAATTTCTGTGAAAGTCTTTCTCCCCGTACACCATCTACTTTACTCTGGAGGTCGATTAAAAGGTTTAGAGGGTCTTTCTCAAGTTCCTTAGAATCTAATGATCATAGCATATGGATTGAGGATTTTCTAAGTAAATTAGCTCCCTCTGATGTTCCCATTCTAGATTGCTTCTCATCCCCTTACCCTCCCTTGATTCCCCAACATCCTTTTAATAATGCATTTTCTATGACAGAATTGCTCTCTGTGCTGGATACAGTGAAAGATTCCTCCCCTGGCCTAGATGGTATCCCCTACACTATGATGGCAAAAGCCGGTAGTTTTACAAAGCGCATGTTTCTTATCCTAATAAACTCGTTTTTCGAAACAGGAACTGTTCCCAATGCCTGGAAAAGCCAGATAATCATCCCCATCCCCAAACCTGGTAAGGACCCCTTAAATGGCTCCTCCTATCGACCTATTGCACTATCTTCGACCCTGTGCAAAATTATGGAGCACATGCTGAAAAGACGCCTTGAATGGTTTTTGGAAAGTGAAGATATACTAGCCAACTCACAATTTGGGTTCAGGAAAGAAATGAGCACCATGGACAATCTCGCTATCCTAACTACAGACATCAGAATTGCCTTCTCTAAAAATCAATTCCTGGTAGGTGTGTTCCTAGATATTTCTTCAGCATATGATAATGTTTTACTTCCAATACTCAGGCAGAAAATGCATTATCGGAGTATCCCTGTGAGGCTGGCACATTTTATATGCAATTTGCTAAAAAAGAGAACAATCCAAGCTCGCGTTGGTGGAACACTCCTACCCCATAGATATGTCTGGAAAGGTCTTCCTCAAGGCTCAGTACTAAGTCCCCTTTTATATAACTTGTACACACACGATCTAGAAAAATGTGTAAATTCTTTCTGTAATATATTACAATACGCAGACGACATAGTCCTATATATTACATCCGATTCATTAGAGGATGCTGCGTATAAGCTCAACCAGGCCCTATCTTATCTAGGAGATTGGTTAATAGAACATGGACTCAATATCTCAGTGCCCAAAAGCAGTGCAGTGATATTTACCAGAAAAAGAGCTTTCCCACCTATTAACATTCAATTTGATGGCCAATCTATTCCTCTGAATACTCACGTTAAATTTCTAGGCGTTATGTTAGATAAGACTCTATCAGGTAAACAACATCTAAATTATATCAGAAATAAATGTGAAAAAAACATCAATATCCTGCGCTGCCTCTCTGGAGTTTGGTGGGGTGCCCATCCTTCCTCACAGAAATTAGTATATAATGCTTTAATTCGCAGCTTAATGGAATACGGGTCCCAGATTCTTGAACCCTGTAATAAAGAAGCATCCTTAGTTTTAGATAGAATACAGTTTACCTGTTTACGTATAATTCTAGGGGCAATGAAATCATCACCTACTAATGCACTACAAGTAGAAGCTTGTGACCCTCCTCTAAGTCTCCGTCGAAATTTGTTATCTGATAAATACTTATTTAAAGCTTTCCAAAACAAAAAACATCCATTGATCCCAAAATTAAAAGCACTATCCACCATGATTCCTGGAAACAAATATTGGACCAATAAAGTGTCCCCAAGTCTGATAAAAAGCTTCCATAAATTAATGTTAAATAATTGTGAATACCACAAAATATCAGTCCCAATTTTAACTACAGTTTCATTTGAATCCCTTTTTTTCAATCCACATATTAATCTGAATTTAGGTATCGGAGAAAACCAACCTGGGGCCAAAAACTTATTTGCAGACAAAATTCAGAATAATTGGCAAGACTGGTGTCACTTTTACACTGATGCATCCAAGTCTCAATTGGGTGTAAATGCTGCCATTTGGATCCCTAAATTACACATAGCCTTAAGCTTTAAATGCCCTCCTGTCTCCTCTATTTTCACTGCAGAATCAATAGCTATTTATGAAGCTATCAAATTTATTTATTCTCACAATTTTAAAAAATCTGTAATATTTACTGATTCACTCAGCTGTTTACAGGCACTATCTTCCAACCAGTTTTCCAAAAATAATAGGTTTCCATTAACCCTGCAGACTAGAGAATTATTGCTAAAATGCCATGAAAATGGTATCTCAGTAAACCTTGTTTGGATCCCCAGCCACTCAGGCATACCTGGAAACGAGGCAGTGGACACATTTGCAAAGGTTGCGGCTACGTTAGGATGCAATGACCATTATAAAATTTATCTATCTGATCTCTGCTCTTCAGCTAAAAGAGATCTTATGACAGATTGGGGCAACAGTTATGAAAAATCAAAAAGAATTAAGGGGAAATATTATAGTGACATTCAACCCAATATCCTAATCAAACCATGGTTTTCTCGATTTCATTCTGCTGACAAAAGAACAATATCAACACTAACAAGACTGAGGCTAGGACACACGTGTACACCACTCCATCTTTTTAAAATTCACGTTAGGAATACTCCAATCTGTGACTGTGGCACTGAAGAAGGTTCAACTGATCATATTTTATTTAACTGTCCTTGTAACCCTATATCTCTTTATGACATATTACCTCCCTCCATCCCCCGCCCTATAAATATTAAATCATTGCTTTTTGAAACAAATTATACTATCCTAAAACTCCTCTGTAAATATATATCCACTAACAATATTAAACTTTAAGTGTAATTAGAATAATTAATGTGCTCTGTCAATGTCGCTATATTTGTGATGTCATATGTTTTGTCCATTTTCAGGTAACCCAAAGCAAAATTCTAAACCACACCTCTGGCCTCTATTAACAAAAAGTAAACTCAGATTAAAGTGTCTTATCCATAAACTCGAGTTTGGCAGTAATGGTTGTCGATAACGACCGATTGCCATTTAACCAAGAAGTGAAGTGAAGTGAAGTGAAGTGATTATGATCTGAGGCATGGTCGCCATAAGCTCAAGATGGCGAATGTAATGACGTCATTAATGACGTCAGGTTGGATGCTGTGAGCATGCTCACGGCGATTCGAAACGACTTTTAGCGCGCTAACATTGATCATCGTCATTCAGAACACACCTATAGTAAAATTTGAGCCACTCCATGTATATTCCTATCTCGATGATACTTAGACTATGGAAAAGAGAGAGGACTCGGCTTAACGAACGTAGTTATAGGAATGTGATGTATTTCGACGGCATAGTTTCTGACATATTGACATCTCTTTTTAACTTATGAGGATAATAATAAGTAAAAAAGGACAACAGTAGTTTTATCATTACCAAAAATGGCAACATTATCTTGGCGACGTCACAGAATATCTCACTGCGGCCGGTCGCCATGTTTTGTCACAGTACTCACAATCAACAACAAGTACATCAGTTGTCATCGCGACTTGTTTGTTTCAGTCTTAGACAATAGATACCAATAGACATGAAATACCTACGAAAAAAGCGTGCCGGCATTTGGGCTGGTGCTCTAAGATGGCGGAAAAAAACTAGGGACGCCGCATCCAAGATTCCACACTTTTTATGTTTTTCTTTATAGAATTCATTAAAAAAATCAATAAAAAACGTATAACTGTAAAATGCACTCACAAATAATGCTCACCGACTGATATTTTAGCACAACAACAAACACGGTGCTTTGTAATGGCGGACTAAACTGGACGCTTTATTCGAGACATATAATAACATTGCGAATCCATTGGTTTATTTAATCTGAGGTTTCAGTGTTATAAAGAAAATTTTGTTATTAGGCGAAAATTGTGCTTGTTTAAAGTGTTGAACTTGCATAATAATGCATTTATTATGGGTAAGTGCAGTGTGTTAGGCTGTCGAATGAGCAAGCAAGCCGCCATCTTTGTGCCAGACTCACATTTAGGTATGCACGTATTTTTCGTAGGTAGGTATTTCATGTCTATTCTTTTTTCCTTAGTCTGAACGATGATACCAGCTGCGTGGTCCAAATTGTGCTTATGTTTGCTATTGTTACCTCTACCGAATAGCGAGCATACAATCAGCAGCCTTATTCACAAACCTTCGGAATGATTCATCTCGTTGGTTACTTACTAGTCCATGGCTTCATAGTCTTTCCGTTCGATTCGACTAATGCCATTCAGGGCCTTAGAAGGTGGTATTTTAATAATGCTATGAATATAAGGTGGGCTTTACACTTAGTAAAAGATAATCCGTTTGAGGTTATCATAGATGTGATGAATGTTATATTATTACAAAAATATAAATATACGACTATTAACAAAATTGCTAAACACTGACCTCCATATTATTGTAAGTATTAAAAACATTAAATTATGTTGGATAATATGAGATTAAATTTGAAAATTTATTGTGTAATTATCACTTTCGATAAAGTTTTCGACATCTAATAGAATTGGTCTCGGAAATGTTTCAGAAACTTAATATCATTCGAAGTGGTCGTCAATGAAAACTTTCCGAATCGATACGGAAAAATTGTTTCCGACGTTAGTGAATAAGGGTGCTGAACGCGCTCCAAACTGTGTTCTTTATACGCTTACATTACAGCCCTAACATTTTTGCTCTATGATGCAATTACGCGGTGTACGCAGGAACCTCGATTCTTTACGTTCGTGAAGTACCTAAGTTTTTTTTTGCAGAATCTTTTGTTGTGATTTTGTAGGCTTATATAACGAAGGTAACTATTAGTTTAAGTATTACCCACGTAACGCAATTTTTGAAGATTTTTGACCCACCCTCCCCCCCATGTAACACCTCCCTCCCCTCCCTTAACGTTACTTAACTTATCCAAGTGACTATAAAAGTCACAAGTATGTTACCAAAAGTGTTGCCAACTTGGGGAACAAAGTAAAAATGATGTATGTACATACAATACAATCGAAGGATTCCCTGTAACACATAAACTAAAAGGGTTGGCCACTTGGGAGATTTTAATTCCCTGTTTTTTATTTGAATAGAAGAAAAACGATAACCGCCCCTGTAACGCATCGCAACGTTTTTAACCTTACGTTACGTAATACTTGAACGTCCCTCTGTGATCGTGGTTGGTGGTTGGTTGGTACCTACTGATCGTATGTTAGTAATGTTTGCGCATCTCGCAACATTACTAACATTACGATCAGTGCCAGCCAACGCCGTGGTCCAAATTGAATACGGTGATATTATTTTGTACTGAGGCCCTACCGCCTAACTCAGCTATTATAGTTTTAATTTCACGGAGTTTGGTTCGAAATCACAAAATAACGTCATAAACGAGAGCTGTAAAGATAGCGATTTTTTAGCGAGCGCTATTAGTGGTCAGAAATTTTTAAACACTAAAAACACTATCATAAACACCACTGTCAATGTCATTATAAAAGGCTTGGTTAACTTAACACAAGTAGTCAAACATGAAGTACAAGAGTTTAAAAGCTTTTGTAGTCAATTAAATATTTAACAATTTATCATCAACAATTACAATTATCAACTCAAAACTTACTAAATGTTTATTTACATTTTTCATTCCAAGCCATCTAAACACTTGCAAAACAAAATTAAACATTTGTGCACAAGCTGCATTATAGCTTTTTCGTGAGCACTCATAGCATAGCACCGTTGGCATGTTTTCATTCAATTCGAACCCGGTTGTTTGCATGCTATTGGTACCAACAGCACAGAATACTCGTAGCTCATTTTGGACCACCGCGTGGTGGTGTCACGTAGGTAAGGCTGTATGTAACCTGAGGGGGATTAATCCCCCCCCCTAAAAACCGATGAGTGTGTTCCCGTAATCAGTGCAAAAAAATCCCTAGTTTTTTTTTATTATGATATTCTCCTTGGCATTCTTAGGTCACTAAACGTGTCTCTTGATGCTGTAGCCTGGTTTAATTCATATCTACGAGATCGATTTCAGTGCATTCGGCTTAACGATGTAATGTCGGATTGGTGCGCGTTATCTGCGGCCGTCCCATAAGGAGGTGTTCTTGCACCTCTTCTCTTTTCCTGCTTTTTTTAAATAAAAAAAACGTTGCCCCCACTAGGATTTTCTCCTGTGTCGTGGGTGCAGTTACAAACATAGAATATCATATGCACACACGGCCAGACCGGAACAAATTTCTGTAGGCCATACAAAATATTTGTCCCGTACGGAAATCGAACCCGCGACCCGTTGCGCAGTAAGCGATCACTCGACCTCTGCGCTAACCGTGTTGCCCCCTCTAATACTTAATGGGTCTCTTATTAATTACTCCAAGTCAGCCAAAAACCTAGGCGTTGTCTTCGGTAACAACTTGAACAGGAAGGATCATGTTAACGAAGTTAGTCGCAAAGTATTCTCCTCTTTTCACATTCTCAAATACCTTGAGTACTTCCTTCCGTTACAGACTAGAATTTCATTGGCTCAATCTTTAATTCTACCTATCTTGGATTATGCTAACATAGACATCACGGAGAATTACTCAATAAGCTTGAGAGGCTTCAAAATGTTTGCATTCGATTCATTTTTGAGTTGCGTAAGTATGATCATGTTTCCCAATTTCGTGCACAACTTAAGTGGCTTCCTATCCGGCTTTGAAGAAATATACGTACTATCCTTTGTTTTCTTTTTAATATCATACATAACCCTACCTCTCCGCGTTACCTTCGTGAGCGTTTTGAATTTGCTCGTTCTCCTGACACTGTTTGTAGATCACACCTTCGTACGCTGCTACAGCTTCCTTCCTTGAATACGCAATAGGCGGTCCTTTACTGTCCATGCAGTCAGATTATGGAACTCGCTTCCTCCTCACATACGGGATATACAAACTCTTCCGTTGTGTTCCGAAGGGAGTGAAGGAATTTTATCTCTCGTCGACATTATAATGTTGATATGAGTGTTATTTATTTAGCAATTTTAATTAGTATTTAAGTTATTTGTTGTTTTTTTTGTATAGGTTTTTTTTGTAGCATAATTGTTTTGTTGGATCTAGAGTACACACCGCGGCTGTTTTTTGTTTTTGAAAATTTTCCTACTGTAGGTTGACTGGAAGAGATTTCGTAAGAGATAAGCCAAACCTTTTTGTACTCATATGTATGTTGTTTGTATTCTCTTTTTGTATTTTTGTGTACAATGAATGGTGAAATAAAAAATAAAATAATAGGTATGCACCACCGTGTTTGGTCAATACAATACCTTATCAAGCCGAAATCTATATGACCTTATCAAGACGCTTCCTAACTTTTGACCTACATAAACTCCTTCTGTCTGGAGGTCATCACACAGAAGGAGGCAGCAAAGCAGATCAGGGAGGATGACCCATCAGCAAACCCCTGCCGTCGTAGGAGTCTGGGACGAGGAGGCGACAGTTCGCTCGCCTTCTTCCTCCTGACGTTCACCAGAGGAACTAGGGCCTGGGAAGCTGAGTCTTGCATTGCACAGGCCCCGCCAGTCGTCAATGCTCCTAATGCCCAGGAGCATCGCCAGCTTTCCCATTTTGGGGAGATGAGAGGGGTTTGCCGTAGGTGCGCAGACGCTGATGGGGTTATGGAAGTGTCCGAAAGGGGTCTCATGGCCTTGTCCGGCGAAGAGGCGTCTGCCGTCATCAGGCATGATGGACAAGCTCGTGCCAAAGCTTATGTGAGGGGGCATCGTTGGGTTTTAGTCGGTAGGCCGCGGTTTCTGGATGGCACTCTGCTTTCAGTGGCCGCGACAAGTTGTGCCCGCGAATTACGTTTCGCGATAATAATTTTCAAAGAAACACCCTTATAACTAAACAGACTTATTAATAAAAATCGCCTATTCCCTCCTTAATCCAAACGTACTCTCGGAGTAGTTACTACCAGCCTTATTAATAAAAATCGCCTATTCCCTCCTTAATCCGAACGTACTCTCGGAGTAGTTACTACCAGTTTAAGCTAGGAGTAGCGTTGTGTTTATAACATTATTAATAAACACGGAGTAAGCTTAGACTAACAAAGCCTTCCTTACTCTCGGATTAACGCGTATGTTATGGCAACCCTTGCAATTTAAAAGTAAAAAGAATGAGTCGGTGAACGATTTGAGCATCGTGTGACAGACAGAAATACATGGGATGACAGTTTTTTCTGTTTTTTTTACCTTTTTCAGTTTGATTGTTATTTTGTTATGCGCGTAGCGCTATTTTCAATTTCTTCGATTTCGTCGATCAACATCAAATTATCTAAATAATAGTAATTTTCCATTTTAATACAATACAAAATTAACCACACCAACAAAAAAACACAAATTCGCTCAATTCGACTGCGAAAAATAAAACGATCGCCATCTAATGACAAGATACGTGTCAAAGTTGACAAATTATATAGATTTACGCAAAGACAACGCTACTCCAACCTTAATCTGTCGCTAAACTAGGTAGCTAGCAGGTATAACATTTACTCCGAGAGTAGAGTTGGATTAGCTTACTCCTTCCCTACTCCGTGTTTATTAATATAAAAAATGTTTACTACTGACTTAATACTCGGAGTAAAGTTACTCCTGCCTTAGTCTACGTTTATTAATAAGACGGTACCAGTTTAAGCTAGGAGTAGCGTTGTGTTTTTAACATTATTAATAAACACAGAGTAAGCTTAGACTAACAAAGCCTTCCTTACTCTCGGATTAACGCGTATGTTATGGCAACCCTTGCAATTTAAAAGTAAAAAGAATGAGTCGGTGAACGATTTGAGCATCGTGTGACAGACAGAAATACATGGGATGACAGTTTTTTGTTTTTTTCACCTTTTTCAGTTTGAGATTGTCTTTCAAGGTTATTTTGTGGTTATTATATTATGCGCGGAGCGCTATTTTCAATTTCTTCGATTTCGTCGATCAACATCAAATTATCTAAATAATAGTCACTTTCCATTTTAATACAATACAAAATTAACCACACCAACAAAAAACACAAATTCCACAAATTCGCTCAATTCGACTGTGAAAAATAAAACGGTCGCCATCTAATGACAAGATACGTGTCAAAGTTGACAAATTATATAGATTTACGCAAAGACAACGCTAGGTACTCCAACCTTAATCTGTCGCTAAACTAGGTAGCTAGCAGGTATAACATTTACTCCGAGAGTAGAGTTGGATTAGCTTACTCCTTCCCTACTCCTTGTTTATTAACATAAAAAATGTTTACTACTGACTTAATACTCGGAGTAAAGTTACTCCTGCCTTAGTCTACGTTTATTAATAAGACGGTAGGGGTATAAAAATAGTTAACGACCTATTCTCAGACCTAATGAATGAATGAATACTTTATCGTTGTTTAAAAATTAAAAATACAAAAGAATTTTTGTGATGGACTAACAAACGGCGGCCCTATTGCCAAAGCACCAATCTCTACCAGGCAACCGATGGGTAGAGGAAAGTTTAAATTGAAAAGATAATGACAGGTATGATATTAAAGTTCTTACTGAAATCTAAAAATATATACTTGAAAAAAATAATAAAATACATAAACTACACATATAACAGATATTTAAGAAATACACTACATAAGATACATAATAATATACTACTATTATGGTGTTGGAGATGTTTCCCTAAATGTCCAGCTACAGGAAATGTTTTTTTACTGCACGCTTGAATGCATCATGCGATGCACGTCTGATGGCTTCGGGTAGGGAGTTCCACAGTTTGATGGACTTTACCGTAAATGACTCGTCGTAAAATATGGATGAATTAGGAGGGAGGACAAGTGACAAGTCATTTGATAAACGTAGGATTCGTGTGAGGATTGAGGAGCTGAGGACAAAGCGTGATTTAAGGTATTAGGGTGCATGGGGGTGGGTTAGGATAGAGTGAAGAAGGGAAAGGATATTGCAGTCTCTCCGACGGCCTATTGGTAACCACTGAAGTTTGAAGCGATAAAGTGAGATATGGTCGTATTTACGTAACCCGAAGATAAACCTAATACATAGGTTCTGTAATCGCTCTAGTTTATTCAGAAGAGAAACCGACAGGTCAGGATAACATGTATCAGAGTAATCCAAAATAGGAAGAAGTAGAGTTTGAGTTAAGGATATTTTCGTTTTGATCGGAAGTAGATTCTTGAGATATTTAAGCGAGTTATATTAGACTATATATGTTATACAATATACGCACCAAAAACTCTTTTACTAACTTCTGATACCTGCTTCTGCCAAGAAAAACAGTTATCGAAATAAACGCCCAGGTTTCTAACCTCTTTGCTAAGAGTAATTGCAGATCCATCGAACGTTATACTAGGCAAAGAATCGAAATTAATCCTGGAGATATACTAGGGGCTACCAATTATGATGGATTGGTTTTTTTGGGTTAACTGATAGGCCGTGCTGATGACTCTAATCTGATATATGTTTCAGGTCTGCATTAGTACTCTTAATTGCCTTATCCAGATTTTAGATCAACGCCTGAGTGTAGATTTGGAGATCGTCTGCATACAAATGATAGGACGAAGATAATGGAAGAGTAATTGAATTTTTAAAAATAGAGAAAAGTAGAGGAGAAAGAACACCACCCTGCGGCATTTTACAAGATTTCATTACAGACTACAGACAGGTGAAAGTAAATAAAAGCTTGTAATAAATAAACAAGAATTATTAAAAAAAACTTTTTTAAATACAAGCTTTGGGCGCCGTAGACTTAATTCACCAGGGCTAATTCACCTAGGGTAATTATAGTAGTGAAGTATACTATTTAGTAGACTTCATTCACCTGTTTCTTATTTTTTTGTGTTGGTGATTTAAGTAAACTGTTCAGTTGACATAATTCCCCTTTTTTAAAAAAAAAATGTTTTTAAGAGGATTGTGAAGCTGTTAATTTTCACACAAAAATATTGTGAAATTATATTGTTTAGAATATAAATTATTAGCATCTAAATATTCATATTTTATACTTAAAAACTACCTCGAGCATTTTTATCTTTTTTTACTAAATTATACTGAATTACAAAAAAGCAAAACGTACAATCTAATGAGACCAAAAGTGTCTAATTTCTTTTTGAAATGGTAGGTACTTGTCAATATGAATCAAACGAGCTCAAACTCGATGGGGTTGTATCATTTTATTGCGGAGTTCCTATGGCCACCTTCCAGCTAGATCAGATCCTTAACATCATAATAATATTGCATTGTCACGCGATATACATATGCATGCAAAATTTCAGCTCGATCGGAAACCGGGAAGTGGGTCTTTATCTCGCAAGTTTTCATTACAGACATCGGATAGGTGAAAGTAAATAAAAGCTTGTAATAATAATTAATAAGTAAAATTAATTACAATAAAACTTGTTTAAATAAGTACAAGCTTTTATATCATCATAATATTGCATTGTCACGCGATATACATATGCATGTAAGATTTCAGGTCAATCGGAGACCGGGAAGTGGGTCTATTTAACTTGCAAGATTTCATTACAGACACCGGACAGATGAAAGTAAATAAAAGCTTGTGATAAATAAAAATAAAGCTTGTAAAATATGTTGAAGGCAAACATTAGAATAACTCAAAATAAAACGTCTTTCACTCTAAACAGTTTCGAAAGAATTATTCTCGAACTCCTTGCAACCTAATTATTAAGAGTTAATATATACTTTCTATAGCACCTTCCATCATCAGCTCAGTATCACATGATGACTACCAGATGCAAATACCTGAATGTGAATATCGTCAGCAAAATCATTAAATACGTTGGACGTGTCTATGAAATTTAAGGGTTTCCCTCGATTTTCCTACAATCCCCTCATCAGAGCATGACATGGTGGCAAAGGGGCCACCTTGGAAGTATACTCATATACCTATATCAATATGTGCTTAAATAGGGTTTCAAGTTTTCGTGCGGTGGGGCCTTGGTCTTTTATTTATCTAAATAACTCGGCATGCACTGTCACTGTGGTGTTAGATCTGCCCTGATGATAGGTATGTATGTACCAACCAAAAAGGTAGGTACCTAATTGTAAGACACACATAATACATATGTTGGGCAGATTACGCTTCTGAGCGTTGATTTCTCAGCCGAGTGCGATGGTTACCAGACGCTCGGTATCAGCTTACAGGAATCGGTCTGCGATCGCGATGAGATTTCACACGGCTGTCCGCCGCCGATGCCACTTGAGCTTCTGACAGCCAACATCAGCTGCAGTGCTTTGCTTCTTTATCCCGCCACTAGCCAAAGTATTGTGGATGCGATAACCTTTGTCATTTGCTCGTTTTGTGTTAGTGAAAATCTATCGCGTTCGCTTTTTGATTTGACAGCCATTGTAGCCTCAATACACGATTCTGTGTCGAAGATCTTTTATAAACCACTGCCCTATTAGTGGTTTATAAAAGATCTTCTTTGTATTTGCCAAAGCCATTTATTTGTATTTGAATATAAATTGTATCGTCGCAACCGTACAATCTTACAAAATCGTCACTTATACCCTTAGTTGAGATTAATGCCAAGAGCTTCCCTGTCTGTACACCTTTGCAATGTGCGATAAATTATGATCCAAGTTTAAATTTTCTGAAAAAGAGTGTCAAAGTGTCAGAGTACATCCTTTAAAAGGTCTTTTATTGAAAGGCATTATTAACTGTGGATCACTATTCACAAAAGGTAACCTGCTCATAGCAATTAGAACTGATTCCATATTAAACTTCTTTTAATGGTACCTTGGGGTACAGATGTACCCTCAGAGCAACAGTGGGTGTACTACAATGAAGAAAAAAATATACCTATTAAGAAAAAGGATCTTTTTTTTACAATATTAATTTACATAGGCATCCTTAAATACAATTTAAGTCCCATTGAACATAATTAAGGCACATTAATTATCATGAAATAATTAATTCTCGGATATTTTGTTTTGGTGGTCATCACAATTCGAGTTTTACATTGTAATAGGTAGATATGCGTGATTTGGGACTGTAGGTCTTAACAAAAAGAACACTTTTTGGATTTTGAATAAGATTGAATTAGAAGGGGTTGCTACAACTAATTTTCGTTTTTTTCCTAGTAGGTATATCTCAAATATTTATAAATAGTGTGACGTTGTCATAGTTTGGTAGGTAATGATATTTCTAATCCAAATGAGGTCTGATCAGATCAAAAGCGAGACATCTGAGGTAAGTGCGTCTATTGTTGATTTGGTTATTAGCGACATATCATTTTAAATTTAAAATATCTAGTTTGGATACCTGGATATCATAATAAGATCTAGGGGGTTCTAGAACATAATAAGACAAAAATCTACGAAAGACGTCAAAAAATCGTAAATTCTATCGCATTTATTGTCTAAAAAGTAAACAAATGGTTTATAAAAAGTCTTTTCTCGGATTCATGTCGTTAAATAATATAAAATCTATTATCATAAGGCAATTTACCAAAATAAGTATAATAAAAATATAATACCTACGTTGAAGGTAACCTGGGGTGCTGGGGTATATGGTGTAGGTACCCCACAAGTAGTCTGCCGCGTCTAATACTTAGTTATCAGAATTGCCTGACAGACTGAGGAATCTGTGCGTTTCCCCATCCCAGGAATCCCAGGTAAATACATAGACGTGTGAAATAACTGCCGCGTAGTAAAAAGTTACAATCGATTTTAATCTTTCTTTTTTCAATTGTACCTACCTCAGGGTACGGTTCTAGGATTAAACCAGTTCTGAGTAACACAAAAAATAAGAGATTAAGGCGTAAAATTGACCATAACCTCGCGCCCGCCTTCGTAATTAATATCTTATGTGTTTGTTCAAACAAAAAGTTATCCTTCCTTTGCCCAAGAGAGGCGGTCGTCGGTGGATGTTTGAAACGCGAGCCTTGCGCACGCGCCTCGCGGCCCATTTGCGCTCAATCTTAATAACGCAGCTACCGATGCACCATTACGTTACAATAACAGACGCTTTTCATGTTTTTGCTTCTATGGCAGTTTGGTATTTGAGTCACTGAGTGTTGACTAATTCTCTCCGAAATTTGTTAGCAACCACCGAGTAGATTAGATTTATGGGTCTGCAAAATTTATAATTTATGGAAGCTTAATTTTATTTTCAGAATAGCGCGCTTTTGTTTGCTCAGTTAACACGTTGGCTGCGGGACTACTCGTATATTCATTGGACCTTCAGCCGCGCGTAGGAGGCCTATCAGATCTCGTAACCATGCTTTTCTTAAGTGAGACTGTGCCCTAAACAGTCTCCTAAAATATTTAAAACCGTCTGCGAAAAAGGTGGAGGTTCTATGTTCGACTGTATCTATTTTTTATGTAATGTTCACCGATTACTTCGTCAGTTGTAGGCCGATTTTCAAAATTCTACTTGTAATCGAAAGAGTATACTCCCGATGTGGTCCTATTGTAACCATGTCATGATCTGAGGATGGGATCCCATGAAAATCGCGGGAGTCCCTTAAATTTCATAGCTACGTCCAACGTGTTTCATATTTTTGCTGAAGATATTCAGGTATTTGCATCTGTTAGTCATCATATCATGTTACTGAGCTGATGATAGAAGGTCCATACCTTCTATCATTAGCTCAGTAACATGATATGGTCAGTAACATGATAGGTTAGGATTTTGGGAATAATTCTTTCAATATTGTTTAGAGCGTAAGACGTTTTATTTAAAGTTATTCTGGTTTGGCTTGACTCAAATTTTAATACGCATGTATTAAATTTACTAAAAGATTAAAATATTTTTTTTACAAAAATAAAACGACTTCAAAAACACCAAAATGTCATAAATAATATTTAAGAATAAATAAAACATTACAGTTTTATATTGAAGTCAGTACCAAGCAATGATCATCTATAGAGTCTCAAAAAATATAAGAACAATTAATAAAGTTTAAATTTGGCACCAACATAAGACTGTGATGTTAATATATTCTTATATTATTTATAACTTTTGTTTTTGGAGTTTTGAAGTCGGTTTTATTTTTTTGTAAAAACATAGCGCAATTTTCGTAATGCAAATGTAAAACATGACGTAAGGTATTCTCTTTGTTCAAAGAACCTGTACTTTCTTAATAATACATTAATTGACAATACTGTAAACATTTTTTAGACATTTTTAAACATTAAACATAGTAAACTCCTTATATCTAAACAAATAGTATAAATGTTGCATTATTTTATTGCTTTGCACAACAAATGAATAAATACAAAAAAATAAGTAAGGCATCCGTGTCCCGCAACTAATGATAGCTCCAGGAGTTGACAATCATTGCCGTAATATAAGAATTAATGATAGCTCTAGAGTTGCGTTCCGAGGGTCAGAGTAATGCAACCGAGAGTGATTTTCACACTCGCTCCGAGGTTCAGAACGGGTCGGTTGCTATCTTTTTTTTTAGTTTGTATCTTGCCGATCAAGGTCAAGCAAAGGGCAAAATATTACTAATCCTTACTATGAAATTAACAGTCAATATCCATTTTTCTGCTTAAAAATAATTACAACACATAGAAATCACTATATTTCCCTTGTATTAGACTTAAAAGAGTTCAAAGTAGTGTTATTTAATAAAATAATAAATTATTAACGTATTTTTGACATCGACTTTGACATAAAATCTGTCAGAGTGTTTTTCACCCTACGCTCGAGTTGGTTGTTTGGTTGCATCACTCGAAGCTTCTGAACGGGCACAGACTGTACCAACCGTCCGTCAGAGCGTTTTTTACCCCGAGGCTCTGAACGGGTCGGTTGCTGTCAGAGTGCACTCGGAGTGCACTCGAGCGTAGGTTCTGAACGCAGCTCAGGGGTTGACAATCATTGCCGTAAAACAAGAGTCTATGCCGTCTCCCTTAAAAAAGCAGTAATGGAAGCACACTTACTGTCAAAACTAAAAACGCCCTTGTATATTTTGAATTATGCAGTCAAAGAGCTGTTTGGGTAATGCCTAGTGATATGAATTAAATTAAGTAACTGATCGGATATCTATTGTTCAACTTTTCAATTAAATGTTTGATGTTGAAACTGGTATTTATCATGTATTTTATTTCATTATTCGGAAATAGTGGTTCGGAAATAGAAAAAATATAGTAAACGAATAAATCAGGCTAACTAATAAATTTATTGTCGCATTAACAATTTCACCTGGTATTGCTTGTATATTTATTAATTTTACAAGCTATAATTTACTTTCACCTGTCTCGGTGTCTGTAATGTAATCTTGCATGTTAATTTTGAACCACTTCCCGCTTTCCCATTGAGCTGAAATTTTGCTTGCATGTGTATATCGCGAGACAATGCAATATTATTATGACATGGAGCCGATCTAATGCTGAGGCAAAGGTAGCCATAGGAACTCCGCAATAAAACGACACAAACCCATCGCATTTGGGCTAGTTTGATTTGTATTGACTAGTACTAAAAGCTTGTATTTAAAAAAGTTTTTTTTAAAATAAAGTTTAGATGTCTTAAAGTTTTTTGGTGAATGTATTTTTCACACAGTCCATCGATTTACTATCTATTTAAAATATCATCAGCAATGTCAGTAATCTATGTTATAAGCACAGTGCCTATAATTACATAATCTTCCGATACGTTTATTGGCCTCATTAGTCGCGAAAATGTGAGAGTGATAAGATAGGGGTGAACAAGGGCCCCCTTGTTAGTCGGCGGAAACGGGCGGGTGGCTAGGGGTCGCCGCGGAATCTGCCCATCACATGATTACCTACAGGATAATGTTTCCAAGAATGCAAGTGGACCGTGCTAATTACATACAACGTGCGAGTTTCATCCAAGTATACAACTTTATAGACGACTAAATCTTTGCGTAGCTCACAATACTTTACAAGATATTCTAGGTGTTAACATTGTATTGAACGTTAGCAATAATAATGTGAAAAATGAAATGACGTTCCGATTTTCTTGTTCTCCACGTGAAGGCTCTCCCGTGGGGCTAGCATGCAGGAGAATCGAAATTCGAATCGAAATCCGAATCGAGGAGTTTGAAAAAAAAAGGCCAACAGCTCTAAGAGCTGTTGGCCTTTTTTTTACAAGAGGGAAAATACAGTTTTTACGGTATTCGACAAGGGAATTGAGCTGACTAGGCCACCCCAAGGATATGCAGGACTCGGGTAGAAGACCCACTACCGGCTAAAAACCCTCTAGATACTTCTACCTCCGTGGAGACACAATCGGGATCGGCGTTAGCCATTCCCCGATTGTTAGAGCTGTTGGCCTAGCACGGCGCGAGGATAGTCCTCGCGCCGCGCCTTGTTATTTATCTCTTGTCCCGTTTTATCCACGGTCCGTGCTACGCCTACTGCTAGTGTATTTGAATTATAATAATAAATAAAGATTACTTTAGCTTAACAAATTACAAAAAAGAGTTCAATAGAGTTAAAATTTCGCCAGGGCTTGTAAGAGCTCGGTGGCTGAGTGGTCAAGACGTCAACACAGTATGTTGAGGACGCGGGTTCGATCCCCGCCCGAGACGAAGTTTTTTTTCTTTATTGATTTACTAGCTTTTGCCCGCGGCTTCGCTCGCGTTAATTTTCGGGTAACTTGGTTCGCTCTATAGAACGTCATTATATTAAACTCATTCATTACATTAATAGAAGTCCAGATATAAGCGGTGAAGTTTTGCTGATGCGGCGTTGGACCTGCAGTCAGCCATGGCGTTGTTCACTTGCGTTTATCATATTGTCATGTTGTTGCCTATTATTGAAATGTGTCATTAAATGATTGGAAATACGTTCTGGAACTGAACTGCTTTTTTAACGAGAGCCTTGCCTTAAGTATTAATTCAATTCATTCCCATTCCCAACGCTAGGTATGCCGCTAGGTCTTCAGTTCACCACTGGTGGCTTTCTTTGCATTTATTTATCCAACATCACAATTTATATTATAATATTTTCTCTATATAGCAGTTACTTAAGTTTGTTTGCTTATATTTAATAGTGAGTTGTACTTCCAAAAACCGTTTTTATATATTTTACTATGTGCTATTACTCGTACCTATTTAAGTGTTAATATATTACTTAAGAGTACATGTATGAACTAGACGTGGCTAATACACTGGCTAAGCTTGCTCCGGTACCTCTCTGCCCCCTGTGGATGGGCCGTCGGGATCAAAAAGGGCCAATTCACCGAATGAACCCTCCTGAGATATGCAAAATAGTATTAACAAGCTACGATTTCAGTTCAAGAGGGTCAACAGGTTAACTTGTATGTGTGTGGGGACACGGGCGATAGGGTCAAGGCATAGTTGGTGGTTGGTCCGACTGGGCTAACCCTACCCGCTTAAGGTAGAGCGCCTACGAAAACATGTCTCCTACTACGCCACCACCTGCAGCGGAGCGTGTTGTTAAGAGTTTATTCTCGTAGTTGCTCAGCAGCCTTCTTCTGCGAGATAACATCTCCGCGCAAGAGGGGCGACAGCGCCCGATATTTCCGAGCTGGTTGCCATCTTTTTGACGATGTCGATCAGCGCCAAGACTACGTTGTCGACAGGTCAGGCACTGCATGAGTGTGCGCTCAGCGATGTCAGCGACGCGGTGGTTTCTGCTCATTGGCAGGGGCAAGCCCTGTGATATGTGCCGGTCGTCTCGTGTAGGCCATATCCTATAGTAGGCGCAGCCTCTGATGACGGTACATAACGTAAAACGTGATAGAGTGTCAACTGATCGACCAACTTATATGCAGGTTAGGTGGTAGAAATTAATGGAAACACGGAGAAGAATTATACATAAAATAAATTACTCCATATAATATCAATAAGTTTTTATTTTTCGTTTAAAGCACGTCAACAAAATATCAACTATTCTAAGGTAGTTTACAATAGTACAGAAGAGTAACATTTTTATTTACAACGAAATGCAAGTAGCTTAACTATCAACCAGCTTAAATATACTTTGTAGCTTAATATAATAAAAATAATCACAATATCTAAGGCAACACTAGGTTTATGTTCGCATTTTTTAAATTAAATTTACGTTAAATATATATTAACTTAGCAATAATTGTGTTCTAAACTAACTTTGGAATTAAGTTTGAAATTTACGTAGACATTCTTGGCTAGCAGATTATACCTACCATTGTAATAGATTTATCGTGGTTAGATTTTTTCTCAGTAACAAATCTGAGAATATAGAAGGTATCATCAATTTGCTCTTAAACTTAAAATCAAATGTTTATATTTAGTAGTTTGTGTTACCAACAATCTAAAATAACAAAACAAAAATTTAAACATGCTAACATACTTGAACATAGTAAAATCTTCTAATATATAAAATTCTCGTGTCACAGTGTTTGTTACCGAACTCCTCCGAAACGGTTTGACCGATCTTTATGAAATTTTTTGTGTATATTCAGTGGGTCTGAGAATAGGTCGTAAACTATTTTTTACCTATTTTTTATTATGGCGAAACGTAGTTCGCCGGCACAGCTAGTCTAATATATAACATTCTCGTGTCACAGTATTTGTTACTGAACTCATCCGAAACGGCTTGACCGATCTTCATGAAATTTTTTGTCTATGTTCGGTAAGTCTGAGAATAGGTCGTAAAGTATTTTTACATCTCTCATGTTCGGTAAGTAGGTCCTTATTACCCCCAAATGGGGCTTGTAGGTGACCAATTAGCGCTCTAGGTTAATAATGTAGCTAGAAAAGCCCTGAGGCTGTAAGTAATTTATTGCCAGTATGATGGTTAGATGTACGCGAACTTTTTGAAATAGTGAAGTGTTTTTTTTTGTTACTTACCGCCCTAGGGCTTTCCAAGCTACATTATTACTCTAGAGCGCTTATTGGTCACCTACAAGCCCCATTTGGGGGTAAGAAGGACCTACTTACCTCACAATCGAGATGTAAAGCAGAGTAGTTAGCTCGGGTGTAAGCACCAATTGCACCCTCGAAATATTATTATCTCGGGCTGCAATTGATGCCTTACAGCCCTTAGCTACTAATCTACTATTATACCCCTAGGTGATTATTATGGCGACGTACGTAGGTACGTAACGTAGTTCGCCGGCACAGCTAGTTATTCATATATTTCTTAAAATTACTGTAGAAGCCAAATGTGAACTACACTCAGGGTCAAATTTAGAGGAACACTACACTTTTTACATAGACATAGATTTACAAGCTACTTTTACAACATAATATTGATGTGTAATTGACCTTTAATGCGTTTGTTTGATTGTTTTCCGGGATTCATGACCAAGGCAATAACGGATAATGACAAAATTTCCCTATTTGTGACCTGGAGAAGAACGGTAACTTTTAATGGTGGTCTTTTTTATCACAATTGTACAAATGGTTTCCGCGGTGAATGTTTTTTTGTAGCAAATTCGATGGCTAGAAAAAGTAGTAAAACTAAATATGGTTTCGTATGCTAAAATACACAGCGTTATCAAAACTAGAAGTGAATTTTTATCGTTCCTCTAAATTTGTCCCTGACTGTAGTTCAGCGTCGTAGTAGTAGCCTTCAGAGTACCAATCCAATCTCTTGGCAGTATAATTTTTTTGTTATCAGTTTTATCCTGTTTTCAGAATGATCAATAAATCTACCTATTCTTTAGTCTAATAGTTAACTATGAAGTTACTTAATAAAGAAACAAAGTTTTCGCTTAAGAACAATAACGATATGTAAACCTAAAGCTAATTTTAAATTAAAAAAAATCACGATTAATTTTAGAAAAATAGTGGGAAAAACTGAGATATTAAAAAATAATAATAGGAACATACGAATTACTTTCAAATTTAAATCAATTTGACACCAAAATTAAAATGAAATAACGGTTATAGAATCATATTTGTATTAAACTTATCGAGATTTAGTATAATTTCTAACAAAACAGGAGCCAAGTACGAGTATGTGCAATAATTATACATACAATGTTGTAAATCTAAAACGTGGAACATATTAATAATATTATTTGTTCAGTAAATGTTTGAGTGGTTTGATTAAACGCACGTGCGCTCGCCTTTGACAGCCGCACCGCTAGGCGATATGAAATATAAGTATCTATCTATACCTACTTGATATTTACATAGTATTCGTTGACCTATTTTTAAAAGCCACAAAAAGTTTTACAGATAGCTCTAACTCTGTGAATGTTAGCAAAAAAGATTGGCCCATCGTGCTCAAATAAACGTATATCTGTTAACATGGTTTTATATTGATATACATTATAATTGATTTAGATTTGCAGCAATGTACTCAAGTAGTTATTTACCAATAAGGCTTAAATAATAAATTACGGTTGGTTCGCATAATGCTGCCATTCAGGATTGGGGGGGTACAGGTGTGGTGGAACTGGCGCGTAAAGCGGCGGCGGGGGATGCTGCGCGAGGGTGTATCTCGGCTGCATCTCGTGGTATTCCGTCATGGTGCCCTTTAGGTACTGGTCGAGCTCCGTAGTCTCGGGGGGTCCGTCGGGGAGCAGCGCCGGTGACAGTTCCGGCATGCCGGCGAAGTCGATCCTCTCCCGGTCTGCGGAAGGCTCCCGTTTGAGGCGAGTGGTTGTAGCCGATTGCGGCTTGCGGCGCCGCGGCTGGTACTTGTAGTCGGGGTACTCTCTTTTGTGTTGTGTTCGGAGCTTGTCAGCTTCCTTTATGAACGGGAGCTTCTGTTCTTCTGTTAAGCCTCTGTGGACAAAATGACTAGGTTAATGTGGCTGTACATACAGACTGTGTTGGGGATAGGGATGCCACCTGCCACTTATAGATTTAGGGGTTACTGGCGTTTAAAATACGGGTTATGATTATATTTTACGGGAGACAGTAAGATAAAACAACAGTTTTAGGAAGGTATTTATTTTTTGGAATTATATCTGTTGTTCGAGGAAGCGGCCGGCCAAAGATCTTCATTTTCTAAAATGGAAGCATAAAACTGTATGTTAAGTTATACCTATTTAACTTATGATTCCGCTTTTATTGTGTAATCTGGTCAATGACAGTAAATATGGGACTTTGTTTACCCATAATTTCTGTGGGTAATTACTGGTTTCTGTGTTATTATAGCCTGAAAAACGGGGTAACCCTTAAAATACGGGGCATCTGACAACCCTAGTTGGGGATTTCCTACAAGTTTGAGCAAATGAACAAAATGAAAAAATAGTAAGTATAAAATGTGCTATGTATTAATAAGCATTTAACATGTATCAAGGTTAGGATACCTTAAAATATGTCATTATGTTATGAAATACCTCTACGTAGTTTAATTAATTAAATGTCCTCACATTGCAGTAATGCAACACATTGATACGATGTTATTAAACTAGGAATCCGGTAGTCGCTTTTTTAAATGCAAAAAATACGTTTCTGGAGCATCGTGTCTAGGCCGAGCGCCAGTTTTTACGATAACATCACACCACAGCTTCCGACGTCTCCGTCGCGTATTTTTATTTTTCTGAACTATCTTTTTTATTAATTCAAATCTGAAACCAAACCCTTGGTTTCCACGTAAGCTCTTTTTTGAATTGTAAACTATATTAGAGTTGCTTTCTTGTTCTTCTCGCGGAGGTTCTTTCAATTTCCAAACAGGAGTAGTCTGTTTTTTTCTTTTCTAATGTATTTGCTATATCTTTATTATGGTTGGGAATTGGACAATGCACATATTTTAATTTTTTATTTGTTTGTTCTTGATGTCAATAAAGGCTTGCATAAGCCTAGTCTATAATGAATTACCTACTTATATGGTAGTAAATTTTCTAATTGTTTCTATATCACAATAAAATTAGATTTTTGGGCAGTGACTGTAGCGGGACGCCTAGCTTGGCGAAGCAAAATTGCCAAATCCATAACTGATTTCCTATATGTTAAACTTTCAACTAGATTGGCATCGTTTTTAATATGTTGCTATTGTTGCTATATTATATTATTTTTTAAATTTATATGATGATTTTACATAATGCTATTTTGTGTTTTCATTATTAACTAGCTGTGCCCGCGAACTTCGTTTCGCTTTACGATAGATTTCCCGCCATTTTTTTCCCGTGGTATTCCCGTCATATTTTTCCCGTGGGAAATATAGCCTATGTTACTCACGAAGGATGTAGCTTTCTAATGGTGAAAGAATTTTATAAAACGGCCCAGTAGTCAGGCCCCTCTTACCCATTGGGCACACTGGGCACGTGCCCAGGGCCCCCGATAGACTGGGGCCCCCTAGTCCCTACTCGATTACCAAGCGATAACCGATAGCTACTTTCTTTTTGCACTATACAGACTATATTATATACTACTTAAAATGACAGCCACCTGTAAAATTGTATGATAAACAAACTAACATTAGGTACTCATTTCTTTGCTGATAATACTCTGTGTTTGTTTATTGGTTTTAAGGTCCCGAACGTTTTTGTCGACAAATAAATTAAGTGCGTACCTAATATAAATAAGCAATAAGACTCTATTGAAAATCAATAAAAATAATAGGTGGCTCTTATTTTCTTTTAAATAGATATATGTTACTGTAAAAGCCCGTATATCAGTAAATCCTAGGTTTTGCCGGTAAATCCTACATGAGCTGGTAACTGTTAGGATTTTAAAAAGAATAGATGATTTTTCGGGCTTTTACCATTAGACTTTGGGATTTGTTAGGTTTTACCAATGACGATTGGTAAATATTGGTTTTCGGAATAAACAATGTGTATTTCTATCATTTTTCTTTTCAATTTAACTATGAGTCAGCACCTTACACATTGTACATTATCGTTATGATAATACATTTGTTATTGTAATTATTTTTATTTATTTTTGAAAGCTAGTAACTTATAAAACATAATTTAAAAACACCTTTAAAAAACAAAACAATTCAAAAACGAAAATTATTTTCTTACAAATGCCTACGTTGGCCTGTGGTAACTGAATCATTATTTATCTTATTACCTATTTGGTATTTTATAAATTAATTTAAATATTTGACCAATCTAAAAAGTCCCACGTTTAATGCGTCTCAAGAGAAAACACTAAGGTCAGTAGAATTCAAAAATAGGATTTTTTAAAATGCAAGAAAAATACACATAATAGACGTTTCCTACTCCCTTATTTTTTTCTAAAACTTGAACGATTTAATTACTTTTTGAATTTAAGTAAAGGTTTTACTTTACGTTATGTTTCTGTGTTTCACCTTTTTTCATATAATCGCGTCAAATTTGTTTGCTGGATGTTTGAATACAGCAGAGAATTGGCCAATTTTAAGGTATTTTAAAGGATTAAATTGCCTTTAATCATTAATTTAATAAAAAAAGGAGAACGTAGGACCATGTGCATAGCTTTTTTTTTCGTAAAATTGGGCAACTATTGCCACTATCGAGGAAGGAAACAGGGGACTAAGTTTGTGTGGTAGGTAAACAGCCCGTATGATTTCCTCTTAAGAATATTTTCAACATTGACCGCGTCTTGGAGGTAAGTTCTAGAATTTACCGTGTGTATAATAGTAAAAGTCCGAAATAAACAATGATCACAGAACAGTTCGGACTTTTAACCATTAAGAGTTGGTAAATCTTAGGTTTTACCGGAAAATGTTAGGATTAACCGTAGTTCGGGCTTTTACAGTAAGATATACACAAAACACGTTGGAAATACCTATACAATTTAAGGGTTTCCCTCGATTTTTATGGGATCCCATCGTCAGGCCCTAACTTTGGTGACCTTGGGACCACCCCAGGAGTAGACTCTATCGAATACAAATAGAATTTAGAAAATCGGTCCAAAATTGGCGGCGTAATCGCGTAACATACACAAAAAAAAACAACATACGGGTCGAATTGATAACCTCCTCCTTTTTAAAGTCGGTTAAATAGTGCTTTATTATGGTCATAGGGGGCCCATTATCCTAATGTGCCCAGGGCCTCTTATAGGTGAAAGACGGCCCTACCAGTAGTTATCGAATTTTCCCATAGGAAAGAAATATTTTCCCGCGGTAAAAATTATAATATAGCCTATAACCATCAGGGACAATGTAGCATTCTAATGGTAAAAGAGTTTCTCAATTCGAACCAGTAGTTTCTGCGATTTGCGCTTACCAACACATTTTGCGATTCATTTTTATTTATAAGATTATGGTTTGTAGAATATTTTTTGTTTTTAGATTTTTCACTCTCTATTTATTTCCTGCACATTTAAAGAGCAATATTTACTTAAATATCTTCCTATTCCTCGTATTGAATTGTTAATTTGTATTCCTGTTCATATACATAACTACAGAAAAATATCTTTTCAAAAATTGGGTTGCTCGAAGTGGATTTAGGGGATTGTATGTAATTTACTAATCTAGGCGCAGGCGCAGGTTACCTTCGATAAAACAACAAAATGTTATAAAAGCTTTCTTTTACTATCCCTATTTTATTTATTTTTTATTTGTTTGGGGCTATTTGTGTCACTGCGACCTACAAAGATCTATTGTGACTAGCCTCCAAGTAAGACTTATTAGGTCTTACATGTGCTCCTTTAGCTGGGCACTGTCTAAGAATGATAACATATTCCCAGCTTGGATTGTTTTTATATCGTCGTGGTCGAGAATGTGTCTCCCCAGTTGTCGGTATCTTTTGTGAATGAGGGGTTCACAAAAGCACAGGAGGTGCATTGGTGTTTCAGGCTCCTGTTCGCAGAATCTGCAAGCATCAGTTTTTTTAAATCTCATATTGAAGAGATGCCTGTTCAGCTTGCAGTGGTCAGTCAGAGCCCTAATCATCACGCTCAGGTTGCCTCTGTTGAGCTTCAATAGCTCGTCAGTGCGCTTACGAGAGTATGGTTCGATTAGTGCTTTTGAATGTGTTAACCCAGGCGTTCTTTGCCAGTCCGCTTTTGCCTCTTGGAGGAGGTGGGTTTTAAGTGCTGTATAGCCTGGTTCTTTGAGATACCACATAAGGGCTCTGGTCCAAACTGTAGTCCCTGGGTCCCAGACCTTGCTAGCTCATCGGCTTTTTCGTTACCAATGATTCCAGAATGACCCGGTACCCATTTGAGGGTGATCTTGTTTCGATGCCCCAGGTCATTTAATTTTTCCACACAGTATTTTACTAGCTTCGACTTATAACGTTGCCGTTTAGTGCTAGTAAAGCTGCCTGACTGACCGAATATATAACTATATTTTAGTTAACGTAGTTTCGCTGGCGCTTGGCTTGTACACATTCAATTATGGCATAAACTGCCGCCTGGAAAATAGTGGCATATTTGCCAAGGTTTACGCTTCTGCTAACCTTGGGATTGGCAGAATATATACCGTACATCCTACTTTAGAGGCCATTTTGGAGTCATCGGCGAACCACACCAGGCTTCCAACGTCTAAGGGATCACTATTACGGCGTTGAACCCAGTCCTCCTTTTTAGTCAGTTCTACAGAAAAATTATTGTAGAAGCTGAATTCTGGAAGCAAGACATCTGATGTCATTGCGAGTGGTGGACATTCAAACACTTTTTGGTTTAAAGACCTCATTGTTTGAGATTTCCAGTGTTTTATGCCAGCGTTAGTCCTGTATATGCCAGCCTTCATCTCTTTCTCAATGTAGAGGTGGAGAGGTGGGAGGCTGAGAACTATCCCTATACCAACTGTCATCAAAATCGGTTCAGTTGTTTCGAAGCCTATTCAATACAGAGAAACAATCAAATCTTTCCTCTTTATAATATTAGTATAGATAATCAAAAGACCGGTAACCTATTCTCAAAAGACTATCCAATGATCTCTACCATACTGCTGAATGAAAAAATATTTTACAAAAAATAAAAACCGACTTCAAAAACACTGAAAAGTTAAAAATCATATAAGAATAGGTACAGACAACATCACACTTCTATATTGAAGTCGGTGCCAAACGATGATCTCCTAGAAAGTCTTAAAATTTGGCACCGACTTCAATATAGAAGTGTGATGTTGTCTGTACCTATTCTTATATTATTTTTAACTTTTCAGTGTTTCTGAAGTCGGTTTTTATTTTTTGTAAAATATTTTTTATTTTTAACTTTTTAGTGAATGAAATCTTTTTAGTGAAAGAAACCCTAATTAAATAATTTGACCTTTGTGACCGCTTTGTGTCCGCCCTAGGAGTATACTCTATCGAATACAAAAATAATTTTGAAAATCGGTCCACAATTGGCGGAGTAATCGCGTAACATACACACAAAACACGTTGGAAACACCATAAAATTTAAGGGTTTTTCTCGATTTTCATGGGATCCCATCATCAGATCCTGACTTTGGTAACCATGGGACTACCCTTGGAGTATACTCTATCGAATACAAAAAGAATTTTGAAAATCGGTCCACAACTATGGCGGCGTAATCGCGTAACATACACACAAAAAACATACGCATCGAATTGAGAACCTCCTCCTTTTTTGAAGTCGGTTAAAAACCGGCAAAAGTGTTTCTGCATAGAATAATGATCTTTTTCAATAAATCAAAATGAGACTTTTTCATACTCTTATGACCTTTTAAAAGTGCAACTGACAACATATCATGTTTGATAATATATCTAGATAGATCTAATGCAAGGTCTACGTAACCGAATACGAAAAGAGCGAGTGCGCAAGCGCATAACTCTACTGGTAGTACAAATGTTTGATCAATGTAAACCAATTATAGTGGTTATCGGCTATCTGTGAGACCTCTAACCTTGCTAATCTCCACGATCGAGATAGCGACGACAGTTATAACCGATCAGACAGCAATCAGATTCTCTTCAACGGCTGTTTTTTTAGATGATTCAAGAGTTTCGCCCGCATAGCTGTGTCATTATTGTGTCATAACAGACTTTCGAGCGCGGGTGGCCTGACATTCTTCCCCAGTCAAGTGCATACTCCATAAAATATATAGATCAGCCTTAGAGCATTCTAGGTTAAATGATCTAAGAGATCAGCATTAATACTTAGTGGTAGTATTGATGGTAAAAAAATTTGAAAACTTTAACTCAATTCTATATGACAATAATATCGTATTAGGAAACAAAAGGGACTTTTCGAGATTTTTTTATTAGCAATTTAAAGTAACAAATTTGACATTTCAGTATTTTTTATTGGATCATTATGGTGATTTGATTGACTGAATTATTTACCGCAATTAAGTAACGATACATTTTGTATTTAGTATGATTTTTTTATACAATTAAGTTGGCAAACAAGCATACTGCCCCCATGGTAAGTGGTAACGGTACATGTTGACCTTGTGAGACTCGCAGCAAATCTGCAACCTCTACATAAACCTCTCAACAACCTCTACATAAATAAAGAGTTCAACTTGTGACAAAAGATGTAAAATCACAGTACTCAGTAATTTCACTGCCATATCTTACCCTTCAAACCGGAACACAGCAAAGCAAGCACCGCTGATTTACGGATTAATTAATGTTACAAATCCAATGATTAAGTGATGTCAAACGTTGTTGCGATTTTTACATATAAGTCTTCGGTGGAATCTCGCTATTTTGTGTCATATCGTCTCGTCTGTTGTGACGTGCAGTTATAGTCAGCACAAACAAATGGTCCGTTCCGTTAGGTATTTTGTGTCAAACTAGTTCTCGATCATTTCATTGCGTCGCGATTTCGGGCTCCTATTTTCTATTCGATTGCGTTTGGAATTAGTTTTGAGACAGTTAGAGATGTTATCGAGTCGGTGAGCTGCGATAGCATTTTAATGAGTAAACAATCGATGCACGCCGCGCCGCTGGGCGCCGCACGCGTAGCCTTATACCGCTCCTCCCCCTCCTCCCTCTCTCTTTACTCTCTCGACCTACGGCTACCAGCAGCCCACAACGTCCCATGATTTGGGAAGATTTGCTTCTAGATAAGGCTTAAAATGTAACATATATAGGATATAGGTAAGTACTCGTAACTGCGGTGCGAGCATGGAACTCTCGTGGACAGTTAAGATCGATATACTCGACAAAAATCGGTAAATTTCACAGACATTTATAAAGAGTAAAGAAGGCGCAGTTGCTTTAGTCGATCGATATATTATGTCGATCGACAAGTCCATGCACGCACAGATAAATAGACGAGTGTCTCTTATGTTAGGGTTATATGTTTTTACTCTCCCTAGGGTGGGAATACATATGGAAGTAATTTGACGGTATTGTAGTGAGATATGTATAGTGGCTATTCAATTTAGTAACTTTTTTTGGTATTTATTCATCAACAGCTCATATACGTCCCCACCGAGGGGCTCGAGCCTACCGTAAACAAGGGCGTTTAGGCCTTAGTCAACCACGCTGGCCAAGTGCGGGTTGGTCGACTTCACACACAACCTGTAAAGAAATTCTTTCTTCACAGGTGTGTGCAGGTTTACTCACGATGTTTTCCTTCACCGTAAAAGCGTCGAATAAACGTACATATATGTATTCAAAATTTGAACACACATAGGTACGTGGCGGGGTTCGAACCGCTACCTCCCGATTGGAACCGACGCTTTTTTTGGTATAATATTCCTTTATAATGACACGTCCGATACACTGATTAAACAATAATTACTTTTAACTATCACCTGCATCTGGAGCATGGTATTATGTGTCAAGTATTCTCATTTTAAAGTAAGCTAATAGGTCAATGCGAGCTAAAGTTGTAAGGAAGTTCGAATCACCGATTTTTCTTTAGATATTTAGTTCCGTAGGCAAAGTTAATAGCTAAGACATTACAACCTAGTTTTTTTGGTAAATATTTTTCAACAGAGTAAAGTTTCTTAGATATGTTGAATTTTATAGTTAAAAACTCCTTGAAGGAAGTTATGCCTTGAACAGCTTTCATTTTTTTAGAAACTATTTTTGATATAAGTTATTGCTGGCATTTTGGCGTTCCAAATTTAAATGTCATAATTACCTAAGGAAACTTCCATACAACTTTAGCTCCTCTTGGCTTTTAATTTCACGTCCTCAACTGAAATAAACAAGCCAAATAAAAACATCACATTAAATTTCTATAATTGGACTAATGTTTTTAACATAACATTTAATTTTTAATTAATAAACTTACTTTTACTTGAATTTATAATTTATTTTTTATTTACAGTAGGTGTATTAAGTAGAGTCATGGACTTAACAATCAACGTTTTTATTATTAAGTCCATGAGTAGAGTAGTATCATAGACGTAGTATGCCCCTCGGGGATAAAAGTGTCTTAGCCTTGAATTCAGAAATCTTACTATAATTCTCTCACTTTGTTCGGGAGTTAATCTTTCACTACGTTCGGGAATTAACTACAGAATCCTTCATTTCGCTTAGAGTTCAAAATTTACACAAGGGTGTGGCATTCGTGAAACCTATTCTGTGTACCTAGATGTTTGGAAGCTTGCAGTGACGAGCTTCCAGTGACCAGTTAGTTTAACCTACATACCTTTTGTAATTATGGATGGGGAAGATTGTGAGGAAGTATGAATGGATGTTAATTACTTTAAAAAATAGTTAAACAAATATTTTTTATGATGAATGACACTCGGTATGTAGATCGATACTCCATCAGAATCGGAATCGATGTGAGTTAAATTGTTGGTCGCAGCTATCAATTATAAATGTGGATGACCGAGACTCACTTCCACAAAATGCCGAGGGACTGGTTTAGCTTTGAATTGTACAGCGCTGGTTAAAAGAGAGACATCAAGCATCGACTACTCCAACACTGAACGTAATCAGAAACCCTCTTTCCACACGGCACTACTAAGCCGCACTACTGGTAGTGTCATGGGGACTCTGCACTACTGGTCCAGTCGTGGGTATTTGTAAAATGGTATATATATGAATATGTGTGTTACCCGTTACACTACCATATTTATTTTTGTGACAAAAGTTTAAGTAAGAAACTAAATTCTTATTGATATCGGTTCATTCCACATTTTAAGGTATTACTATAAAACAAAACTAAAAATAACGAAACTATAACATATGTATCATTTTACGGGATTTAATTTAATATAAAACTATATAATTTTTCAACACACTTGCTAGTAAAGTGGAGCTAATTTTACCGGTTTTAGATACATAAAACAGTTCATAAAAGACGAGTGTATTATAGCCCAGGCACGCATCACAGAATCCGGTAATGTTGTACTTGCCAGCCGCGCCAGTAATGTACTATATTTTTAAAAGCTAGAGGTAATAATATATAAGATATCAACGAACTACATAATTTTTCAAATGATTATTTTCATACCATTATTTAGTTTGTCTATAAATTAACAATGATTTGTGTTATTTAATCAAAAAATTCAATTTATTTGGTATTTTTCCTCACAAGTTTGTTGAAGAACGTCGTACAATATACGTGCGTAATGCTTAGATTGGTTATACACACTCGGCTCTATTACGCCCTCGCTTGCGGCTCGGGCTGAAATTCCGCCTCGTGAGTTATTGTAACCAACATAACGCACTTATATCGTGATGTACTATCTTGTATGTGATGTATTTTATCTAGGGCATGGCTTTTTTTTTTAACCCAGCAAAAAGATTTTAAATCTACCACAGACGGAGTGCGGTCCGCCTGCGGCTTTGTTAGACTCGGCTCGCCAATCGAGATATACTCACTAATATAATACTGGGGAGGTTCCGTCTAATCGCTTTCACGACACACAAAGGGTATACTTTTCGCAATCGCATGGGCTAAACATGGTATACACTCACTTCCACATGGTTCCGAGGGACTTGCTCAGCTCCGCGTTGTGTAGGGCTGGCCGCTGCTCCGACAGGCGTCGGCGCATCGCCTGTGCGAACACCATGAACGCGTTCATTGGTCGCTTCACGTGTGCTCGCCTCATACACCCTCCGCCCCTGCCAAATTAAAATAAATACTTAAATTCTTTAATATAACGATACTCAATGTTTAGTCATATACCCAAATTTTTATCAATCAGAATTCAATAAGTTTTGTGAATGTGTATTGCTGGTTCCACATTGGAATTATGGGTAGTTTTGGATTCGTATTTATTAGATGATACAAACAGCAGATATACGGGTAGTGTACGAGTCATGAAAATGTCTGCTAGGTCTACTTATAATGATTTTCCTATTTGAGAAAAAACGGTCCTGAAAAATACAACAAACTACGAAACTGCTCCAAATGTGCCATATTACATAATTTGTTGTAATGTTTTCAAAATAGTAAATTGTTTTATAAGGGCTAATAGCATCCATGACAGTCGACTCAAATGGGTGTTCATCCGAATTAAAGCAATCTACTCCTCATTTCGAATTTGAGGAAAGCTAATCAAAGATAATATTCTAAAAACATATTTATGTTCGATGATATTGGCTTTCCCGCCTTCTTTTCAAGCACAAAATTTAAGCGCTGTGTGCCGTGGCATTTGACCTTAATATGTATTTGTGACTGTTAAATCAGTTTCTCATAAAAGACTTCCATAAATTTAAAAAAGAAATTAGATAAATAAGCATACTTATTTGATGAGTTCATAAAGTTTTAAATATTCAATTCGATCCGTATGTTATTATTTGTGTGCATGTTACGCGATTACGCCGCCAATTGTGGACCGATTTCCAAAATTAATTTTGTATTCGATAGAGTACTTATACATTTACTAAAAAGATGAAAAATATGTTTCATTACTCATACTCTGAAAGTAGGTCTGAAGTTGCCTGAGGAGCGGGTTGAAAGTAATTCTTTTCAGCCCTAGGGAGAATCACTTTCAACTAACAGCTGTTGTCAAATTTTAAAAAAGAAACTAGTTCTTTTTTCTCATTTTTATTTAACCATATTCCGACTTTCTAGTTTCTATACAGCCACTCAATTACAGCGCGGTGTAAAATTGAAATAACATAATGTTAAGTACGAATGTATTTTTAGATGACTTTATTACAATTTATTTTCAACTATTTCTTTAAAATAGGTAACATAGATTTGGGCAAAATATTTACCATTTTTCAAATTATGAAAATGAAAAATAATGTCTGAATAGCTGGCCGGCCACAGAAAAAAAAAACAGAATAAGCGGGAAAGCGGCAATGCGATCTTCATTTGTTTTTTCCATTTGTAGAGTTTTGTTAATACTTCCGTATAGCAGAGATTTATATTAATTGTTAATTATATTTGTATAACATTGTGTTAATAATTAATACAATTAGTTCATCTGATTCAGGTATGGAGTTAACGCCTGATTTTATAAGAGAAAGTGGGCTAAAGCAGAAGTTGTTGATTTATGTAAAATTAAAAATTTACACGGTTTTACTTTAGCTAATTCATTGTTTTATTTTTACTTTCCTTATATTCGTAATGAAAAGCACAGTGTTTACCTCGGGTTAAAGACTTATTTAGTCCCTCGAACTATTGGTGCCCTCGCTACGCTCGGGCGCCAAACACCGTCTCGGGACTAAATAAGTTACTTTCACCCCTGGGGTAACAATGTACTATTTCATTACTCATACTCTTAAAGTAGGTCTGAAGTTGCCTAAGGAGCGGGTTGAAAGTAATACTTTTCAGCCCTAGGGAGAATCACTTTCAACTGACAGCTGCTGTCAAATTTAAAATAGAAACTAGTTCTATTTTACATTTCTATTAAACCACGTTCCACGTTCTATACAGCCACTCAATTACAGCAGAGCACGGTGTAAAATTGAAATAACATAATGTTACGAGTAAGTATTAAAAGAATATATTTTTTAAATGACGTTATTATAATTTATTTTCAACTATTTCTTTAAAATAACTTAGATTTGGACAAAATATACCTTATTTTCAATGATGAACATGAAAAATAATGGCTGAATAGCTGGCCGGCCACAGAAAAATACAAAATAAGCGGGAAAGCGGCAATCCGATATTCATTTGTTTTTCGAGTTTTAGAGTTTTGTTTATTCTTACGTATAGCAGAGATTTCCTAAATAAGAGAAGATGCAAAATCAAAAGTTTTTTTTATTTATTTAGCTTGCTTACATGTACGTACATTATAGATAGTATAAAGTTGTTGATTTCTTAAAACAAAATTCACTCAATTATGTTCTTTAGCTGATTTATGATTGTATTTTTACTTTCCTTGTATTCGTAATGAAAAGCACAGTGTTTACCTCGGGTAAAAGACTTTTCAACACACTTCCTCATAAAGTGGCTCTAATCCCATGGCAATTCGGCACATAATGACACCTATAATCAAACTGTGACTTTTTCATTACTATTATTCACGAGTGAGTAATAGTTTTTTTTAAATATTATTGGTTGAGTTACGCTTACACTTGCGCTAAAATGCTATCCGCGAAAAGCCCAAAAAAAAGAAACCTCATTTTTTAGTCTATGGCCGATGCGCGCGCATAGGAAAACTGATTAATTTTTCCCGCCATTACGAAATTTATTAGTCTATGGCCGATGCACGCGCATAGGAAAACTGATTAATTTTTCCCGCCATTACGAAACATTTTTCACAACTCGTCTCGTTTTCTCTTTTGAAGTTATTTAGTTAGTTATTAATTAAGATGACTGCAAATACAATTTATGAAGAAAATGATTTATGTTGTACACCGCCCGATATAAGATGTGAAGCCCAGAACGTTATGGAAAGTTTACTATCAGAAAACTCAAAGGAAAAATATCTATTAGCGTACCAAAATTTCATACAATGGCAGAACAACAAGAATACGCAGTCTTTTTCAGAAAATGTGTTCATGGCGTACTTTAAAGAATTATCTTCTAAGTACAAACCTAGCTCTTTGTGGTGTATTTACTCAATGTTAAAAAGTACAGTCCGAACAAAGAATGGAGTGGACTTAAAAACATACTCGAATTTGTCAGCTTATCTAAAGCGACTATCTGATGGATTTAGAAGCAAAAAATCAAAGGTTTTATCATCTGATGATATTGAAAAATTTATTAAAGATGCTCCAGATAACCAATATTTGGCTACAAAGGTTAGTTAAATTAATTTTAATTAAATATTTAATAGCAGCTTGTGTTGTGTGTTGACCTAAATTATTGTTTCTTTTGTTTCAGGTTGCTTTAATATTTGGTGTAACTGGTGCCTGTAGGATACAAGAATTAACAAATATAACTGTAAAAGATATAGAGAACCATGGCTAGATGCTTTTAGTGAAGATACCTATCACGAAAAATAAAATACCTAGGTCATTCACCATACACGGTCCATTCTATGATATTGTTGAGAAGTATGAAAGTTTGCGTTCGCCAAAAACAAAAAATGACTGTTTCTTTCTAAATTACCAGAATGGTAAATGTACCTGTCAGCCTATAGGTATAAACAAATTTGGTTCTATGCCTAAAGAAATCGCTAAGTTTTTGGGTTTAGTAGATGCTGAGAGCTACACTGGACATAGTTTCATAGAACTTCAGCTACATTGCTGGCAAATTCAGGAGCTGATATAATGACTTTGAAGCGATATGGCGGGTGGCGATCTAGCAATGTAGCAGAATCATACGTAGAAGATTCCATACAAAACAAGAAGGAAATTTGTGCAAAAATCACAAAATGAATTAAACTTGATTCTGAGACGCATCCTACTGGCGAAATACCAAGTACGTCCAATGATTGGATTTCACCTACCTACACGAATAATGAACCATCACAAATAACAATAGAACATGAAAGTATTTCAATAAATAATCTATGTGATGAGACCGCTATGTCATCAAAAATAGTTAATTATAATTTTACTAACTGCACATTTACTAATTGTTTCTCTAAGTAAACTTTTTATCTACTATGTAAAATGTTTTTTTATTTAAGTATTGTTTTATTCAGAAGTGTGTTGAAAAACGTTGTATGATACACGTGTGTATTGATGGTTACCGTCCTCGGCTTCTTAAGACGCCTTCTTAATGCGCCTCAGCGGTAATCACCAACATTACACACTTGTACCATAATGTTAGTCCCTCGAACTATAGGCCCTCTCTACGCTCGGGCGCCAAACCCCGTCTCGGGACTAAATAAGTTACTTTCACCCCTGGGGTAACAATGCAAATGTACTATTACAAAAAATAAAAACCAACTTCAAAAAAACTGAAAAGTTAAAAATAATATAAGAATAGGTACAGACAACATCACACTTCTATATTGAAGTCGGTGCCAAATTTTAAGACTTTCTAGGAGGTCATCGTTTGGCACCGACTTTAATATATAAGTGTGATGTTGTCTGTACCTATTCTTATATTATTTTTAACTTTTCAGTATTTTTAAAGTCGGTTTTTTTAATTCTTGTCAGCCCTAGGGTCGCTATGTATAATTTTCAGCCCGATAATAAGGTAAACAATGACTTACTTTCAGAATGTGAGATATGAATAAAAATTGCAATTTGTAGAGACGCAGCATTATTTGAAGTCGAAATTAGGCTTACTAGGCACATGACATAAGTTAAGTGAAGATACGAAGGTGGAAGCGAGTTTCACTTGGATTTCTCAACAACTGAGGATCTTACCTTTAATTGTCGCAACTCAACAAAGCTAATTATAGCATTGTTGTTATGGGGACAAACTTAGTTACAATGGTGGTAGCTAGCCGCCTGGCTCAGAAGCCTTATCACCAGCCAACCAAGCAGAAAACTTCAGCTTCCATAGGGAATGGAACTCCGAACCTCTCAATCAACAACCGGTGGTTACAAGTTTCAACCACCAGACTAAAGAGGCGGTTAAAATGTCTTAGTACTTATTGGTCTAAACCAGGCATACTAAAGTTCATCATAAAAATCATAATAAGTACGTAAAGCAATATTAATGCAATACAGCACACAAAAGTTTTAAAGTCATACAATAGTGCTCTATGAAACACAATACTACGCAACGCCATGTAAAGCACCTAAGTTGTACCAATTTCTCCAAACACTTCAAAGGAAGCCAAGGGTCATGCCTATTGAAACGGATTATAAATAGCCCGCTAAGCTCCGAAATTGAACAAAAACTTTATGTTGACATTAACAATACGAAACGCGCACTTGAGCCGCCGAGACCGACTCCACTCAATTTCGTGGAGCTTTCGGCGCGCGCCCGATAATTACAAGGTAACCAACGAAATCAAGTGACGACTATAAAGAAAATAAATTACGAGTGAACCCTTTGCTTGATGTAAACAGTGACTGTGGTGCATGTGGATTTGTAAACAGGCGGGCGGCGGCGGCCGTCCGTCATTTTACGCTCGTAAAAATCTCTTATTTTTATTGGCTTTTTTATTTTCTAACGCGTTCGTGTTTCCTCGCGATCTGAATGCTGACAATAAATTATGCTTTTTCGAACACTGACACGCCACTAAAAGTCGATCGATTTCTAACGGATTACTCTCGGGAAGCAATATGAGCGGAATAATTACTACTGCTTCGGCGAAGTGATGCCGGTTTCCTTGTTCGTCGGAATCGACTAGTAACTTTTAGAGAACGTTTTCATAATTTTGTTTTTAATTTAAATGTGTGTGATCTACATTTTTGTAATTGAATGTTTACGTTCCGACACGTTACGCTTACGGAGTCGAAGATAAAATAGATTTGAATGCAAAGACTTCTATAAAGATATTGCTCGAAACTTGTAACCTGAAAACTGGGACGATTGATTTCGTGATGTGGCTCCTCAATCCATACGCACACAAACAAAAAACAAACCTCAAATTTTCAGTAATCTATATCACGTATTCATCATCACAGCTCATATACGTCCCCACTGAGGGGCTCGAGCCTACCCTAAGTTAGGGTGTTTAGGCCTTAGTCAACCACGCTGGCCCAGTGCGGATTGGTCGACTTCACATACACCTTTGAATTTCTTCGCAGATGTATGCAGGTTACCTCACGGTGATTTCCTTCACCGTAGGAGCGTCAGACAAATGTACATATGAAATTCGAAAAACGAAAAACACATTGGTACGAGTACATGGCAATCTCAAACCGGGGTTCTAGTTGTGCCCGCGAACTACGTTTCGCCATAATAAATTGTCTAAAAAACCCTTATCACCTAGACCTATTTTCAGACCTACCGAATATACACAAAAACCGACCTCCCGATTGGAAGGAAACTGCCATGTCCACAGCGCCACCGACGCACATCAAAGTACTGAGTAGCTATTTAAAATGTCCCTTTTGATTGAAATATTTATGTGTATTAATTAATTAAAGCGCGTCGGTGGCGCTGTGACCTCGGCACTGGACTGTGTTCCCACTAGAATCGAAAGGCCTGCGATCGATCCTGCCATGTACCAATGTGTTTTTCGATTCACGAATTTCATATTGTATACAATTTATCTGAAGCTCGTACGGTGAAGGAAAACATTGTGAGGAAACCTGCATTCACCTGCGAAGTAATTCAAAAGTGTATGTGAAGTCAATCAATCCTCACTGGGCCAGCGTTGTTTGACTAAGGCCTAACCGCCCTAACTAGTTAGGGTAGGCTCGTGCCCCTCGGTGGGGACGTATATGAGCTGTAATGATGATGATGATGAATTAATTAAATAGAGCAATCATGATTCAACAATGGTAAATCAAAGCTTTTGGGCTTGCGCTAAGAGCCTATAGTTTTTTGAGCGACCTACCGCGCGCAGCCATCTGGTTAGTAACCAGGCTGACAATCGCAGATACTACGAGTGTCTACGAGCACTTCAATGCCAGTGCGTGACCATTATACTTATGCGTCCCGATAATTTATGGCGCTCGGATTGTTAAAATTAACGCTAGCTCGAACTTGTGCACAACGTGTTGTGTTTGATCTTCACAACGAAGTTGACTCTAGATTTTAGCTTCAAAGGTGTCTTTTTTGTGCAACTTTCAAGACTATTGCCTTTTAGGTGTTTGAATGCTGTAAGCATTTTAAAATAAAATAAATGTTCAGTTCGTTTCTATTTTTAAAATTTATCACAAAATTAGATGTTTACATGTAATAAAAAATATACTGCTTTTTTCATGTTTTCACATACATAAAAAGTATGTTAGCATTCCAGCTGAACCTAGACCAAAACTTATGTCAAGCTATCATAAAATAAACAATAATTTGACTAGCGAATCGAATAGCTCACTTAAATAATATTAATTATGAAATGTTTGAACCCGGACGGTGGACCCGGACCCAAATTTGAATGTTTGTCTTCTGTGTTTGTAAAACTTTGTATGCTATGCTTATAGTAATATAAAAGAAATGTGGCGTCATTTCTGAGGAAAAGTTCCATTTCCCGTTATGGAAAATGCAGAAAAACCGCAGATGGAAAATTGAACAACTATTTTTATAACCGTATCTATCTACAACTAAATCTTTGCTGAAAAACTTATCAATGACATGCTACATTGTAAGTTGTGACGAAAAAATATCATAAACAAAGCAGTATGTATATAATAGGCTAGATGACTAAAAAAAAATTTTGCTTTAGTAGAAGCTCATTCATATAATAAACAGAAAGAAAAAAATCGGTTTTCGAATAACTCTAAAAACAACCAAGATATAAGGTCTTAAAGATTTTTCTCCATCTCTTTCTAGAAAAACGGCAATTTACAAGCAGTTTATATGGCCGTACTCAACAATGACGTCACGGTTGATGTTGGATCTCTCTGTCTAATCGCCTTCAAATTAACAACTTAAAATGCTTGTATCTAATATATTTCTAAGCCGATTTTAATTCTGATTTCACAGGACTGCATCTTTTTCCACGGTATTTTAATATTTAATGACGAGACGTAAAAATTAGAATTCAGTCATCATCCCAATTATCACCATTTTCACAAGTACCAATCAGTTTAGAGTTGCCCCGCTGCGGTGGTAGGTATATCACTATTGAAAAAAGAACAGATGACGTAATTAAAGAACCCATTATACCGACCTCTTTAATCATCAACTTTAATTCCAAACATAAAACACATGTTTGGTCGAATATAGGATTTCGGCACGTGCATGTTTTGATTTTAGATTCATAAAGTAGACGCTTAGGTACCTATTTATTGCTAGATGTTTACATTGGGCCTGCGTTCTTGAATTTGTTTTCAGTTTAAAAAGTAATAACCAAAATTTTGGTTTTGTTATGTAACAAAGAGCCTCTCAGTCTGATCAGCAAATGAGATTGAATTTGAATTGTCGTTCTGTTAGTGAACACTTAATTCTTCGATGCCTCTCATCAAGTAGCGAAGGGAGACAGCACAGGGTCGCCGGGTTGGGTACCTCCCGTCTTACCTATTTCGACCGCAAAGCCACAGTGTTCCGGTTTGAAGGGTAAGATCTTTGATTTATACAATCAAAGGATAAGATATGGCAGTGGAATTGCTGGGTACCGCGACTTTACATCTTTTCTTTCTCATCTCATCTCATCTTTTCTCATCTGTCTCTGGCGCAGGATACTTAGAGAGCTGCAAGCCTTTATTCAAGGCACTGAACATACTACCGCTTCCTTGCCTATATATTATTATATATGAGATGCGTATATTTGTTCATAAACATATTCACCTACTATTCCAAATACATACCGTAGAGGCAAAATAGGTGACAAATTATATGGACCGTACCAGAGATTACAGGTATATTCGAACAATTGTTATTGTATGGCAATAAAAATGTTCAATAAATTACCACCTAACATTAGAAAACTGAGATCATACTCGAAATTAAAAAAAAATGTATATGACATATTACTAGATAAACTGTATTGCCAATTAAATGACTTTTTAAATGATAAGTTCTGATATGGAAAATATTGAAATATAATTTGAGTGCATGTTTGTATTGTCTGTGTGGCTATTTGAAGTGACATTATTTCTTTTTATTACTATGACTTTGTATTTAATTTAATTTATCCAATTTTATAATGTACGCTCTAAATTTATATTGTATTGGCGATATCTGTTAATATTTGCACGTTGACCAAGTCAGCAGAATATGATGGTATTTTTATATACAAGATCTAATTGTGACCATATTTATGCAAATAAACTTTCATTCATTTGTTACAAGTTGGCAACATTGGTACATCGTGGCACAGAATAAGTAATTTAGTACTAATGATTAAGTAACCGTGGTTCTCGTGAGGATTGCAGATTTGCTGCGAATAGAGTAGATAGAGTATTATAAGTGACTGTTACTACTTACCATTTGGGAGGTAGTATGCTTGTTTGCCAACTTTGTTGTATAAAAAAAACCCAAGCACATTGATGAAATAAGAGCCCAATCGTCAAAAATATATATTTCTTTTTTCGAACCATAATTTATCCTGTGATTTGAAAATAAACATTATCCTATTCCTCCTGCACGTGTTCTATTGTACTCGTATACTACTTCTCAGCAAGTAAAAATTAACTTGTGATTGGCAGCAATTTGGCCTATACCAGGTGTTTTCGAGCTAATGTCCCGCAAAGAGGAGGCAGAAAAATCCAGAGAAAAGACCCCCTGGTTCGCTTTCGCAGGACAGGAAGTAGACGGAGGAAATACATCCTTCGGGCTAACTCGTTCTAGTTCTTGGATTAGTGCGCTTGCATTGTACGCGTATGGTATGCCATCGGACAGCTGGAGCCGGGTTCGCGTCCATTAGGATGCAACCTCGACGCCGACAGGTGGCAGGAAGTAGTATTAATAAGCGCCATACCTATCAAAAGAGAAATTGGCAAAGCAGTCATAGTTTAAAGAGTTTGATTACCCATGGAGCAGGTTACCCATGGTTCATCTGTTTGGTTTGGTTGGTGGTAAGGCTTCTGACCCCGGCTAGCTCCCAACGTCTTACCCAAGTTTGGCGTCATAATAACAAGGTTAATTGGTAATATTGTTGTGTTTCGACAATTAGAGGTATGATAATCAGTTCCTTACTTGTTGAGGAGTACAGATGAAGGGAGACTCTGTACCAGGGTCGTCTGCTTAGGTACCTCCGTCTTACCTATTTCTGCCGCAAAGCAGCAGTGCTTGCATTGCTGTGTTCCGGTTTGAAGGGTAAGATATGGCAGTGAAATTACTGGGTACTGTGACTTTACATCTTGTGTCACAAGTTGGCAACGTACACTGTGGTTCTTGTGGGGGTTGCAGTTTTGCTGCGAATCTCACAAGAGCCACATGTATTATAGGTGACTGTTACCACTTACCATCAGGTGGGCAGTTGGCTTGTTTGCCAACTTTCAGCAATAAAAAAAAAGTCGTTTCCACCATTTTTCCCTCAGTTGTGTATAACAAAAGTTTAACCCCAACTATATTATTAATTCAAAAGTATAACTGTGTCTGTCTGTCTGCTACGCCTTCACGCCGAAATCACTGTACCAATATTAATACAATTTGGTATAGAGATTGCTCAAGCTCTGAGGAAGGACAAAGGATCCCGTTTTTCTTGACAATCAATGAGTTATCGATGGGAACCTGTGATTAAACCGAAATTACGATATAGCCAAATTCCACGCAGACGAAGTCGAGGGTAACAGTTAGGGTTCCGTACCTTAATAGGAAAAAACCGAATCCTTATAGGATCCGTACGTCCGTTTGTCAGTTAAGAATCAAGAGAAAAAACGTCTTGACTCAAGACCCTTTTACTCAGGAGGGCGTAGAGATATCAAACTGAAATTTATATCACACACTCGGGTTAACGGTCTCTTTCAGTTGTGAAAAAATCATACTTATAGGTCAAAGCTTTTAAAAGATATTATGACGGTTTATGTTGCATATTTTGCGATTTCACAAGGACATCAAAACCTATAGGGTAGACTTAGAAACATAAAATTTGGCAAGAAGCAATGTTTAATAGCACGTATTGAGGCAAACATCTGATATAGTTCTAAATTTAGAAAAAAAAGTTTGTGCGGAATCCTCGGTGCGCGAATCCACCTCGCACTTGGTCGGTTTTTTTAAATAAGTACCTATAAAGTAACCAAATACGAATGCGAAAATAAATCATGTTTATGTTTTTTTTTAAATAATTTTTCCACTTGCCTACTTAGTCACGTACCGCGCGCCCATTTTGCTCGCTTAGGTGTTACAATTTGACCCATTGTTTTGCTAATGTCGACTAATTGGGGGACTTTCGGGTGCCGGCAGCCTACCGAGAACATGTTAATGTGGTTCATAGCTGTAAACACAGATAAGGTTCCTACTGAACTATGAGGTTATGTGCCTAGTTTAATTTCAACTCTAAGTGTTTTGTTTTTCAAGCAAGCTGATACTCTGTTTGTGTTGTATAAATAGGTCTTTTTCCCATTAGTCTATGGCTATACGGATATATGTATTCCCAAATAAGATTATAGCATGCATGCAGTATTATATTTGAAGCTTATGCTACATACATTCAATTACCCTTCCGGCTCAGTTGGTTCATTGCCCACAATTGTTTTGATTAAAAATGTTTAATCAAACAATATACATACATACGTCCATTAGATAGAACACGAGAATGTCTATGGACTTTTTCTCTTAACATACGCATGAAAAAATAAACATACAATAATAATTATGTAAAAATTTAAGTAAAGATAACACAACCTGTGAAAATACATATTATATAGTGTACATGGACCTACAAAAAAATAAAAAAAATACCCATAAAAAAATTTTTTTTTCAGGTCCGTGATAGTGTATACATTTCGGTGAGCATGTGTGTATATTACAGTTTCTATCGTACTTAATTTTTTCATCTTAATTTTACATGTTTAGGTCTCCCGCAATATATATGTATAAAATTTCCAAATATCCAATGAGGTTGGCAAGAAGAGATCTTTTTTAGACACAAGTGCACCTTGGTGCAAGTTCTTTCTGTATACAATTTTTTAGGTTTTAGTTTATTAAAACTAAGAGTTATGTACTTATATTATTAAAATTGCAATTAGGAAAGGCATTTTCCTTATGGACCAATTATGTATGCACAACTAGTTGTGATATAAGGAATATTTTTTAAAATTGTTAATTGCATCAAATTGGAGCTAGTCAAAAATATTAACAGATTTTTTAAATCTAAGGTAGTTGGGTTTATCAATAATAGAAATTGATGATGATTGAAATTGCAAAAGTTTTGTTAGGAAAGACAGTAACCTTAGAATAATAATTAATTATTCTAAGACAGTAACATAAATATAAAACCGTTGACTGCGCATTGATAACCTTTCCTGTTTAAACGAAAAAAGGGGAAAATAGGGAAAAACATGTGTAATTTATTTTGTTTCGTAGATACCTATATATAGCTACTCGCATTTTTAATGTCCAATAAGGTTAGTAGAATATGCATGTAACTAGCTATAAAATCGTAGGAACCTGCATCACGTAATATTTTCGACAAGGTGACAGACAACTAGCTAGGCATTGGCCAGGCCGTTGGCTGAGGAAGTCGTAAACGCACGCAGGCCGCGCCGCCCACGCTATTTCTGTGATGCGCCCGCGCAACCGCCCCGCTGCTTACTGCATGCATATCTACATTTGCGAACAACGTAACGTTACGGCAAACAGATAGATTTAGTGCTTTGCTTTGAGCTGTCCTGCATTCTAGTAACGTTGCAAGTTTAAACTTCAATACTCAAGCGTGCACCCATAAGCTGTTTGAAAGATCACAAATCAATCAAGACTTGTAGTTATTATCTTTGATAATGTAACGTTACTATCGAAATTTGTGTAGTTTTTTGAACTCAGTGATATAAACCATATAAGTAAAATGAACTTTGTCAATAAATGTATAAAAATCAAATAAATTTATTTCAGGTAACAGGGACCTACATTTGAAATTCTCAAATGACATATTTAGAAAATTACATTCAAAAATTCAATTTAGAAATCACATTGGATAAATAAATTAAAACCGACTTCAAAAACACTGAAAAGTTAAAAATAATATAACAATAGGTACAAACAACATCACATTTCTATATTAAAGTCGGTGCCAAATTTAAAGACTTAAGGAGATCATCGTTTGGCACCGACTTCAATATAGAAGTGTGATGTTGTTTGTACCTATCGCTCGATTTTCATGGGATCCCATCATCAGATCCTGACTTTGGACCTTGGGACGACCCCAGGACTATACACTATCGAAAACAAAAAGAATTTTGAAAATCGGTCCAGAATTGGCGGCGTAATCGCGTAACATACACACAAAACACGTTTTTTTTATGGTATAGGGGGCAAACGAGCAAACGTATCACCTGATGGTAAGTGATTACCATCGCCCATGGACACCCGCAACCCCAGAGGAGTTACAAGTGCGTTGCCGGCCTTTAAGGTAGGAATACGCTCTTTTCTTGAAAGTTTGAAGGTCGTATCGGTCCGGAAATACCGAAGGCGACAATTCATTCCAAAGTTTGACTGTACGAGGCAGGAAACTGCGAGAAAAAAGCACAGTTGTGGACTGCCAACCATCTAAGTGATGGGCATGGATTTTTTGTCGCGTGGAACGATGGCGGAAAGAGGCGGCAGGTATGAGACCGAACAATTCCTCGGAGCATTCCCCGTAATATATGCGATAAAAGATGCATAGTGAGGCGACATCTCTACGCAGCGCCAAGGTATCAAGCCGATTAGAAATTTCCTGGCAGTCGACGATTCGAATCGCTCTCCGCTGAATGCGGTCCAGTGGGAGAAGCTGGTATTGGGGTGCCCCTGCCCAAAGATGAGAACAGTATTCCATATGAGGCCGAACCTGCGCCTTGTAAAGCTGTAGGCGGTGCGCTGGACTAAAATACCTACTCGATCTATTGAGCACACCAAACTTCTTAGAGGCTAATTTAGCCTTACCCTCCAAGTGGCCACGGAACTGGACTTCGCTCGATATGTCGACACCAAGGATCTCAATATTGGCTGAGGCAGATAGGGGAATGCTCTGAAAGCGAGGAGATACGACAAATGGCATTTTCTTGGCGGTGAACGCGCTAACCTGTGTCTTTGTAGGGTTAAAACGGACTAAATTAAGTCGACCCCAGTTAGAGACTTTCTCTAATGATGTATCAATTTCAGACACAAGTTTATTCCGGCACTCAATGACGTTTTCCCGAGATATATTCGCACGGCCGTTATAGGAGGTATCTTTCGTGCTGTCATCTGCATAACAATGAATGCCGCTGATTTGCAGCATATCATTAATATGCAAAAGGAATAGTGTAGGTGATAGCACACATCCTTGGGGGATACCAGCATTCATAGACGTTAAACATACCTAAAAATTTTGGAGATTTCCTCGATTTTTATGGGATCTCATTATCAGATCCTAACTTTAGTGACCATGAGACCACCCTTGGAGTATACTCTATCGAATACAAAAAGAATTTTGAAAATCGGTCCACAATTGGCGGCGTAATCGCGTAACATACACACAAAAAAAACATACACATCGAATTGAGAATCGCCTCCTTTTTCGAAGTCGGTTAAAAACTAAATTCATTCAACATTATAATAGTTTCTCTATCCGGGGCTGGGGGATGTGCCTCTCATAGCAATGCCATATGTAGGGACAGTCCAACCTACCAGCAATCTCTGCCAGGACGGCGTTGGAGCTAGCTCGAGCCCTGCGCACCTAGGAGGCTCCCCGTTTTCGCATATTTGCATAGAAACAATCAGGGTTCACCGCAGCAAATATCCTTGATGCGCTTCAGAAACGAGACAGCGCCAACACAGCTGTACGAGTAAATGCATTATTAAATTAAACACTGTCTGCGAGTATGTGGCCCACAGTAAAAACCGATATCGGTAATATATGGCTCATACTCCTCATGTGTTGGCCTGCGCCCAACATTGCAGTGGGACGTGTATAGGCTGTAATGATGATGATGATGATGAAACAAAGATTTATTTTTAAAACTTAAATAGGTCTGGTACTCGCAGAAATATTTATATTTGGATGGAATTGGAGCGGCAAAGTTGCATCCCTCGTCAATCATTTACGTAACTTTTACTTAACAAAACCTTTTTGCTCTCTTCCTATGATCTGTTTACATCAAGTGCAAAGGGGACATAAAATCTTTTAACAATCACTAAAGAAGCCATAACTTTCCTTCTCTGACGGGCCAGTGAAATGTCTCGAGCACCGCAGTTTATCTACAGGGCATGTTAGAGCGGCTATAAACGATTAATGTCTTTGTGAAACATTAACCACAACGACGTCGTGGCGAGGCCAGACCATTGACATGTTTAAAATTTCAGCTTTTGTTAATCAATGAGGTCGAAGCTTATTATAAAATAAATCAATAATGTGATTATTGATGTTACTGCCGCTTATCCATTTACGTTTACGTAAATGGATAAGCGGCAGTACATTTCGGCAGTACATTTACATTTCGTAAAATTGTTCGTAAAGTTCGTTCATTGAGGCGAAAGTTCTATATCGGTAAAACTCAATGAGATGTTAAGTATAAATAAAATAGCTTATTTTCTACTGACTAACAGAATAAGACAGGAGTCTTACTATCACCGTTTAGACTCTAAACTTTAGAGCATGGTAAAAAAGCATTGAATCAGAAACATCGATATTTTAGCGTGCAGCGTCATCTCGCTCTTTAATATTGTTTTAAGCGATTGTGTTAGTGGCTCTACTCACGTCTACGTTTTAAACTTTAAAGTATTATCCATCTCTATTTCAGAAATTGCTCGACTCCAACTAAGCGAAGACGCGCGAAATCATCTGTCGACGCACGGCTCCGCGCGTTTTTATATTTAGGTACTCAGCTATGCCCGCGAACTACTCCTACCGTTCGCTTTAATAAAGCTCAACATTGTAGTTTTCTTATTTTTTTGATGGGGGTTTCTCAGTTTCCTGTGGAAATTTTGAAAAATCATCCCTTATGCCCATAACCTACATAAGCCAAACGAACCCCTGCAGGGGTTCGTTTGGCGTATCATCGAAGTATGACATTCGGTACAGGGCCCTGTACCGAATGTCATACTTCGAGCTTCAGCAGTTTGGCTCTACGTTGAAACCTCAGTTACTCACTCACCTTTTAATATACAGAGAGATGACACAAATTTGTACATTATATATGTATAATGGAAACAGAGATTATAATATATATTATAATAAACTTGACTGTTTGAAAACATGACGTGTCGCTTAGCTTCAAGTCTGCGTTAGTGCAAGTTGAGTATAAGGGGGCAATTAATTGAGCCAAAGCTATTCCAGCCACTTCGTTTGCGAGGTATTGGGTAGTTCAGTGCATAACGGCCGTTCGAATCACATAACAGAAAGGCATACCCAATAACAGGAAATAAATTACAGGTTGAGCTTAGACCGACATTGGGAAAGATTTTCTAATCCAACAAGACCAGATACACCTACATACCTAATGACATTATATTTTTGAAGTTGCTTACATGGGTTAGTTTTTTAGTAAAACTTAAATATTTAATCGTGCGTTTTTAAAATTCGTAAGTATTGTTACTTCAAAATCGTCAGAGATAACAATTTTCGTTGAAATAGTGGGAAAATATGTTGCGATAAAAGTCACCTGTATAAAGCACCCCTGGGAAAGTTACCTATGATCAAAACAGGATTAACTGCTTATCCATTATCTTGTAGATTTTTTGTCATCGACTAGGGGGAAACTTTCTCACAGGTTGTACCGAAAGGTGCATTTATTTATTAAAGTTTTTATCTGTGAGTTAACAAGTTGAATGTGTAGGTCCCTATTATAGTTAAGTAAATTGAGGATAAAACAATGAAAAAAACATTTATCTGTAAATTATAAGCTCTTTATACTACAATTTAAGCAGTATCATGTGCATTTTATTACCTTTATATTTAAGACGTTATAATGTAAATATGTACATATGTATTTATATTTTTGCTAGAAACTCATTGGCAAAATCTCTTAATGTACACAAAAAAAAAATATTTATTTAATCTTTATCGTACATAAAACAAAAGATGTACAAAAGGCGGATTTAATGCCTTAGGCATTCTCTACCAGTCAACCAGTAAAAAAGTGGGAGAAATTGTAGACGGTGTACGAATTAAAGCCAAAAATGACATAAGTATAGTTAAATTAAAATGAAATACGTAAACATAAACAAATAATAGGATATAAAGACTAAAAAATATATAAAACTACATATATGATATATAATAAATATATATTAATAATGCTAATATTATGTCGAAATACTGTGAAATAAGACTAAGCAGATTCCAAAAAGAGTCTTCGTATCTGACGTTTGGATGATGCCTTACTTCAGGCCGATCTATAGTTAGGGGGCAAGGTATTCCATAAGCGTATAGCTGAAAGTGTGAAGGAGTCCGAAGCGAACCCGGATCTATGTATTGGAAACTCGAAAAATTCATGTCGAGCAAAAGATCAGAAGTCACAAAGATAAATTTCTAAAGCATGTGTGCTTGTCTTGCTAAAATAAGAAGAAAATACAATGAATTTTCATTTTGGTTCATTGAAGAATTCTCTCCATTGAGCATTTTGAACATAAAAGACAACAGACAAAATACTTAAGCTGGAGTGAGAGATAGAGAGAGAAAGAAGCATTGGCATGTCAAATCTGTAATCCTGAATGTTTCAAGCTGTACAATTAACTTGAGAAAACAGTTTGTCAATAAATACTTGAATACTTAATTTCGTTCGTCTGTGGAGTTAGTACGAATAGTTTTTTTTTAATTTATTTACGTAAGAAAATATTTTATTATCACATGAACCAATTATGGGTTTTCTGGACGCTGTAACTCATCGTCTTACTCTATTTCAAACTTTGATTACAAAAGAAAAAATAAAAGTTTATATTAAGTTTCAATATTTCTTTGGTGTTGGTAAATGAAGGACGAAGCACTAAATGAAGGGTTGCCTCGAGCCCATCTGTGGGGAGGTATATAAGCTGTGATGATGATTTCTTTGGCATATATTTCTCGATGGACGCAAAGTTTATACTTACTTCCAAACATAATCATAGGTACATGGATCATTCATGGGACATTTATTGGTACAGTGAAATTTTGAATGATTTCATCCAAGCTAATAAATATTGAACTCTCACAGTCTGTTTAGTCTTGCAAGGATTTTCGTGAAAGGTAAAAATTGCGGTGAATAATTTTATGTGCTCTATTTATTTAATATAGTATTTATTGCGAGGCGTGGCTCTGCAAAACATGAACATTATTTGTGTATATTGATAAATTGTATGATAAACTAATCGTGTTCTCAGAATTTCGTCCGATTGGTTCCCGCATCCCGGAAATAAAGTAGGTCTGATATTTTGATGTGCAGTCACCAGTATGGTAGTAAACATTGCACTATCGTTTTACTTATATATAGTTTTCGTACTGAGATATTTACATTTGTGATGAGAAGAAAATTCAACTGTATGTTTATTTCTATTGTATGCTGACTCATGATTGATTGTATGTGAACGTTTAAGAAAAGATATAACTTTTGAATTAAATGATATAACCAACGAATGCTACACACCAGGGAAGCTCGTGGTCTTAATCACACCTGATGGTAAGTAACGATAAGGCAGAAATGGAAGCGATCTTCTTCTGGAGTCTTGAAGGGACAATTGAGGACGTGGCTATCTCTTTACCTCTAATTGTCGGAACATACTATGTCATTAACATTTATTGAAAAGTTTTAGAAGAGATATGACTTTTGTACGTAAAAGTAAGTAGTTTGGGTCGGAATATCCCAAATTCAGCCGAGCCGCATTCAGTCAATTCAGCTGTCTGAATGAGCAAATATTTATAATTTGCCTAAGACAAATAGGAAATTATTCTGAAAAAGATTAGGTCTTAGCCGATGATTTTATCTAGAGTGGCAAGTGGACGAAGCTAGAGAATTATGTATGCAACGTAGATATATAGCAAGTGGAAAATAGCGATACTCTTTCCCTATGGGAAATGACCGCGACAACAGGTTAAAGTCTTTAACGTGTGGTCTTTAACTTAAAGATCATGTACTAAGGACGGCCATGACCAGCGCAACATATTGATTTTGTAGAGGCTTAATAAGTAGCCAGTCCTTGACTCCGATTCTCGAGAATCAATTAGTATGTCGTGAAGGGTGAAGTGAAGACGCATGGGAACGCATCTGTGTCCACAATCCTGTGATAGATAACGCACGGCAGTCGACACGGGCGTGCTCGGGGCCCCACGAAAATACCACGAAAACCGGAACCAGAAATTATTGTTTTTAATTTTAAAACAGTGAATTTTGAGCAAGTGAAGTCATAATGTAGAGTCAACTACAAAATGATCGATACGTTGTAAGTTACAAAAATATATATGCACGATTGTATTAACTTCATATTAAGGTATTATGTTATACATATTTGTAACTTATATTGTAACTTTCACTGTATCGATCTTTTTGTAGTCGACTTTACACTCCGAAACGTTTAAGCCCAGTTTAAATAAATGTTAGGGATGGGTATATCTTTTTACTTGCTATTGGCAACGATTGGCAGTTCATGATAGTAAAATTAGTTTACTTCTAGATTATTATAATAAGACAAATGTTTTTCCTGAAGGAAATGTCCTTCTAATGTTTTGAGCTTTGACTGATGGCGGACCAATTTATACTCCCGGAAGTACTTACAATGCTATTAATATAAATGCTAATTAAAGCAATGACGTCACCCATTTTAGAGAATACAGATTTGATTATGCTTCAAAGCAAAATAAGTTTTCTCGTAAGTTTTTCCAATTTTAAATCTTTTGTTTCGATTCTAATTTAGTTTTTTTTTCAAGCCGAAATAATACTTTTATCGAGGAAATTAACATCTATTTTTTTTTGTACTATTTATAAAAAAATTTAATGCCTTTTTTTGGTAATAGTAATCGGAGATTTATTCATAAAATCTGCAATTCAGTATTTTGTTAGAAATTAGATTAAGATGTTTATATACTTATTGAAATTTAAGCTTTTTTGAAGTTGATTAATAACTCGTATGTTAGTAATCGACTTCAAAAAGGAGAAGGTTATCAATTCGATGCGTATTTTGTTTTTTTTGTGTGTATGTTACACGATTACGACGCCAATTGTGTACCGATTTTCAAAATTCTTTTTATATTCGATAGATTATACTCCTGGAGTGGTCCCAAGGTTACTAAAGTCAGGATTTGATGATGGGATCCCATGAAAATCGAGGGAAACCTTAAATTTTATAGGTACATCCAGCGTGTTTCATGTTTTTTTCCGAAGCTATTCACGTGATGGAAAGATCCTTAACTTTTGGACCTGACCTGACCTAACCATAGCTGGTATTAAATACACTAAAAAGATAAAAATAAAAAATATTTTAAAAAAATAAAAATCGACTTCAAAAACACTGAAAAGTTTTATAAAACTTTTGCCCGCGACTTCGTCCGCGTGGAAATTCTTTTTTAATTCCCTTTGACCCCCCCCCCCCCTCTCCCTTTTTACACTCCCTTAGGAATAATTTCGGGAATAAAAACAGCTCAAACTATCTACATACCAAATTTCATCTTAATCGGTTCAGCGGTTGATTCCCTATACAAATTCCACCCCCCTTTTCTACCCCTTGAGGGGTGATTTCTGCGATAAAAGCTATTCTACGTCCTTTCCTGGGACGCAAACTATGTCTGTACCAAATTTCATCTAAATCGGTTAAGTAATTTTGGCGTGAAAGCGCGACAGACAGACAGACAGAGTTTTTCGCATTTATTAGTATGGATAAAACCTCCATGCTCGATATCTATGTTCCAGGTCCAACTTATACTTTCGTACAGTCATACTCTAAGCGCGCTCACTAGACCTCCCGTTAAATCTACACGCAACCATATTTATTCTAAAAATTATGTTTTCATAGATGCCAGCGTAGGAATAGGAAGGCATCGCGAATAACGTTTAGCGAGTACGCGCGTTGAAATAGGTGCGCGGACGTAGCATAACGCTGTAACGAAGTTGTGTTAACCGTTCACATTACCGTGCCCACGCTAAGCGCTGTACCTGCGCCCGCGTCGATTACGTATTGTCAATATTTGGACCATCTCGCGGGGAAGGGAGCTAAGTTTTGTAGCTTTCCGACCTTATATCACCACTAGTGATCAGATATTTTTTTACAATGAAGTAAATCTTACGATTCCGGTATCTTTAGTTTGTAAGATATTTTTAATTTTTAAGGGAACAGTAGGTGTTATCATTTTACATAGAAATATAATTTGAAAGCAACCTACATGATATTTTTTTAGTTTAGTTGAAATCTAAACTAGGCACCTGCCCAGACATCGCCACTGACAAATAGCCAAAGCTTTTCGAAATTCCTAAGTTTAGGAAATCTACGTATATATTTTGCTCTGCATCCCTGAAAAAGGGTAAGTTTTTATGAAATGTTCAATGTCAAGCTGTAGTGTTTGTGTTGTTGTTACCAATTTGAGTATAAGATGGTCAGTGAAACTATTTTGTACAGTGTTGTTGGCATGTTGCAAGTTGGCATTCACCTGGCATGCCACCCCTACAAAAATCGTAATATATGTAACATTGCGGTTTTTTTAGGGGTGGCATATTTGCGAACCATACAAGTGCTACACGTAGAAACTATAGGATACTGTTGTACTGTACCGTAGGGAGACTTGTGACATCAGAAAGAAGACTTTGTACTATCAGAGAGACTCTGTGCGGGAGTCGTCTGCATTGCTGTATTCGGGTTTGAAGACAGGCAGTGAAATTACTGGATACTGTGACAAGATATCTTATGTCACAAGTTGGCAACGTACATTAGCGTCTTGTTCTAGATTCGCAAATCTTACAGGTTATAGTATCTGTAAGATTTGCAAATCTAGCGGGTCATTGGTCCCATTTCTTTGCCCCACTGGTGGGACCACGAGAAAATGTGGTTCCGCGTAGTTCTACTGGCCAATGGGACCATGCAGAATACCATTTAGCAGTTCCTCGTAGCCGGGTACTTACCATTATCATGTGGGCAGCCAGCGTTTTCGTCAACTAAGTTGTAAAAAAACCATCTACCATTAGGTGGACAGTCCGCTTGTTTGCCAACTTATTGTATACATATAAAAATCATATAATTTTGCGTGTGTTATACATTCAAAACTTATATTTATACTAGTGGGTCCAAAAAATCAGAATCGAGTAGATCACCTAGCAAATCTGCAGGTTGGCTCGTATAAAATATAATAATTAGCGCCAACGTTACTTTAGTGTTTTTTAACCCACTTCAGAAAAGGCATTAATCTCATACTTACCATTCGATACAGAACGTACGTATAACGTAAACGAAACGAACTCGAAGGTTAATTTGTTTAGGCCTCTTGGAATAATGAAACAGCCCTACCTAACCATATTTTTCGAATTAGGCGTCTAGGGGTGTGTAATGATATTGCGTGTAGAGATACAAGTTTATTGCCTCTATCTCTATGACAGTGCAAGCATATTGTACAGTACATCAAGATAAATAATGGATAGATAGATGGATAGATAGATAGATAAATAAATCTTCTAACCTATCGAAGACAATTGACAAAAAACCGACTTCAAAAACACTGAAAAGTTAAAAATAATATAAGAATAAGTACAGACAACATCACACTTCTATATTGAAGTCGGCGCCAAACGATGATCTCCTAGAAAGTGTTAAAATTTGTCACCGACTTCAATATAGAAGTGTGATGTTGTCTGTACCTATTCTTATATTATTTTTAACTTTTCCGTGTTTTTAAGTCGGTTTTTATTTTTGTTAAAATAATTTTTGTGAATGAAATATTTTTAGTGACAGAAACCCTAATTTTAGTGTTTTCCTCGATTTTTATGGGATCCCATCATCAGATGCTGACTTTGGTGACATTGAGACCACCCCAGAGTATACTCTATCAAATACAAAAGAATTTTGAAAATCGGTCCACAATTGGCGGAGAAATGGCGTAACATACACACAAAACACGTTGGACACACCTTAAAATTTAAGGGTTTTCCTCAATTTCCATGGGATCCCATCATGAGATCCTAACTATGGTGACCATGGGACCACCCTTGTAGTATACTCTATCGAATACAAAAACAATTTTGGAAATCGGTTTAAAAATGACGGAGCTATGAGGTAACAAACATAAAAAAAAATTACAACCGAATTGATAATCTCCCTCTTTTTTGAAGTCGGTTAAAAAGTAGTTTGGCTCTAAAAATCATTTACAATCACAAGAGCAGCTCTATATCATTATATGTACTGCCTCGATCTGTCGGTCATGTTCGAAAACACAAAGTTAGCTGATGCCCATTATTAATTTTAAGGTCCTGTACTCGTCGTGGTAACTTTATATGAATTTTGTTTATTCAATATTTTTTTAATGCAAAAAAAAAATATATTAATGAAATTGTATACATTCGAAAGCATCAAACGTGCCGCCACGAGATAAAGACTTCCCGGGATGTTGCGCCGCTGCGTTTGCGCAGTGATTCGAGCGCGCCCCGTAAGTGGGGGCGCAAACAGAGCACAGGTGCCGCCGACACCCCGTTTGTTCTGGCCACTTCACACCTCCCCATGCACTTTGACATTAATACTTCACAATTACTCCCAATTAATGTTTATAGCTGGCTCTTACCGGCGGCTTGGATCGTGTGGTTATCTAATTTTCTGAAGTCTGTATTCTCTATATTGTTAAATTGTTGTATAGAATTTATTGTTAACTAGCTGTGCAAAATTCCACATACAAACTTCCACTCTCCTTTTAACCCCCTTACAGGATAATTTTTGAGGTAAAAACTATCCTATGTCCTTTCCCAGGACACAAACTATCATTTGCGCTTTATAACATTACTATATTTTTTATCGTTTGCCGGTCAAAATTAAATTATTAAAGCAGATCTTGTAGATATTGTTTGAATTGATTACATTTTTAATTACAAAATTTGTCATATTGCGTTGGAACGTAGGTATGGATGAATGACACACGTGATAATATTTAAGAATAAAAAAATACAAAAAAATAAAACGGACTTCAAAAATACTGAAAAGGTAAAAATAATATAAGAATAGGTACAGACACATCACACTTCTATATTGAAGTCAGTCCCAAACGATAATTTCCTAGAGTCTTAAAATTCGGCACCGACTTCAATATACATAGAAATGTGATGTTGTTAACCGACTTTAAAAAAGGAGGAGGTTCTCATATCGATGCGTATGTTTTTCTTTTTTTTTGTGTGTATATGTTACGCGATTACGCCGCTAATTGTGGACCGATTTTCAAAATTCTTATTGTATTCGATATAGTATACTCCAAGGGTGCTCCCATGGTCACCAAAGTTAGGATCTGATGATGGGATCCCATAAAAATCGAGGAAAACCCTTGAATTTTTAGGTGTGTTCAACGTGTTTTTTGTGTATGTTAAGCGATTACTCCGCCAATTGTAGACCGTTTTCAAAATTCTTTTGTATTCGATAGAGTATACTCCTGGGGTGGTCCCAAGGTTACTAAAGTCAGGATGTGATAATGGGATCCCATGAAAATTGAGGAAAGCCCTAATTTAATACCAGCTGCTTAAATTAGGGTTTCTTTCACTAAAAAGATCTCATTCACTAAAAAGTTAAAAATAAAAATATTTTACAAAAAATAAAATATGATTTCAAAAACACTAAAAAGTTAAAAATAATATAAGAATAGGTACAGACAACATCACACTTCTATATTGAAGTCGGTGACAAATTTTAAGACTTTCGAGGAGATCATCGTTTGGCACCGACTTTAATATAGAACTGTGATGTTGTCTGTACATACCTATTCTAATATTATTTTTAACTTTTCAGTTTTTTTTATTGAAGTAGGTATACGATAAAGTGTCAACACATACCTATTTTATTTATAAAAGGGTCAATACGTGTCTGTTCTATTTAAAAAACCTCTAACTCCTAAAAGTTGAGGATCCTTCCATCATCAGCTCGGTTAATGATTACCAGACCTAAATACCTAAAGTGCTTCGGAAGGAATGTGAAACTCGTTGCACGTACCTATAAAATTTAAGGATTTCCTTCGATTTTCCTGGGATCCCATCATTAGATCAGGGCAAAAGCTAGTAGTTTTATAAAACCTCCATGTCCATATCTGGAGGTTTCTTTAAAGTCAACCTTTTCTGAATGGTGGCTCGTCAGGACCCGGTCACGAATAAAAATTAGGAGATCATCGTTTGGCACCGACTTCACTAGAGAAGTGTGAAGTTATCTATAGCTATTCTTATATTATTTTTAACTTTTCAGTGTTTTTGAAGTGAGTTTTTATTTTTTGTAAAATATTTTTTATTTTTATCTTTTTAGTGTATTCAATACCAACTATGGTTAGGTCAGGTCAGCCCCCTATCCATGATCGCCCAAAACAATATTAAAACCGCGCTGAGAGCGGGATGGCGCTATACGCCGCAAGAGCGGTGTCTCTGTTTCAATATTGTTTTAACCATGCTATAAGCGATCATGGTTAGACCCCAGGTCTAAAAGTTAAGGATCTTTCCATCACGTGAATAGCTTCGGAAAAAACTTCCACCGAAAATTGGTTTGAACGAGATCTAGTAAGTAGTTTTTTTAAAACGTCATAAATCCTACGGAACCCTCATGGGCGAGTCCGACTCGCGCTTGGCCGGTTTTTTTTAAACACACATACCTACATAATTATATTGTCATCATAATTAAACTGGTGTACCAAATTTGAGATCATATTTTATAACTTAAAAAAATATTCCCGTTACCTTAACACATTTGTGTGGTCCATGATTTAATATAACCTAAAAAATCATCTTCATAATAATGAGGGATTTATTGTAATAAGATTTGTATTTTAGTGCCTTTGTTTGTACTACTGGGTCGATTTTAAAAACATTTTCACTGTGGTAATATAGGGTTTAGAATTCTTATTACTACGGGAAAACATAGAATTCCCACGGTAAAAACGTAAATAACGCGGACGAGGCTACGAACGAAAAAAATCGTAAACCATTGTTAATAACAGCGGCAATATATGATGTTTAATTTAGTATGTGAAATTAATTCGTGGACCCGTGAGACAGAATCAGGCTTCGATGGGGACTCCCTCAGTTTATTTGACTACGGGCTGTCGCTTGGATATTTGCACAAGCGCACTATCTACCCAATACGGAAATAGATCTTTAACAGGAAGAAGATAACGCGACACGGGCGCGGGCGCCTGAATCTACCAGGAGCTTAAAAAACTTAAGTGTGTTCAAGGTTTTATGCGGTCTTATTATCGTTATTTGCTAAATTCACTTTCAGCGACGATGTACTCGTATTACTCGTCACTACGCGTTATCTTGATCCGCCTCCGTGGTCTAGTGGTTGAGACTTGAGACCACCCAGTGACCCGGATGGATTATGGAGGTCTGGGATTCGATTCCCCATGGGGTAGAAGTAGAGCCCGCCTGACTAACTACCGTCTTACCTAAGTTTGTCGCTATAAGAACAATGAACAATTATTCATTAATAATTATTATAAATTCCTACTTACTAAAATTACTTCCTATCACTGCTGTTGCGTAATTGATTTAGTAGATGCATTTTAAAGTATTACTATAAAACATCACCCCGTGTGGTCTCCCTTGTGGTGTTTATTGTGTTTACTCACCTTAGGAAACGGTCGGTTACCTCGGGCGACGTATTCTCAAAAATTGTATGCAGGTATATTTATTATTTTTATTTCAGGTATTTATTATTTTTAATTTTTCTTTTGTAATCAAAGTTTGTAATAGAGTAAGACGATGAGTTACAGCGTCCAGAAAAACCATAATTGGTTTATGTGATGCTATTTTATATAATAAAAAATATTCTTATGTAAATTAATAAAATAAAAAAAAGGATGAATAAATTAGCGAGGTAGCTAGGTAATTCCTCAATCGTTGAAGTGTTCATTAAAGTTCGCCTACATTTTTATTATCGCCACTACCAACCAGAGGCGCCTAATTCTGCTAATCTTAACGTTGTTATGGTGTCTTGATAGCATTTCCATTTAACTGCTTTTGTCACTTTTATACGCTTTTCGTGGTGGAATTTATTAGTACTAAAATTTCTTGACAAGTCAATAGTGACATATGCTTAAGTTAGTTTTCGGTTAACCAGCAATAAAATCTCAAAAAAGCAGTGCTATTGAAAATTGGGCCCCCGGTGAACTGCAGGCCATGATTTACGTAGTAAATCAATGTTTCCCTATATTGAGTGTAAAAAATCACCAGTAGGTTTGACTTTGCTAGTTTCTATGTAATTGCGTGCAATGCATTATACGCTGCATCGTAGCTACTTAAAGGGATGAAGTAGGTACAGTAGGCCAAAAGATACTGCTACGTATTAATAGATAGTAAAGTTTAAAAAAATAAAATATGGGATAGTTGTTTTATCCCTACACGACTCAGTAAATGCGGCGGAGATGAAGCACGGGCGGTAACTAGAAACAGAATAATTATTAACTCATTTGTCGCTGTGTATTAGTCAGTCTTAGATCAAAGGCGGATGAGTCGCGCCGCATGATAGGGAATTAATAAACAAGGGGCTGATAAGTCGGGCCAATTGCGGGCCAGTGTCGCGTCGCCGACCCCGGGGCGGGCATTACTTATCACGGCTCACATTTGTGGAAATAATTACGATATCCATGAGGTTTCTGTCAAAACACACGCTCGTAGCTTCACTGCTCGAAGTCTTTGTGATCTCCGTCATTCCTTTGATGTTAGATGAATGGCGCTATTGCTATTGGGTTGGATAGATTATTGCGTACAATACTTCTTGCGTAGCGTGAATGTGTAGACAATGATAGCGTTTTAATGTTATATTATTATAACAGATACGATGTAATACAGTTCAAAATAGAAGCCTCGAAAATCACTTTTGTGGTTGACGGCCAGTGCGAATCTCGCTTACAAAACATATTAATTTTTATATTTAAGCATACATAAAAATAAATATTATAAAAAATATTATTATTTGAACCAATCAAAATATTTTTTGAATAAAAAATAAAGTTATTATTAAAATTAAAATTATTATTATCTATTAAAAATTTTATCATTATTTATTTTAATAAGATGCATTATTTATTAGGTGTCAATTTTACTTAAGTAAAGTTTCATCATAACTTTGTTTATTTTAATTTTTTGATTACTTTTTGTTTTTTATTTATAATTTTCTTTTCAGAAGAAATGGTTTTAAGTTAAGATTATAACGCGATTTTAACCGAATAATTTTTCGAAAATTTTCAGTTAAATGCCTACGAGCTGAAAAAAGATTTACTTGCATCGTGATTCGTGGTATCATAAAACCACACAATATTTTTTTCTATCTTTAATTTTTTACAGTATTTAGGTATTATAAGCTGTAATTATTTTAAATTGCAAGGTCACATAATAAATGCAAAAAATATTTTATGATTTAAAATTAAATTAACATTGGCTATTTTTTTAAGTGTGTACTAAACACTTGAGTAGTACTTAACATAAAATTTTCATTTGAATTTTTCTTTGAGCAAATATGTTGAAGTACATACGACTGAGCAGCCTTAAAAGAGTGTACGCCTTTGTCACAGCAAATGCTTTAAGGCCATACTTTATACGTTTACAGCACGAATGTATGTATGTGAAAGTATTATTTAATTTTTGACCGTCATCAAAAAAGGGAAGGAGGTTTTCAATTCGATGCGTATGTTTTTTTGTATGTATGTTCCGCGATTACTCCGCCAATTGCGGACCGATTTTCAAAATTATTTTTGTATTCGATAGAATATACTTCTGGGGTGGTCTCAAAGTCACCAAAGTTAGGATCTGATAATAGAATCCCATGAAAATCGAGGGAAATACTTAAATTTTATATTATGTCCAACGTGTTTCATGTTTTCTTCCGAAGCTATTCATGTATTTGCGTCTGTTAGTCGTGAACCGAGCTGATGAAGGAAGGATTATTAACTTTTAGGAGTTAGAGGTTAGTTTTTAAATACAATAGGTACGTATTATTAAGTGTATATACCGGGTGTAACTGAACACCTCAATAACATTTAAGGGGCATATAAGTTAGATACTAAATGGACCTTCGGTGCTTGTCAGAGACCTGGAACCCCAATACTTTCAGAGTTATTTAATGTTAAACTGAAAGCAACAACTTTCAAGTGACAACCATAATCAGCTCTTAACACAAAAGAAATTTAAACACAAAATGACACGTGACAGACATGAGCGTAGTATTCCTCGTACGCTTACGTAGGGCTATCGGCACTTAATACCAAAAAATAATTTATTTAGTTTTTATGGGGAAAAAAGTAGGTTTGTTAGCCCTAATATTTTTCCTACAGAATCTCTACTTCTGAAGGACACATACCCTTAAATGTTATTGGGGTGTTTAGTTACACCCTGTATATTATAAGCATAAGATGGACTAAAAAGATTTCATTTACTTACTAAAAAGCTAAAAATAAAAAAATTATAAAATTAAAAACATAAGAATAGGCACAGAAAAAAAAATAAGAATAGGTACAGACAACATCACATTTCTATGTTGCCAAATGCTGATCTCGCATTAGAAAGTCTTAAAATTTGGTTTCAATTTTTAGTTTTGTTCTTTTCTTAATTTTTAAGTATAAAATGTCAATGTTTTGTTCAGTCTTCTATTTGAGCGCTTATAATAATATAGGAACAAGACCTCGTTTTTCTTGTTAGTGGCAGACACTTAAGCAAAGAAATGACGCCTTCAGCAGTAAGTAGGTATGTACTGCGATACAAATAGGTAACTGTTGTGTATTTTTTTATAGTGGAAATTTTCATTGACTAAGGAATGTGACCAGAAATATGTATTTTTAAATATTTTTAGTATAAACTACAATATTTACGCACTAATAATCTTACAGAAACTTTATTACAATAATTTTTAAAAATATATCACTCATCTCGGCTTCCATAAATAATTATGATTCATACGGGCTTAATTTTGTTATTGTCAATTCAATTTTATTCCAATAAACAATTAAGATAAAAGCTCGCAATAATAATGTGATAATTTATTTCTTATCAAATAAACGAGTTCAAGTGAAAGGTCGCGAAGTAGGCTTTTAATATACATAATTGGTCTGATAAAAAGTGGTACGATTGGTACGTGCTAAAAATTTCATTTACTTTGTAATACTTTTGGACATCAGCGTCAGTGGCGCTGTGGACTCGGCACTTGCCTTCCAATCGAGAGGTCCGAGGTTCGAGGACGCCATGTACCAATGTATTTTTCGTTTTCGAATTTCATCTGCACATTTGTCCGACGCTCCTACGGTGAAGGAAAACATCGTGGGGCAACCTGCATACATCTGAGAAGAAATTCAATGGTGTATGTGAAGTCGACCAATCCGCACTGGGCCAGCGTGGTTGACTAAGGCCTAAGCACCCTTCGACGGCTACAGGCCGACAACCGCCGGCTGAAAGGGCAGCTTGACGCTATTCAGTCGGAGCTTGTCGCCCTAAGGAGGGACTTCTCGGAGCGGGGAGGGGGGGCGAGCCCACGCCAGAGGGCGAGCCCACCGCCAGTGACGGCACCAGCAGCAACAGCAGCAGTGGCCCCGAAGGGGGACGTCGTGACCCGGGACGAGTTCATGTCATTCATGGACTCGTTCCAATCGGACATGATGTCCCTTTTCGGGAACATGTGTGCGGCCAGGCTGGATGGCCTGGAGGTGGACGGGCGCCTCCTGCCGGCCAAATCGCACCGGCCCCCACTGGCCAGCGACAAGGCCACCAAGAGACAGCCCGCCGAGCAGGCACCCCCCGCCGCTGTTGCGGAAGCACCGCCAGCGCCCGCGACTGGGGGGAAGAAGAAGGGAGTGACCACCCTGGCCCCTGAGGCGAACCTGCCGAAGAAGGCCAGGGAGGTCAAAGCCAAGAAGACTCCGGCGGCTCCGACCGCTGCGCCAGAACCGGTGGCGGGGCCTTCGAGGCCCGACACCTCCAAACCCCCTGAAGCGGAGGGCTGGAGCACGGTAGTAAAGAGGGGGCGCCGCAAGTCAGCCAAGGCGGCGACGGCGACGGCAGCGTCCAAGGCCGCGCCCCCTCCACCCCCAGCCACCGCCGCCAAGCCTAAGATGCCTACGGCACCTAAGACCTTGGCGGTGGTCATTACTCTTTCGCCGGAAGCGGTGGCAAATGGCGCCACGTACGGCGCTGCCATTGCGACGGCGAAGGGTAACATCAAGCTGGGGGACTTGGGGATAGTAGGAAGTGCCAAGTTCCGGACGGGGATGACGGGAGCCCGTGTCATCGAGCTCCCGAAAGGCACCTCGCCGGAGCAGGCGGATGCGCTCGCCACGCGCATAGCGGAGGTGCTCGGCGACGCCGCCAGAGTGGCGCGCCCGACCAAGACCGCGGACATCCGAGTCACCGGACTGGATGACTCGGTGACCGCGGAGGAGGTGGGCGAGGCCTTGGCGGCGTTGGCAGAGTGCCCCCGCGTTGCGATCAGAGTGGGCACGGTCCACCCTGGACTCAGGGGCATGGGAGCCGCCAACGTGTCGGCTCCCATCGATGTGGCGAAGCGCCTCGCGAGCGCTGGCAAGGTGACGGTGGGATGGAGCAGCGCCTCCATCCGACTGCTGGAGCAGCGCCCCATGCGCTGCTTCCGCTGCATGGGGATCGGTCACCCCGTGCAGCGGTGCCCCTCCGCCAAGGACCGCAGCGCGCTCTGCTTCCGCTGCGGTTCGGAGGGGCACGCAGCCGCCACCTGCCAAGGGCAGGTGAAGTGCGCCGTGTGCGCGGACGCCGGCAAGCCTTCCACTCACCGGATGGGGGGCCTCAGTTGCAATCCCCCACCGGTGAGGGGAAGACTGATGCCGAGGGCTGCCACAGCGGCGGCTACCGGGCGGGCAGCACTGTCCGCCAGGGAGGAGATTCCCATGGACACCGCCAATGGCCAGTAGGTCCACTGGGAATCTCCTGCAAGTAAACATCAACCACTGCGCCGCGGCACAGGATCTCCTGTGCCAGTCGATGGCGCAGTGGCAGATAGACCTGGCGGTGGTCTCCGAGCCGTACGCGGTGCCCCAGTCCACGAGGTGGGCTGAGTCCACCGACGGCTCGGCGGCCGTTGTGGTGCCACCCACGAGCTCGGCCCCCCCCATCTCGGTCAGGGAGAGGGGGCCCGGGTACGTGGCCGTCAAGTGGGGAGAAGTGGTGGTGGTGTCCACCTACTTCTCCCCGAACCGCAGTCGGGCAGACTTTGAGGCCTACCTGACTGCGGTCGAGGGGGTGGTGAGGAGGGCGGCGCCCCTGCAAGTTTTGGTGGCGGGCGACCTCAACGCGAAATCGCGCGTGTGGGGCTCGCCCGCCACGGACATCAGGGGTGGTTTAGTCGAGTCCTGGGCCACGAGCCTGGGACTCGACGTCCTCAACCGAGGGTCCACCCCGACGTGCGTGCGGTGGCAGGGTTCGTCGATCGTCGACGTGACCCTGGCCACCGCACCCCTCGCCGCGAGGGTGAGGGACTGGAGAGTGGAGGCAGAGGAGGAGACCATGTCGGACCACCGGTACGTCCGATATTCGGTCTCCCCCTCGCACGCCTCCACGTCTCCAGCGGGAACGGGTGCCGCCTTCCGAAGATGGGCGGTGACGCACCTCCAGCCCGACGTGGCGCTGGAGGCGGCGATGGTGCGGGAGTGGTCCGAGCTGCCCCCGCACCTCGCCGGCGACGCTGACGGCATGGCGGCGCACTTCGCGGAGGACCTTTGCGTCGTCTGCGATGCCGCCATGCCGCGAGCGAAACCGGCCGCGCGCAAGCGGCAGGTGTACTGGTGGTCGCAGACCATAGCGGATCTGCGCGCCACCAGTTGGAGGGCGCGGCGCGCCTACCTGCGGTGCAGAAGGCGCGCCACCAGGAGGGCGCCCGACGAGGAGGAAACTCTACGACGGGCGTACGGGGAGGCGAACAAGGCCCTCAAGACGGAGATCTTGAGGGCCAAAACGGAGTCGTGGAACTCCTTCATAGAGCTCCTCGACTCCGACCCCTGGGGACGGCCGTACCGACTGGTGAGGGGGAAGTACGGAAATAGTGCTCCCCCGATACACCAGCTGGACGAGGGGCTCGTGCAGAGGGTTCTAGGGTCGCTCTTTCCCGACCCTGGACCCTTCGAGCCCCCGCGGATGGTCGCCCCCAGCGCCTCCCTCGAAGTGGAGGAAGCGGGCCCTCCCGTGTCGGACCTCGAGTTCGACGCGGTGAGGGAGCGGTTCCGGCGCAAGGGGAAGGGGAAGGCGCCGGGACCGGACGGGGTGCCAGCGAGGGTCCTGTGCCTGGCACTGGGCCCCCTGGAGGAGCGGTTCCGGGCGGTGCTCAATACGAGCATCGCCTCGGGCCGGTTCCCTCAGGGCTGGAAGGTGGGGCGACTCTGCCTTCTGCGGAAGCCGAATCGCCCCGCCGATGCCCCGTCGGGGTACAGGCCGGTGGTGCTGCTCGACGAGGCCGGGAAGTTTTTTGAGAAAATTCTCGCTTCCCGGCTCGTCGAGCATCTGGAGGGCCCGGGACCGGACTTGGCCGAGCGCCAGTACGGTTTCCGCACCGGCCGGTCCACCGTGGACGCGGTGGCCCACCTCAAGAGGTGGACTGAGGGGGCCACGTCGGCGGGGGAGGTTGTCGTTGCGGTGTCGTTAGACATCCGCAACGCATTCAACAGCCTCCCCCACGAATGCATAGAGGAGGCACTGCGTTTCCACGGAGTGCCCCTCTACCTCCGCTCCCTCATCACCGATTACCTCCGCGGGAGGGAAATCGTGTATGAGGGGGCGGACGGTCGCGTCCACAGGTGGCCGATGGCGGCGGGAGTACCCCAGGGTTCCGTGCTGGGCCCTCTGCTCTGGAACCTGGGGTACAACTGGGTTCTGCGGGGCAACCTCCTGCCGAATATGGAGGTTGTCTGCTTCGCCGACGACACCCTTGTCGCGGCGAAGGGGCGCACGTACGAGGAGGCGGTCCACCTGGCGTCGGTCGGCACGACGATGGTCGTCCGGCGCATCCGCCTCCTCGGGCTGGACGTGGCCGTCGAGAAGACGACGGCCATGACGTTCAGGCCGCCGCGCCGACGCAGACCCCAGGCGGGGCTCCGTGTCCGAGTGGAGGGGGTCCAAGTCCAGATCGAGAACTCCATGAAGTATCTCGGTCTGGTGCTGGACCCGCGATGGGATTTCGAGGAGCATTTCAAGCTCCTCGCCCCAAGGCTGTCTGCCGCCGCGGCAGCCCTCGGACGGGTCCTCCCCAACGTGGGGGGACCGGGCGCAGCGTGCCGTCGACTTTATCAGACGGTGATAAAGTCGATGGCGCTGTACGGAGTCCCGATTTGGGCGGAGCGTCTCGCCCCCCGAACGATGGCCCTCCTGCGCAGGCCGCAGAGGGTCATTGCCACCCGGGCCGTGCGGGCCTACCGCACGGTCTCTCACGGGGCGGCCTGCGTTCTAGCGGGCTCGCCTCCGTGGGATGTCGAGGCACGCGTCCTTGCGGCCGTGCACCGACATCGGGTGGCAGCGAGGAGTCGGGGGGAGCGGCCCCTCCCGCAGGAGGTGGCGCGCGCGAGGCAACTGGCGCAGAGGGAGGCTCTCCGCCAGTGGGCCGAGACGCTCGCCCACCCAGCTGCCGGCCACTGGACGATCGAGGCCGTTCGTCCAGTGTTGGAGGAGTGGGTTGGGCGCCGGCGAGGCAGCCTCACCTACCGGATGGTGCAGATGATGACCGGGCACGGGTGCTTCGGACATTATCTGCATCATGTCGCACGGAGGGAGCAGACGCCGCAGTGTCACCATTGCGGCGCTCCCGACGACACTGCCGGGCACACCCTCTCGGAGTGCCCGGCCTGGCGACCCCAGCGCGATGCATTAGCCCTCGCGCTGGGCCTAGGTAGGGGTACGCCCGTCACGCTGGCCAGCGTCGCACGGGAGATGCTGACCAGCGCGGCGGCGTGGGAGGCTGTCGCCTCCTTCTGCGAGGACGTTATCTCGCAGAAGGAGGCTGCGGAGCGGGCGCGAGAGGATGACCCTCTCGCCGCACCGCTCCGGCGCAGGCGGTTGGGGAGGAGGAGGCGTGCGTTTCTCAACGCGCGCCAGCTCCCCTAGCAAGCTGGCGGTTGAAATGGCTCGGCCGGATGACCACCGGCCGAGAGATACTTTTCACCCCTAGCTTGGCCGTCTGGGGGGGTCGAATTTCTCAAGATACTTGTCGACCCCCTCCGTAGAGGTAAGCCCTGGCACCAGGCAACCCTCCAGGGGGCACAATCGGGGAATGGCCAACGCCGATCCCGATTGTGTCCCCACGGAGGTCTAAGTATCTAGAGAGTTTTTAGCCGGTAGTGGGTCTTCTACCCGAGTCCTGCATATCCAAGGGGTGGCCTAGTCAGCTGAATGCCCTTGTCGAATACCGTAAAGACTGTATTTTCTCTCTTGTAAAAAAAAAAAAAAAAAAAAGGCCTAAGCACCCTAACTTAGAGTAGCTCGAGCCTTTCGATGGAGACGTATATGAGCTGTTATGACGAATACTTTTGTCCCCTGCCATCTCTGAACATGAGGTAGTTTTATGTTTTTTCTTTTATTTATATTACCAATTTCACAATTGAGACAAACCATTGATGAGACAAAATGAATTTAAAGCGGCATTATTATACATATTAGAAGTTTGTATAATGGCCGCCATATTATACGCTGTTTGCAGCGGAAACTGTGTTTGTGCAGACAAGCTCGCAGGTAAGACGTAACATGTAGCCGGGCTGTCACAATGATACAATATGCATCATCCTTATTCAGTAGCTAACCCTTTTTGTGTAAAAATACTATTACGCATTATCCCGTTTCTGGGAATTTTCAGCGCGGGGTTGTGTAGAATTTACCCAGCCGAGACTACTCACTCACTCTAATATTCCCCCTGTGTTCCATGTCTCTGAAAAACCCTCGTACCAACACTATCACTACACTCGTTTCCGAGTTCGCCTTATCCGTGGACTCAAACGAACAGACGGACTTCTGCCTATCTCCATGATGCCTCTACACACCGGAAATGTGTTTATTCCTATATCTACTACGTCACGCACGAGACATCCGTAGGCGACAGTATTGTTGTCCTTTGTCACCCAGAAGCTCCTCCATACTTACGCTTTCAATTAGAAATACCTAACACTCAGTTTATCTTGATTCATATTTTCGAATTGATACTTAGTTAAAAATTTAAGAAAATGTTTATATATTATGACCAACAACAAGATATAACGAAACACGCAAAGGATATTTTTTACTGTTTGTTAAATATCTAATATTTTTTAATAATAATATTAATAATAAATCATTTTATTTGCAGAAATATGGTTACAGAGGTATTATAAGAAGCTAATCCAACATATTTTATCATCCCTCGACGCGCAAATACTTATTCTGATGTGAAATATTATGATTAGTACGATTTAATTTAATACTTTTATTTATTATTATTTATTATTTATTATAAGGTACATGTAAATAACGTCGGATTTAAATCAATGTTCCGCAAAACTGTGTATATACAGTTTGTCTGAGGGATCTCGCAACATCTTATTATGACTACTTATGAGCTATGTCTAATAAGTTATACATGTTAAGGTAAGCTATCTAGGAGGTATTTCTTAAGTCTAGTCTTAAATTTTTTTATATCTACTTCTCCTCTTAGTTCAGCAGGTAAACTGTTCATCAAATATGGAACACGTTTTGCCCGGGTCCTGTCTCCATACATATTTGTTACCTTAGGAACAATGTATTTGCCCGCACTCATCGCTCTTGTATTGTACTTATTGTGTACATTTTGTAATTTAAGATTGTGCTGTCGATTGCTATGATTATTGATTGCTAGCAGATATTTATGTTTTAATGTTACAGGTAGTATTTTACAGACCTTATATAATTTACTATAATCATTTTTGAATTTAGTTTTGGTTTTTTTATCTACCAACAATTTTAGGAATCTAATTTGGATATTTTCTAACTTATCAATATAAGTTTTAAACGTTAAACCATAACAATCGAGGGCGTAATCTATTATAGATTCAACCAAGCATCTATATAGTACCTTGAGAGTACTACTTGGAACTCGGTAGCTAAGATGGTAAAATTTGCCTAGTAGTACTCTAAGTTTGTTACACAACTAATTTATATGTTCGGACCATGAAAATTTTTCATCTATCTGTAAACCTAAGTAAATTGCACACTTTACTCTTTCGATCGGTTTGCAACCACAATTAGCGAGGTTGTTATGAAAGCAGTCATAAGAGTGAGTAAACAACTGATATGGAATTTCTTGTATATGTAAATACGGAGAGTGTATGATTAAAAACTTTGTTTTATCTGAATTTTATACTATGCCGTTGTCATGTGACCACTTAACAATATTATCAACATCTTGCTGAACGAGCTGACACGTCTCGGGAAGATCTGTCCCGGCGCGCAGGATACATAGGTCATCTGCGTACATGTGTGCAGAGCAGTGCTGTAACACCCCACATAGACTATTTACGTGCATTAAATAACATATAGGACCGCATCCTGATCCCTGGGGCACGCCGCACCGGACCACCCTCTCGTCGCTGAGCGTATCTTCTATTTTTACCCGATATGACCGCGAAGTGAGGTACTCCTTGAACCAATTGTTCAAAGGATATCCCACTCCACACTCTTCTATAGCATTTATCAATGTGTCCCTTTCTATTGTATCAAATGCTTTTTTATAATCAAAAAATATGGCAAAAACAAACATTTTATTATTTAAATATGTGTTGATCTCATCTGTAAAATTGCTTAATAAAGTATTAGTACTTTTTCTTTTCTGAAACCCGTGTTGAGAATCACTTAAAATATTGTTAGTTTGCAAATAGTCTCCAAGCTGATTTACTATACATTTTTCTATAATTTTGTCTATACTGGATAATATAGCAATTGGCCTATAGTTGGCATAATTCTTACGGTCGCCTTTTTTGTGAATAGGTCGTATTATTGCCTCTTTAAGCTTATTCGGGAATTTTCGTTGTGCTACAGAGAGATTAATAAGCTTGGACACAACAGGGCTTATTTTATTACTAATTATTTTTAGATCGGACATGCGAATTAAATCACTCCCAGGCGATTTTTGGCTGTTAATGTTTTTAATAATCGTTTTTACGTAATTTTCGCTAACCGGTTGCCACCGCATGCTCCTATCAGTTTTTTTCACATAACTCTCCCTATTTAGCCACTTTTTATCACAAACATGTTTAATCTGCCGAATTTCCTCGTCAAAAGTAGATGCAAACCGATTTGTTATTTGTTTAGTGTCTCCTTGTATATTTGACAATATTATACTATCCAATGATTGTTTGTTATGACCTGATAAATAATTAATTCTTTCCCATATCTTTTTTATATTTTTGTTACAATTAATTATACTTTGTCTATCATATTCATTGCTACATTTTAAAATAATTTTAGAACATTTATTTCTAAACTTAGTATATATCAATCTTTTAAGCATATTTTTTGGATCATTACACCATTCTCTAAATAGATTATCTCTCAATTTTATCATATTTTTTAAAGTGTTTGTAATCCAACATTTATTATTTCTATTACTAGAACTAACATTTAATATTTTATAGCAGCTATTATAAATATCTGTAAAGATTTGCTTGAGAGCATTATATAATGTTGTAGGACACTCTATAGACATCATAGCATTAAAATTAACACTTAACAGTTTCTCTCTAACCATGCGATTATCAAGTACACGACGACGCACAGTAGGTGTAACAGTCCGCATGCGCCGTCCGGTCTTGTCAGCTGTTAGGTCCAACGATGCGCTACGTGTGACTTTGCCGCACGCTACAGTATCAGCGTCACTAAGACTAAGCGGAGCGCGGTTCCACTGCACCACGGCCGAGGTTAGGAAGTGGTCCGATATTTTATGTTGTATTATTGCCGAACTAATTTGCGCTAACGGTGCTCTAATGTAGATATGATCTATACATGATTCGGTTATATTACCCATTACAATCTCTTTGCGTGTAACTTTATTGATGCATTTAATTAATCCGAATTCTGCTAACAAGTTTTCGTATCTATAACATGAGAATCTTGATTTTTTAATAAATTTATGTTAATATCGCCACAAAATATTAATTTAACATTTTTTGGAAAGCTTTCTAATATAATTCGCAATTCATCAATAAATTGTTTAATCTTGTCTGTCTTATTTATTTTAGGCGGTCTATATATTGATAATAGATATATCGGATCTTTCTCGCGGTCAACCATTACAATGGAAACACACTCCGCTGATCTCAAGTTATGTACGTACTCTGTGCCACTTATTTGGGACGAAATCGATGCGCGCGTATAAACCAATACACCCCCGCCGGATCGTTCGGTGCGTGTAAAACTGTTTATGTTAAATCCCTCTATTTTATAAAAGTTTATCATTAAAAAGCTAATGTTTGGCTCTGTTATAACTAACACATCTATGTCTTTTAAGTTACTGTGTATAGTTACAATTAATTCTTGAAAATTCTTTTTTAAAGACCTTATGTTGACATGTAATATGCATAAGTCTTTATTATGTTTTATTGATATTAACCATGAATTTAAATTACTAGTCTCCACTGTGTCTATTGCATCATCAGAAATAGCAAGGATACTGTCTAATATATCCGTGAATTTTGATTTTGCAGTTAAACATACTAAGAACAAAAAATAATACTGTATACATATATTTTAGTATGTGATAACTAAGGCTTGACTTTAACTAGGCTACTGACATCATCTTCACATCTAATCCAGATTGAATTGTCGCCATCATTTTTCTTCACCAATATTTTTCCATTTGAAACCCAAATATATTTGTAATCTCCATTCAATTTTTTTTTCGTATTCCACAGCAATGTCCGAGTATTCTTGGTTAAATCCTCGTTGATATAAACTTTACTTGTACTTGTACCTCCGGTAATCTCAGCACTGGTCACCTCAGCTAACTTGCGTCGGTGTGACAACCATGCATCACGAGATTCGGTTCCTGACGTTTTGAATCCCACAATTATGGATACCGATTTAATCCCTTGTTTACGTGGTTGATTTCGTCGCACCCAGTCGATGTCTTCTGTGTTTACGTCCATCATTTTCCCGATGTTATTCACAAGCTCTTTTACATTTTCATCTGGAAGTTGTTCAATACCTACGATTTCGATATTGTGCTTCCGAGTAGACTGCTCAAAATCATGCAATCGTTGCTCTAACATCGTGTTACATTTTTCCATGTAGATATATTTGTTATTTGTGTTTTCTATAGTCTTTTCAAGTTTATGAATTTTGTCTTTAGATTTTTCATGCTCGGCCAATAGTGTGTCGTACTTATCAGAAAGAAGACTCATGCTATTTTTGATATGGTCTAGTTGTTTTATTAATCCAGGTATAATTCTTACATTTTTTTGGATTTCCTTTAAAACTTTGTCTCTGTCGCTACTATCATCTTCTTGCTCATCAATTTCGGATTCGTCTTCCTCGCAATTGTTACAGTATATACGGGTCTTACCATTTTTTAAATCAGCGGCCAATCCTTTCACACAACTTCTGTGGAATGTCCCCTGACATTGACCTTGGCAAAGAAAATGCGATCCTTTCTTTGAAAGAACTTTTCTACACTTTTGACATTCCATTTTGCCAGAAATATACAAATTTACTTATATTTTGATTTCTATATAAACAGCAGCAGGTAGATACTTAAAAAATAACACCAAAACACAGCGAGTATCGACTTTCGTAGCAGGTGAGTTGCGCGGCGGAAAGGTCTTATCCGCCGTGCATTGAGTGTCACTTACGCGTTCTTTACGTTGATTTGTCAACTTATGCACTGTTATCGACTCAAGCGGACAAACACTTGTTATTTTACTTATTTTAATGATTTGCCACTAATTTTGATACTACTTTTAACTCTGTCACTTTTACTCTACTGATACATATTAAATTCAGATTAAAATGACTGTTAATTTATTACGTATACTATTATTTGAGACGGAGTAGCAGAACTTCGTGTCGCACCTGCGTGTGTAATTTTCGAAGTATATGAATTTATCATTTAGGTACATTAATTAATACAAGTCAAAAATGTGATGAGGTACATATTAAAAAAATGTCAAATAAATAAAGTTATAAATGTCAATTTTAAAAGTGTTCGCCATAAATGTCAACTCAGTTAAATTTTTTTATAAATGTCATTGCCTAATTTACTTTATTAATATGTCAATTAATGGTTAATTGTTTGTATGTAACAACTAACACAGTTACACAGCTCAGAGTAAAGACAGAAAATAATAGTTACAAAAATATTTAATATATTGATATAGGTAACATTTATCTAGGGGTGCGATGTCAGACAACCTCCTAGTGGTGCACCCTGGGCAACCCGGCAGATTCTCTGCCGCGGGCTAATAGTTTGACGAGAGGACCCTCATAGAGGGGGGGTGTGGGATGACCGGGTTTAACCCGGCGGGCCACTTCGTGTGGCCACCCGCTTCATGTGGGGAAGGGCGAAGTCCCCTCTTCTTATTTTAAGAAGAGGTGTGGCTTTCGCCGGAAGCCTGATTTGGGCGGCTACCTTTGAAGGTAGCAAGGTGGAGGCGACTTTTCGCCAGGGCGCTTCGCACCTGCCGGGGGTTTCCCAGAGCCTTCGGCTCATCCGCGCGGCGGTGGATCCAGTGGGATCTGCCGTCGGGCAACCCGCTACCCGCACTGAGCGGGCCGGGGGCCCGGCGCACTGAGCGTCGGGCCGCGTGGAAGACAACCACAATAAAAAACCAATTTCGGGGTGTAGAGCGGTGCAATTTTGCGTCGCTCCACAAAACAGCAGAGCTAGACGGGGAGTCCGGCAATGGACATGTCGCAGGCAGGGGTTCAGCGGGAATAAGGCCTGGCTGTTGTCCCCTTTCCCCTGTCTTGTGACGGACGGAGGAGCTCCTGGGGGGGGTTTTAGTGGGTAGGCCCGGGCCGGGAATGGTCTGGGGCTTCCCACATATCCTCGTGGTTTGGCTCGACCACGAGGAATGCGTAAAAGCATTTTCGCCACTCCCAAAAAAAAAAAAAAAAGGTAACATTTATCTTATTGAATCATTTAAGTATTCGTTAATTGAATAATACATTTTGTTTAAAAGATGATTGAAGAGTTTATTCTTAAATTTGCTTAAAGTCAAATGCTTTAATATGTTCTGGTATTTTATTATAAATTCTTATTGCCATACAGTATACATTTTTTAAAAATAATTTTAATGTTTGTGCCGGAACATATAATAAATTGTTATTTCTAGTCTTTTTGCAGTTAAGTACACTATTGTTTTGAAATAGAGCTTCATTTTTTTTTACGAATACTGCCATTTCAAAAATATATAGGCAAGGAAGTGGAAGAATATTAAGTTCCTCAAATAGTGGTTTGCAGCTATCTAAGTAATTAGCGCCACATACTGATCTTATACATTTTTTTTAGAATTCGGAATGCTCTTATTAGGTCAACTGAGTTGCATCGGGTCGCGCGTCGGGAGGAAACGCCGCAGTGTCATAACTGCGACACTCCCGACGATACTGCCGAGCACACTCTGTTGGTGTGCTCGGCATGGCGACGCCAGCGCAGCGAACTCAACGCTGCGCTGGGAGGCGGAATGGGAGGCTGTCGCCTCCTTCTGCGAGGACGTCATCTCGCAGAAGGAGGCCGCGGAGAGGGAGCGGGAGAATGATCCTCAAGCCGCTCTCATCCGCCGCAGACGGCAAGCGAAGGCGGGCATTCGCGCAAGCAATGCCCGTCTAATGACCCTGCCGTGGAGGCCTGCGTGCACGATTGGCCCCGTGTACGCCGCCGTAAGGCCCTCCGTCTGGGGATTGCCCTGGTGTTCTCGGGCAATCCCCCCTTGGCGATAGCCCGACCAGCCAGGTCTAGTCAGGGCGCGTTGGTAGTGGTAGTCGCAGTGTGGACCCTACGCGCGTCCATAAGGGCAGGAAGAACACCGGGGGGTTTAGTGGGTAGGCCTGGCACTCTGCCGGGAGAGCCCCACACATGCTCGTCGTCTAGCCAACGGCGAGTACGGTGCGGTCACGCATTCCCCTCGTAAAAAAAAAAGGTCAACTGAGTTGCCCCATAAAATAACACCATACCTTAAAACAGACGAAACGTATCCATGATATGCTGTAAATGCTGCTTCTTTTGACGTGGTTAGTCTAATTCTATTTAGAGCGTACACAAATCTATCTAATTTTGTAACAATAGAATCTATATGTTTTTTCAGTTTAGGTATTCATCAACATTTACACCTAAAAATTTCATTTTTACCTCTTCAATCTTATCTCCCTTGTGACTTACAGTGATGTTTTCATTTCTACTATTATAGTTTTTTGAAAAGTGCTCGCTCATAGATTTTAAAAATAGTCCTATAAGAAGAGTTTCATGCCTTAAAAAACGTTTTAAAATTGTATGTTACGGCTCTACCTGCGGCCTTCCGCGTTATCATATGGGATAATTTTGACACTACACATATTATGTGCGCAACAGCATAACGCGTTAATTTCTATGCGGCCTTAGACGTTAATAAATTTTGTATCAAACTCGTGTTTAGTCGTTATTTTTAACGCATTTAATAAGGCGTATTACGAAGCAGGCGTTAACATTAACATACGTTAACATTAATGAATGAATGAATGAAAATCAATTTTTTATTCAGGTGGAGCCCTAGCATTAGGGATAGTGATGTGGTAGTTCATCATCAACAGCTCATATACGTCCCCACCGAGGGGCTCGAGACTACCCGAAACTAGGGCGATTAGGCTTTAGTCAACCACGCTGGCCAAGTGCGGGTTGGTCGACTTCACACACAGCCTGTAAAGAAATTATTTCTTCACAGATTAGTGCAGGTTTCCTCACGATGTTTTCCTTCACCGTAAAAGCTTCGAATAAACGTATACGAGTATATGAATTCAAAATTTAAGCAACACATTGGTACGTGGCGGGGTTCGAACCACTACCTCCCGACTGGAAGGCGACAGCCTTACGCACTACGCCATCGACGCTACAGCATGTGGTAGTTACTTAATATTTATTTCGTTAACCGAACTATAAAATGGTGCCAAAGCGCGTCTCGAACTTGCGCACCGCGGAACGGTTTCGTACAGTCCCAAAAAAATGTAATGTACCTATTTTCAGACATTTTCATTAGTTTTGAAAAAAAATGCTTCTTTCCAAACGTAACGACTACATAAACGTGAAAATATCCTATAGGTTTTATGTCATAATAGCTGATGCTTTGATGAACTACGAAGTGATTCTATAGTTGGTAACCCTTAACAGCTATTACTAAGATATACCATTTAGCCTATTAGTAAGATATACCATTATGGAATTACAGTACAAATTTTATTGTTGCGTTAAAACAATATATTACATTAAAAATAATTATTATGTACCTTTATCAAAATGTACTTTTATAGAGTTTTTATTTTAAGAATTTATAAACGTGGTAAATGCTCAGAATAACAACTAAAGCATAGAAGGAACATTAAAATAAGAATTCATTATGTGTTATTTGTCTCTTTCTATCATACAGCACAAAATTGTGTAAGTGTAAGAGATAAGTAATATTTGTCTATTTGGCAGATCACAAGGTGGTCACAAGATGATTGTGATTTGGTTAAAAATTGGTTAAAATTTAATGCGGCTAAATTCTATAGTACCTTGTCTCAAAGATAGACCATCCGAGTTTGAACTCTTTGAATTGTTCGTATAATCTTTGTTTGTGCGTCCCGTGGCTAGAAATATTTTGGTGATATTTTATTAATATATAAGTGATTAGAATGCAAGAATTTTTTAGGTATTTACAAATAGTGTGAGTTTGTGCACTCTATAGCACAATGTCTTGTGTAGTTTGGGTCTGCAAATTTTATTCGTCGCGAAAGGAAAATAGTCAAAATATATTGACTTTAAATCGGTATGTTTTCTAATATTTTTACTTGAATGTGAGTTAATAAGTCAATATAAATACATATGAAATATCGCTGAATCATTTTGTAGAAAAACAATACGTAATATTAACTTCACTTTTATGTTTTAGCGATTATTAGAAAATTACTATGAGGTTATCTTGATCATGCGTAGTGTTGTAAAATTTGGTCGATATTTTTATTTTACAGATTTTCTAAAGACGATGTAAAAAAAACTATTTGATAAAGTGTATTGGCAGATTTGGCAGACGAAAGTGGAGTCCAAAAAAGCAGTCTCATTTGCTCCAGACATTTTCCACCAGATTAATTTGTATGGTAAAACTACGAAATAAAGGCGTCAAGACGTAAGTCAAGTTATTTAATAAAAGGAAATCTTTAAATTAAAATATTATTTATGAAAATTAAAATGTATTAAATTTTTTAAATATTTCTTTTAGGAATCCTTGACACAGCAGATACCAAAAGAAACCAGTTTAGAAGATTTTTTCTAAGAATTAAAATATTAGCGAAAGAACTGGAAAGAGACAAAAAGATCAAATATCAAAACGCTGCTTTCGGAAAATTAACACCTCTAAACCTCTAAATAAACACGGCCGCACATCAGGTGTAATAAGTCAATTGAAAAATATCTTAAGAATAAATTATGGTCAATTTTTAATGTGTTTAGTTTAATTTCCAGGCATATGTACAAATAGGAGTTTTAGCTTTTACGAATTTATCCGAAGTACAAGATGCATGAGGGTTAAATTTTCGGGTAAATTAAATATGAGATTAACCTCAAGTACATACCTAAGAGCGAACAAATAGATATAGTGTGTGTTTCCGATTTCCTGTCTATAGATTATAAATCTCTGCAATGGAAAAATTCCAACAGTAAAGATAGGTAATAGGAAACACCCGTAATTTTAATAATTCAATTTTTAGGGTTCCGTTCCTCAAAAAGAAAAACGGAACGATTATAGGATCACTTTATTGTCCGTTTGTCTGCCAAGACCTATTATCTCGGAAACGCGTGAAAGTATCGAGTTTAAATCAAAATCATATAAGTACACAGGTTCTACAGTCCCTTGAGGTTGTGAAAAAATTAAACTTCTAAGTTAACGTAAAAATTACTAATTATCTACCCATTGAATTTGTGAATCTCTTAAATGGAAAAATTTCATCAATCTAGCCAACGGGAGACACCCTTAATTGTAATAGCGCAATTTTTGTCTAAGTACGCCAGATTTTTCAATTCTCAGATAGGTAGGACTGGTATATAGGTAGTATGTTGTATTTCTCGTAATAAAAACATTTTAGTATTAAGAATATATTTAATTCATAATATATCGACGTTGAAACTAGGCGATTCATGAGAAAAACATCACTAGCAGAAACAGAAATTAGTGACCACCTACGAATTTTCGAAACATCTTACATAATACCTGTCTCTTTCTAACTAATTATAGTCTGCCTAATGTCAAAGTGAGTCAAATATATTGAATTCAGTAGCTATTTTAGCAAGGTTTCTATGCTTTAGTTGTTATTCTGAGGGTAAATGTTTCAAATTTATAAGTAAGTGCTCACAAGCACATTAATACTAAATAAATACTTCAGGCCAGTAACCTCAACCTTTTGGCCACTTGACTGTTTCCGCTTACGGCCGACAAACGCAATAAGAAATAATTTCAACTTTGATAACTTGAATGGTATATCATATTTCTTTCAAGCAGAACATAAAACATTGTAGAACAGATTAACGATTCTTTGAATATTAAATATCTCTATATTACCTATTTCATTATTTCTTGAAATTTGTTACTGAAATTTGATAAAGTAAATAAACCATTGCTTGGCTTGAATGAATTCAATGGTTCCTTATTTAAATTAATTAACCAGTTTTAAGTTTTTCATCATTATCATATAGAAACTACATGTGCCTGTGCACTTCGTTTTATAGCTTTAATGAGGTTTTATATTAAATAGACTTTCAACACTTTTACTCTCAGGGATGAATCTTAAGTTTTGATGAAACATAATATTAGGATTTTTTTTAAATTTCAGTTTGATACCTCTAGATGTTCCTGAGAAAAAAAGGTTTTTATAATGGATGGACAACGAGCTCAACCTATAATGTTCCGTTTTTTCTTTGGAAGTACGGAACCTTAAACACAAAAAGCTATTGAAAATTGTATGCTATCTCTTTTTAAGAAAAGAAAGTGTATTATATGGCGCATGTGTAGATACATTGACGTCACAGTATACCGGGTATAAGTGACAGTGTCCTTTTTCTTTTAACAGTGATTTCAGACCAATGTTAATATTTGTTTACCGATGTTTATTTTTCTCGGCAAAGCTTTTAAAGCGAAAAAAAGAGTTTAGTTTTTTATTTTCATTCATGTCACGCAATGTATTCATTCATGTGCGCTGACATTGTCATATTACCTACACCACAAAATTTAGAAAAAATAATAAAAAAATCGTAAAATTTGCGCATTTTCCGGGAGAAAATTTCAGTGATTTTCAAATTAGGATCATGGTCTGACCTTACTGTTAAAAGAAATGGGACACTGTCACTTATACCCTGTATATCAGATCCCTCCGTCCAGCTGACAACATAAAAGTTATATAACTTGTGGTTTTCATAGTTAGTTCAAAAGAAACTTCTGAGTTCTATTCTATTTCTAATATAAAAATAAAATAAAAATGTTTAAAATTTATACATTCCATTTCCCATAAATTGTAGCCATGCTAACGATATAGTTAGTAACTATTTGTTAATGTTTTGTATGTATCAGAACTTGGTGAAATTTCCATACATACTCCATTTATTAACCCCTATTAATGCCTTTTCAAGGGTGTCAGTTTCTTAAAAAAAAACAACATTTAATTTTTTTTCCAAAAAATAACAGTGTAATATAAACTTATATCCCAATTTCACCCCTTCAACGGTAAAACTTTGAAAAAGCTTTAACACGTATTAATAGTTTCTGATTGTTAACCTAAATACAAAGCTACTGCTAACTCAAAAAATAAATGTAGAATTTTGAATAACACTGAAACACACATACCTACATACTTATATTCAATAAATAGTTGCTAAACTTCTGCCGAATTTTACAATTTCGTTGAAAGAATTTTGAAATACAAATCGCATACCTCAATATTCGTAAGTCTATTCATCATAACATCACATTTTTTTATTTTGAAGTCGGTGCCAAGTTTTAACTCATGATCATCGACAACAAAATGCATCTCCTTCAAACAAACAATTTTTTACAAAAAATTAAAACCGGCCAAGTGCAAGTCGGACTCGCCCAAGAAGGGTTTCGTAGCAGCAAGTAACATTACTATATAAAAATTCTTATAGTTCGTTGTAACTTTGATCAATGTTTTAATAATAGTGGATTTTTTTAAAGTTATTGATAAGTTAACATTATAATTAGGTATCTAAATGATGGGATTTTTATTATTAGAAAATAATGGTTCACGGTTTATGCATTAGATTTATGTTTATGAAATTAAATGTTTTTTTTATTTGAGTTGATTGAATGAAAGGTAAATTGCGGTTTACGATTTATGACGTATCAAAAAAAAATACTTACTAAATCTCGTTCAAACCAATTTTCAGTGGAAGTTTGCATGGTAACAATGTACATCATATATTTTTATTAGTTTATAGTTATATATCATTAGAAGTTTTAGAAGTTACAGAGACACTTCCACAGTGGTACAATGTGTGTCCACATTTTACCACTTTGGAAGTGTCTCTCGCGCAAACTATTCAGTTTAGAAAAAAATAATATTAGAAACCTCAATATCATTTTTGAAGACCTATCCATAGATAGATGGTATGGATTTGATGAAAAATATTTTTGAGTTTCAGTTCTAATTCAGTCAATAAATTTTGGGCAACCCCCAAAATTTATTGTTTTTTTTTCAATTGTTGTGTGAGAATCTTAATGCGGTTCACAGAATACATCTACTTACCAAGTTTCAACAGTATAGTTCTTATAGTTTCGGAAAAAAGTGGCTGTGACATACGGACGGACAGACAGACAGACATGACGAATCCATAAGGGTTCCGTCTTTTGCCATTTGGCTACGGAACCCTAAAAACCGACTTCAAAACACTAAAGAGTTAAAAATAATATAAGAATAGGTATAGACAACATCACATTTCCGTTGTGAAGTCGGTGCCAAATTTTAAGACTTTCTAGATCATCGTTTGGCAGCGACTTCAGTACAGAAATGTGATGTTGTCGGTACTTACTCTTATTTTATTTTTTTATTTTCAGTTTTTTTAAAGTCTGTTGTTATTTTTTTTATCGTTTTAGTGATTTAATACCAAAAAATAAACTCACTAAAACATAATTGAAGTATACGACAAAGTGCCAATACATACCTATTGTATATAAAAAATCTAAACGTAAAGGATCCTTTCTTCATCACGTAAATACCTAAAATAGCTTGGAAGAAACATGAAACACGTTGAACGTACCTATAAAATTTAAGGGTTTCCCTCGATTTTCCTGGGATCCCGTTATCAGATCCTGACTTTGATGACAATGGGACCACCGCAGTAGTAAACTCTATCGAATACAAAAAGAATGTTGAAAATCTGTGCACAATAATTGACGGAGTAATCGCGTAACATACACACAAAAAAAAAAACAAAATTCGAATTGATAACCTCCTCCTTTTTTGAAGTCGGTTAAAAATTTTGTGATGTTGTGTGTATTCTTATATTATTTTTAACTTTTTTGATGTCGGCTTCATTTTGTTAAATTATTCTTTATTTATACTCAGAACGCCATATTTTTTAAGTCGTTTTGTTACTTTTTTCTTTGTTACAGCCGGCCGGTATTATTTTTACTAGCTAAATAAAATAACACAAAGTGTTTGTAGATTTGTTCCAGGTGCGAAATTAGATACGTACTGCGCTTCCTGATTTTTTAAGTAGAAATTACTTAACTTTAGAAAGTCTAACAAAAACACTCTTCTTAATTAATTACGTTTATGGGTTTTGAAATTGGGATAGATTTCAGCGACACTGTAAAGCTCGTTCATTTGTTATGGAAGCTTCTTTATGTTATTTTTCTTATTTTAATTCTCATTCTTGATTTTCATAAATCCACTTTAAATTTGGTGAAAGCTTTTATAAATTTATAATTTAAAAAATTTGTAGCCCTTACGAAGCACCACTCTGTTTTATTTATTGAATTAAAATGAATCTGTCAAAAATGTAAGGATTTAGGTAGGTAAGGAAAGACATGGGAGCTTAGATTCTGTTTACCTACCATATAATGGTATCAACATACTATTACACTTTTAATAATACATAAATAATAAGATAAGATAAATAAAAAATGAAAATTACCTTTAACTTTACATCTAGTGATTTTTTTTCACTTTGTCAATAAAATAAATACCATCGGCAAATAAACCTTAAATTTAAAACAGTGCAATAAAAGAAATTCGGAAACAACTTTTTAATTTAAGCGGCTTTAAATAAGTAAATAATATCGTGAGTGACCTGATTTTATATTGTATAAATATTTTTATATTTGAGTAAGTAATTAAAAATAGATTGATAAGGAATATACAAACACTATGAGCATGATTAGCTTGTATAAATATTTATGAGATCCAAATTATAATCAATCGAAGGTATTTAATAACTATAAAAAACACGCAATTACAAAAAAAAATTTTTTTTCAATATTGGCCTATGTAGGTACTTTTGACGTCAAAAACAAATACAAAACTCTTTTTTCGCACCTTGGTTATAATGTCCCGAAAGGTAAAGAGTTCATTCTACCTAAATTTGTTTGAAAATTGGGAGAGCCTTCAAAAGAAGAACAGACGAGGAATTACCTCTACAGCAAAAACTCTATGAGGAATAATACCACTGTTGAATATCGAAAGCTTTCTCATTTTTAAAATAAAATTTCAACTAATTAGATGTAATTCTTCGAATAATGAATTTTATTCATTTTGGAAATTAATTTTCCTTCCTTACAACATTTCCCGCGCGCTAAGTTAGTTTGTAATGGCCTTATATTAACATCTATAAAATCTTGACGGCTCCCGAACTTTTAACATTTGGTATCTAGAAAAACAATTGATCACTAACTTGGAGGGATGCGGCACTATCTTGTCGTAGTTGAAGTTCCTCAACAGCTTGCCCACAGCCTCGTTTATTTCTATCTTGTCGCAGGGACGGTCTCGCTCCTGGTCCCAGTTCATTTTTACGCTGTGTTCACCGTACAGTACAAACAGACGCGGAGGGCGCGCGTGCGGTCGACTCGCGCGCACCGACTATAAAGAGCCCCTTATGCTCCTGCGCATTACTATAAACTCCAGTCGCCACAGATGGCAGTCAGGCGGGTTGATATCGCACCAGTGTTTGTTTACTTGCCCATTATCTGATAATATCTATGTAATCCACACTAAATGGAATACTTAATGTGTTCTGCGAAAAAGCGGAATAAGAAAAATCTTCACCGAATTAATTAAACAGAAGTAGGCAGGTGGATAGGTAATGCCTATAACACCTACTTATTTACAATTCCGAATCTTGTTATGGTATAAATAAAAAATACATTTTAAATGTACGAGTATCTATTTGAAGCATTTATTGAAGAAAACATCTGATTTCTAGTAGACGCTACGAAATACTTCCTTCTGTGCAAAATCTCTACATTTTTACTTATTTTTGTGTATTGTGTCTCATTTCTTATAAGACAGATTTTCAATCGTAACATAAAGATTATGTTACGATTGAAAAAAATAAAGATAGTAGTTAATCCTACGATTTAAAGTCAGCCCTAAACCAAATAAAACAATTGTCTCCTTTTTTGCAAGAGTTTTCCGAGTTTTCATGTTAAATGAGCAATGGGCGGTCCATCGGCGCAGGCGCCGCCTCTCCTCGCCATTGGCGCGTGCCGCCGGCCGTTGTGACGTCACCCGCTATCTGTTCCGTGGCTCAAGTAAGTATACCGTTATGAATCACACAACCACTTTTTGAAGTGACCATAGCGAGCTTTTATGAAAAGTCGCGAAATGCCGTATCGTGCTATACTGGCGGGAATGATATGCCTTCTGCATAATTATAAAGTTTTAATTTAGATTTTTTTTTTCTATATGTGCCATTTTTATGGAAATTTGAATATCTTATAAATCTATATTAAGTATATAAAGTGTTTATAACCAAACTCCTACGAAACGGCCTGACCGATTTTTATCAAATTTTTTGTGTATATTCGGTAGGTATGAAAGGTCGTTAACTATTTTTTTTATACCCCTAAGTGCTAAGAGTGTTTTTTTTGAAAATTATTATGGCGAATCGTAGTTCGCGGTAGCACATAGTACATAATATATTAAAATAAAGCATCAGCGGCGGCGCCCGCGTGAATTTCTTACTCGATTATGTTCTACAACTTTTTATCTTTCTGTTATCAGAAGCTTAATTATCAATTCCCAAATACATAATTATTATTTAAAAATAACGATTTACCATACAAAGTTCCAGTCTTACTTTTATTTCTTGAGGTGATGACTTCTAAAAGCTCCTTCTTACCTACACAGAAAAAACAGATTTCTTGATATGAGACATATTTATTTAATTCAATCAAAACAATTCACTTTGATTCAAGAAAACCATTTTCTCCCTATAGTCGTGAGAGAATATTCTCTTATGAGTGGGCGCGAGACCAAGAAAAATTAGCTCTTAAGTATATTTTCCTAAAATAATACATTAGTTTTTAAACTAAGAACAATCAAATTGCATTAAGCATCCACACCAAGTTAACCTAAGAAAATTTATTCTCTTGTCTACTCAGATACTCTTTAATTAAGAGGAGTGTGAAGTGCCAATTCATGGCTCAAGTATGCACTTTCAAAAATGCAGTTTGTTACACACCGCTTAGAGTTGAAAGTCCGAGGCAAGTGCCTACATTTCATATTGAAAAATTGTTTCGGACGATAACTGTTTTACCCCCAACCTTTACGAAATTAGACATTTTTGTTCTCATTAGATTCAATATACCTTAATCTATGTTTGTACGTTTTGCTTTTTTTATAATTCAGTATAATTTAGTCAAAAAAGATAAAAATGCTCGAGGAAGTCTTTAAGTCTAAAACATGGATATTTAGTTGCTAATAATTTACATTCTGAGCAATATTACTTCAAAATAAAAACGTACAAACCTAGATCTTTATTATATCTACAACAATTCCAAAAATTATGAAAATTTAACTATGTAAAGAGGAAGAAAAGCGTTATCGCTTTTTGTATGAAAATTAACAGCTTCACAATCCTCTTAAAGAAATATTTTACTTCGTGTCAGAGGAAATTTTTATGAATTATGATATAAAAATCATGTTTTAAGATTAAATAATTTTCGAACAACAAAATGTTGTTTAAAATAAAATTTTAACTATATTGGAAGATGTTTTTTCTTAATAAAAGCTATTCATGTTTTGGTTTGATATTTCAGAATCTCACCATAGACATTAATATTGTCTTCTATTAAGAGTTGTGTTATTTCAGTCGGAGAATATTTAAGTATTGTGTTAAGAGGGTGTTCTTTCTCCAGATTGTTCCTCCTCACAATTGCGGGTTAGTGAGGAGGAACAATCTGGAGAAAGAACACCATTCAAATTTTCTTTTGCTTTTGCGATTATAGTGGTTCGATCTTCCCTTGTTTATTGATAGAAGTGATTTAGCGCCATCGCTTGCGCTAACCTTATCCGATCAATATACAAAGGAAGGTCAATCTACTAATCGCAAAAAAAATGAAATTCGTGGGCTGGTGCGGAGGAACATCCTGGAGAAAGAAACCCTCTTATCACAATAGTACTTAAATATTCTTTGACTGAAATAACACAACTCTTAATAAAATTCGCAAGAACAAAAGAAATTTCAATTTCAAGAGTAAAATTTTTGAAATCATAATGTTATTTCAGTAAAAAATAATTTATATATTTACTCAAATATAATTTACATAAATTCAACACGCAATATAACCCACATCTGCAATTGGAGCTGTTGTACGGTGTTCTTATTGACGAGATAAGGTAAAAGACCAATAGGGTAGTTGACTCATGTCAAAATTATTTAAATATTGTTTATTTCTAACAGTATTTGGCATAAGGTTCCACAATATACCGATTTTAATAAATAACAACGAATGATTACTGTAAAATTTTAATTTGAAAATGCTAGAAATAATCTTTTTTTATCTCACGCCGTAAACGCTTTGATATCCTGTGGTCAGGGCCGTGACGTCACTCATATAGTAAACAAAGAAATGTCAAATTTGATTCAACAACTCGTCGATTTGCACTATTCTTTCCTAAAACTGGCAAAAAATCGTCCAAGTCTCCCTTATTATATTTGTAAATATCGTAAATTATTTGTATTAATAGCAAAATCAACCATTGATGTTGGATTTGTGAGAGCAGATAGTACAAATCTTCCGAAAATAGACAGATTGATGGTCAGGAGATTCTTTGTATATCGCTCTAAACAATATAAGTACAGTTTCAATACTGTTATAATGAAGAACGGTTACAAGTGTACTTGTCAAGATTGTCACGCGGCAGAAGAGAGTTGCAAACATGCATTTTTGGTGTGGTTGCACCATCACAGTGAGGAGCTATTTTGTACAGCAGTTGAATGCTATTGGATAGAATTCTATCTCTCAAAAGTCAAATAAACACTAAAAATATTTACTTCAAGAGAAATGTTGAAAAGAAAACATCAGGATCATGTGTCAAATATCAGTGTAGTACTGCAAGAATTTGCAAATGAACATAAAAAGAGAAAGATTGGCAGTTGTTCATTTGTCAAGCATGAAGAAAATTACTGGGAGGAAAAATATATATACATTCACAGACACAGATTGTGACATATTTCTTAAAAAATAAAAGACCTCTTCAATGAAGAAAGAATAAAGTGCATAGAAAACTAAACCACGAATCATCAATACAGAAGTGCTCTTTAGTTCGAGCTTCGTTATAAACAATAACAGCTTCCATGTGTTATAAAGTCAGCCAGTGCATAACACATGATGGTTCTTTTGTTGGGAAGATTTTTGGTGGGAAATCTTGCAGACACCTACGAGTATAATGAAATGTGGATAAAAGTTGAAAGATGAAGATTTGGGTTGAAATTTGCAAAATGTGACCTCATTTCTGATTAATACCCTGTAATAGTATATTCAACAAACGGTATCTATAAAATTAGATTAATACAAAATTGTCATGCTCTTTTACTGAAGATAATGTTAATTATCCTGTCTTCGCCTCCGAGATTTATTCCTTAACCATGCTACGCGCTAACCCTATCGCACAAGTTTTAAAGTCAGAGAAAGAAAACCACTATATCTTCCTCTGTCTAATCACACCTGACAAGCCTCCGCAGTACCGACCTCATTCTTGTCCGTGCGCGCGCGGCGCTCGCACGAGTGTAACAGTAATATAATTTGTGCATGAGTGTAGGTAACCTACGTAAAAAAAAAAAAAAAAAAAGGTATAAATTTACGGTTATTTGCTTATTTGTTAAGTATGCCTAAACGAAAACACAGTGAACCCGAAGAAGATAGATGGCTAAGGAAGATGAAGAGATACGAAGAAAAACTGAATTCGGAAAAACGTAGGGGCAAGCCGGAGGCACATTTTGTACTCAGATGATGGCGAAAATGATGTGCAACCAGAAGAATACTTTTTTACATTCCCGTTGCATTCATCGGGAATCATTTTTATGTCCGTTGTATTCTTCGGATAATATTTTATTATGTTCTCGTTGTATTGAACGAGGAATCATTTTTATGTCCGTTGTATTCTTCGGATAATATTTTATTATGTTCTCGTTGTATTGAACGAGTAAGCGGGTGGACACCGCTCGCCTGGGCCGCCGAGTACGCGCGCGGCGCGACCACGTGCAGTAATACTGGTAATGGAAAATGTGGGTATCCTTTTTTCCCCGCTGCCTAAAAATTTCCGTTGCATTCATCGGAAATCACTTTTATGTCCGTTGTATTCTTCGGATCATATTGTTATTATGTTCTCGTTGCATTCAACGAGTGTACTTAATGGAAAATATAGGGGCTGTCCTTTTTTCCCCGCTGTTTTAAAAATTTCCGTTGCATTCATCGGAATTATTTAAAAATATTTTTTGTGTTGCCTAAATTCTCATTAAATATTTATTAGTATCTTTCACATACAAACCAATATGGTGATAACTGATGACTTACAAACCGATGTAGCGGCCAGGTTTCAAGTCCTATTGCAAAACGGTTTCCAAAAGTGACCAAAGACGAGCATTTAAAAAAAAAAAAAAAAACAATGTATACTATAGTACCTATGGCGAAGGGCCGAACTCTAATTCGGAAGTAAGTGCTATGTTGGTAGACAACAGAATCAACTCGGTAAAGCACTTTCAGCACTGGGAAGGGCACAATCGTGTCTTTTAAAGAAAAATCTTAATATTCCAGATGTAGTTACGTTGAACGATGCAGACACCAATTTCATCTAAGAGTCATTTAAACTTGAAAGGCTCATCGTCCCGAACGCGACAGCAAAGCAGCGGCCAATCCTACCCTCATCGAGCCGGTGGGCCGGGACAGTCAAAGACGTCATACTAACAAGCGAATCGACGGCGAGCAGCCGCGTTCGCACCGCTGCCAGCTTGTCGCCTGCCAGCCCCGCCGCCGCCGCCGCTGCCGCTGGCACCGCCGAGGCACCAGCCAGTCGCGTCGCATCACAACGGTCATCGAACAATCGCGCTACCTGAGCGCGCAGCCGCAAGTACATGCCGGCCGCTTAAAATATTAATTTAGTCAATGAGTGGTGAACTATCACTAGCGATAGGTTTATATTAGACAATGTGTCCAGGATTTCATTTATTGAGGAACCTTATCAAATACCATACAGCCGTGCGCGGCGTTCTTTTTCAAAAAGTTAGTGAATAGCAATTTCTCTCGAATTAAATCATTTATTAGAAATAAAAGCTATTAGGAGATGTAACCCGACAGCAAAACAATTCGTTTATGATATCTTCGTTATTCCTAAAAGCGTGTGCTCTATATATATTAAATCTAAAAATCTGAATTCGAAGTCGAAGTAGGTATCTCATTTCAAAATGGAAGATATCAGAACGGCTACTCGATTTATGATCGAAGACTGATACGTGATTAATATTGATATTTAGGAAGCTTAATTTTTGCTGCCGATTCACAAATCAAAAAAAAAAAAAAAAAAAAAGAAAACATGTTTACGCTTTTATTTTCATGATATTTTGTACGAGTTTCTAGCACTCCCGTTTAGCCTATGTTCCGCGCGATATATTTCACAAAATATTACAGCCAGCTCCTACTCATTTAAGATCTTATGGTCTGCTATCAGTGAGATATCTATGATATGTTGTGTTTAGCAAACTCTGCTGGAGAGTACCTAGAGAACACAAAAAGAACTATTTAATGTCTGACACGATTAGGGTTAGTTATTAATTTAAAAAAAAAAAAAAAGCTTTGTAAATTTTTAGGTTTTATTTTAAACTCTAATAAAATAACATACAATTACCAGATTCAAGCCACAAAAATTTATTATACACATAAAAAATATATTTAAATCTAACAGAATTCGAATAAGGTTCTTTGAACGTTTTCTACGGCAGCATGTCGGCTGTAGTATATGGGTAGTATATACACACAAAATCACTAAAAGTGCTCTTCTTAGAAATACTAACAATTACGACGTTTTTATTACAATTACAGATATTTTATAATAATATGATGATCTCCATTGGTGGCAGATCAATATTCCATTGGCAGTCAATTGAATAAAAAGTCATAGGTACAATTTCGGAATTTTTACGGACGTTTCGACAGCAGGCTAGCTAGCTAGGGTGCAGCTTGTGCCAACGAAAAGACTGGTGGTTTCTGGACCAACATCGAGCGAACCAATCATATAAACTGACTGGAACTACTCGCTGTATATTGTGGGCTAATTTCATTTGCTAAAAATGTCGCTAATTGTGGTAGTCTTTTAAGTGTCGATAACACCACTGCCATATTCTATATAAATAGAATGGGGAGAGTGTAATACCAACACTTAAGTCAAGTTACTAAAATGATTTGGGACTGGTGTGAGAAAAGTAGGTATATTTATTTTCGCGTCTTATATTCGTTACTCGTTAAATATAGAAGCTAACAGTGAATCGAGAAAAATAAACTTCGACACAGAGTGGCAGTTGGGTATCAGACAACTTTTGAAAATAAAACATTTTTTTGGTGAACCATCTATTGACTTATTTGCATCTCGTCTTGCAAACATTTTTTTTGGTGAACCATCTATTGACTTATTGCAAATGTCCCGCGTATATTTCATGGAAAAGGGATCCCTTTGCCTATGATATTGACGCGTTTAAACAGTAGATTAGTCGCAATTTTATTTTTACGCTTTAACACCGTTTGCACTAATTTTTAAAACTATAAACAAAATAGTTACTGATTAAGCCACCGGAATTATCGTTGTTCAACTATAGCCCTCTTAACCATGGTATCCCCTTTTCATATCCCTGGGTGTCACAGAGATTGTGATATTTCCTCCAAGAAAGATCTACTTACTTCCTTTCAGGATGGTACACCATCTGCGCCGTCACCTTTCCCTGCCAGCGTGTGTATTTTCCGGGAAAGCTTTCATGACGTGCCAGAAACAGCCTTAGATGTTGTTATCTTCGATATCACATAACACCGGGTCATAATATAATTCTAGTATAAAGTACTAAAGATATGGTGAGAATTTTGTAAAAAGAATACAACAGATTTTTTTAAATGTAAATACTACATTTTTGTTGGAATTTCTGTTAATGTGTTTTGAAATTTTGAAGTTTAGGTAGAACTATTGTTCTAATGTCACGATAGCAAGTGATCGTTATTAGTTAGGCAGTAGCCCCCTGGTATTATAGTATTAGACTATTAAACGATTTGAAAATTATACAATTAATCTTGAAAAAATGAGTAAGAAGTCAGTCATGTTATTAGCTGGACCAAGGACGCATACAATTTCTCTAACAAAAATACGAAATATTAATAAAGCATATGAAGATCGAGTAATTATAACACTTACAAATTTAATTAAAACATAAGCAATTGGCAAAGCTCAACCGGTTTTAAACTTACTTTTTTTTTATCCCTTTAATATCCCGGTATTTGTCCAGCATCAGTGGTATTAAGTTAAGATATATTGCTGTATCATCTTCAATTCGCTCAGATTCAGAACAAACCTGATCCTCACACATAAGAAACCACGTAGACCTGCTTCATCTCAACCCATTGGGCGCTGATTTTTATAACAGACCGGTATATTAGTTCTGAAACCAATTTTATTGAATCTTTGTCACAATTATAATTATTATTAAGTACTTAAAACAATACTGTCGGTTGATTAGTTTTTTGTTCACAATATTTTGTTGTTTTGAAATTTTTGCTAGAGGCGCAAAAAAAAAAAAAAAAAAAATTGAAATACGTAATAATTATGTTTTGATGTTTTACTGTAATGTTGTTTATTTTTTATTGTCGCAACATTGATTTTATACTCTCTGAACATCTACATGGTTAAGGAATAAATCTCGGAGGCGAAGACAGGATAATTAAATGATCAAACGAACTTACCTGAAGTGAAGTTCGATCTTAATTATCCTGTCTTCGCCGAAGAGATTTAAGGTCCCTCCCTCCCTGAATCTTATCCCCCTATATATCAATGTTGCTCTATTTCTCTAAAAAGAATGAGGTCGGTACTGCGGAGGCTTGTCAGGTGTGATTAGACAGAGGAAGATATAGTGGTTTTCTTTCTCTGACTTTAAAACTTGTGCGATAGGGTTAGCGCGTAGCATGGTTAAGGAATAAATCTCTTCGGCGAAGACAGGATAATTAAGATCGAACTTCACTTCAGGTAAGTTCGTTTGATCATTTAATTATCAAAGACGGAAAACTGTGAACAGTATGCTTAACTGAAGTATAGATGCAGATGTTTTGTGCTAAAACAAACAAAACTTATATACTTTTGTGTTGCTAGCAGTATGTCATTTTGAAAACACTCAAAAGGTGACAATATTAGCTATAATAGGTATTTGTTCTAACAATCTGAATGTCAAAAAACTTATTGATCAAATAGTGTCATTTTGGAAACTATACTACATTTTTCCTAAATTATATGAGTGTTACTTCATAATAAATCACTTTACTATTATTTTGACTTTTATTACCTGCGACCTTAAGGCAATATATACAAATTAATAAATTTGATCTAACTCTATTCAACCTATTTGTACTTTTGGAACATATACTATATTTGAGTAACAATGATAAAAATGAGCAACAAACCTATAAAATGTTATAAATCTTTTAAGGTGTAACAGAAAAATAAAACACATGCATTTCAAATTAAAATATTTTGATTCAACTTAAACCTTTACAAGTCATTATTGTCAAATAAACATAGAACATTTTTTTTAGTGAAGAACATAATGACTAATGTAGTACAAAAATTTATTATGTCATCTTTAGATGTTAGTTAGGTATGTATAAAGTAAAGAAAAAAAATGTCTTTATATTATTTATTTAATAAGAAGGGTCTTGTAAATTAAGAAGAGCACAGGCTGACAACACAGCAATCACATTTAATATATTTGTATACGGCTTTAAAATGGATAACTTGCATATTCTTGCGTAAGCTGTTCTGAAATTTACCAGCCATGGTGGCCAGCAGGTTTAATCAGTGAAGATATAAATCTTTCAGTTTTACCAAACTGGACCTATTTACTTCTATGGTGCTTTGGTATAATGAATACTTGAGTTATTTTGTTGACATAATGTTGTTCTAGTTGACGGGTCACATTTTGATGTTGTGGCTGAGCATGCACTGCTTTGTATTATGTTGCACAACTTTTACTGCCTTATCAATCTCGTTGTCAAGAGGAGAACAGGTTAGTACACAATAGTTCTCATTAAATAACCACTGAAAGCAACAAATTTTAATTAGGTACTCAGTAAATTCAAGTAAAAGTTGTTTAGATAAATATATTTATTATGAAACTTTGATATTTTTGTTTGTATTAGGTACATACTTTTAAATTAATATTCAATTACATAATTATTCAATTGGATATAAGTAAATATTCTTTTATTTGAAACATCATCTAGTGTCAGTGTATAACTTGGATTAAATCAAAAAGGCGTAAATGGTCAAGTTTTCTCTCAGTTTTCTGGTCAAGTTAAAATTTGGTTGGTCGGCTGCAGTCAGTTTTCATTCTAACTGAAAGATAAAAATTTAATTAATTTACATACAGATTTGATTTTACATACAACCTAAAAACTTCTATTTTGTTTAAGTTGAAACTGAAGTACCTACACAGATTGAGTTATTCAGTTATAGTACTTACATTAATGTGATTTTCGCAAAAATACATTTGAGTTTCAGTAGATAGTTACAGGATTTCTTTAAGCGAGTGTTAACCAAATATTTCGCATGTCTATATCACTGGGTACGTCTAATCCACAGATTTCCTGGAGTCTTTATATTCCTGTTCTATTGTCCCGTTCCATATACAGTTTTACTATATTTTGTGATATTTAATAGAAAGTATTGTTTTTGTGAGGTTATTTCGCCCCCGTGCTTTGTTTACTATAAGACTGACGTCATTGCCACAGATAATGAACAGACTATCATGGCTGACCGTGTTTTCGGTCCAAAATTGAAAATCTTAATTTAAAATAGATTTTTTGCACTTTTTAGCCATCGAAAAAAATAATATTCATGTGCTATAGTCTAATACAACAATTATGAACATTTTAAGCCCTACTTTAAAAAGGGTCAACTACCCTATTGGGGTGCGATGTCAGACAACTTCCTTGTGGTGCACCCTGGGCAACCCGGCAGTTTTTTCTGTCGCGGGCTAATAGTCTGATCAGAGGCCCCCCATGGAAGGGGCGTGGCATGGCCGGGTTCAACCTGGCGGGCCACTTCGTGTGGCCACCCGCTTCATGCGGGGAAGGGCGAAGTCCCCTCTTCTTGTGGTAATAAGAAGTGTGGCTTTCGCCGGAAGCCGGTTTCCGGCTGCTGCCTTCTGTGGTAGCAGGGTTGTTGTGAGTTTTCTCGCCATGGCGCTCCGCGCCTGTAGGGGATTTCCCCAAACTTCGGCTCGCCGCGCGGCGGTGGATCCAGTGGGGTCTGCCGTCGGGCAACCCGTTACCCGCACTGAGCGGGCCTGGAGTCCGGCGCACAGAGCATCGGGCTGCGTGGAAGAAAACCACAATAAAAAATCACCCCAACCCAAAGGTGGCGTCTCCGTGCCGAGGGGGTGCATGGCTGGTGGGAGAACAGGCCAAGCGGAGAAAGGGAGTGTATCCCAAAATACATCATAATGGAATTTGGCAACAACGATAAACGTCCCCAGGGGGTATCAGTCCCCCCCGTATAGGACCGCGTAAGGCTGCTGCGGGCAGCCAGGCGTATCTGGGGCTGGCTCACCCAAATTCCTCCCTTCCGAGTGTCGATAATAACCCATGCGAACCCGTTGAGAGCGGGCCACCACCGGTATCCGGGCCGGCTGGTGGAAATACCATCGATCTAACCGAGGCTGCAGGAGAATTACAACCCCCGACGGCGGATCCCGGGTCGTCGAGGGGTAAAAATGCGACCGGACGCAAAGGCGGAAGAAAAAGGGTTGGGATTTCTGAGCTCATGACGAACTATGAGGGTTCAGACATGTTTCCGATCTCGGGAGAGTCTGACTACCTGTCGGAAGGCTCTTCCTTAATGAATACGGACAGTGGCACTAATGCACCTCGCACTCGTCGAAAGAGGAGTCGGGAAGTAGGAGAAGATAGTGATGATCCTTCTGTGGAAAATGTTCCGCTATCTTCTTTTAGGTTACCAAAACCAAAAGGCAAGCGAGGCAGAAGCCGCCCGCCAACCACGGGCGAGTACGTAGGATTGGCGAAGGCGAAGGCGGAGTACTTGAGGCAGGAGCGCCTGGAACTCCAGCTTCAGGCTGAAAGGGAGCTTTTAGAAATGCCCATGGAACAACACGAGAAGTAGATCCCCCGCATTACCACCTGCGGCCGAGGTTCTCTCCCCTCTTGAGGAGAGCGGTAGCGACGACCTAACGCTTACTGTCACCGAGCGCATGGGCCACGCTATAGGAATTATTAACTTTGTAGCGGAAAGGTCCTCTAATTTAAAGGGGACCTTCATTAAAAAATTGAAGACGGCGGCGGCAAACCTGATGGAGAATGCCAAAACGCTGGCGGCGCGCACCGTCTCAGACGAGACAGAGCGTCTGCTACGGGCTAACCGCCGCTTAGAAGAAGACCTCAAAACCCAGAAAGCCAGGATCGCCGAACTGGAGGCGAAGATGGAAGATCTTCGGAAGAGAAACCCACCACCACCACGTTTTTTTTTATTGCTGAGAGTTGGCAAACAAGCAAATTGCCCACCTGGTGGTAAGTGGTAACAGTCGCCTATAATACATGTAGCTCCTGTGAGATTCGCAGCAAAACTGCAACCCCCACAAGAACCACAGTGTACGTTGCCAACTTGTGACACCAGATGTAAAGTCACAGTACCCAGTAATTTCACTGCCATATCTTACCCTTCAAACCGGAACACAGCAATGCAAGCACTGCTGCTTTGCGGCAGAAATAGGTAAGACGGAGGTACCTAAGCAGACGACCCTAGTACAGAGTCTCCCTCCAGTACGTCCTTCTCCGATGAACCCAGACGAGAAACTAGCTCCTCATAATATCGAGGAGCTAGAAAACAAGTTGATGGTGCGCATGGTTTCGCGACTCAACGCCAGGTTCGAGGGGTTAGAGCCTAGGCTAAACCCCTAGCCGCACCTGCGCCCCACTCTACATCACGAAAGACGAGCCGGAGTGAACACCTCTCTCACGGCCGATGTGACGAAGACACCAGCTGCGCTTGCAGCTCGGAAGCCCGCTGCGAAAGGCGCTCGCTTTGCGCTCAAGACTGCGGCTCCAACGAAAAGGCGCAGACCAGCAAGGGGACAGAAAGCCGCTGCGGAGAAATCTGCTGCGAAGGAGCCACGCCTACTACCGCCGACCCCGTCCAACACGGAAGAGGGTTGGACCACTGTAGTTAAACGCGGCCAAAAGCAAAAAAAGAAAGCAGGATGGCATACCGGCAAATACCACCATGCCGAAGCAGCCCGTTCCGCCACCAAAGAAGAAGGTACCACCACGGCTGCCGAAACTGCCTGCGCCGAATACGGCCGCAGTGGTGCTTTCTTTGCAACCAGACGCCGTGGAGAAAGGCCACTCTTACGCCCAGGTGATTGCGGCCGCCAGGGCCAAGGTAAGCCTCGCGGAGCTGGACATAGAGGGAGTCCAGTTCCGTAGGTCTTTGACTGGGGCGGCCATAATCCTCGTAAGGGGCGAGAAGAAGGAGGCGAGCGCGGTTGACTTAGCCGTCGCTCTAAGGAGGGTGGTTGATCCGACCATTGCGCGGATCACCGTACCCACCAGGATGGTGGAATTGTTGGTCTCCGGACTGGACGAGTCCGTTCAGCCGGAGGAACTGAAGGAGGCACTCGCTAAGACCGACGAGTGCCGCTACACCATGGGCACGGCGTGGATGTGCTGCCCGGTGGAAGCGGCCGCCAAGAAAATAGACTCTGCCAAGAGGCTGCTGGTGGGATGGTCCGCCGCTAAAGTGAAACTCCTGCAGCCCCGCGAAATGCGGTGTTTCAGGTGCCTCGAATCGGGACACCTGAGGGTTGACTGCAGGGCGGAGGAGGACCGGAGCAATCTGTGTTACCGGTGCGGAGAGGCAGGGCACAGGGCGTCGTCGTGTTCATCGAAGCCCAAATACCGTTTGTGCGCGGCGTCCGGAAAACCGGCGGACCACCGTCTTGGGGGTAAGACCTGCTCTGCCCCTAAGGCCCCTATAAGCAGGACAAGGAAGAGGGCAGTGCCAAACCGGCCACCCGAGACCTCAGATGGGATGGAGATGGAGGTCAACGAGGACGTCATCGGGGCCCCCATCATCCAGGAGGAGGCGGCCGCGGGAGGGGATATTCCCCGCGCTACAAATGGTCTCCAGCCCCAGGGCACCTAGTGCCGGGACGTTATCGGGGTGTAAAGCGGCGCACAACACCTGCGCCGCTCATTAAGCAGCAGAGCCACGCGCCTCACGGGCGTAGCGCGAGTCCGGCAACGGATGACTCACGGGCAGGGGGTCAGCGGGAATAAGGCCGCGCTGTTTTCCCCTTTCCCCTGTCTCGCGACGGATGGAGGAGCTGCAGGGGGGCTTTTAGTGGATAGGCCCGGGCCGATTACGGTCTGGAGAGTCCCACATATCCTCGTGGTTTGGCTCGACCACGAGGAATGCGTAAGAGCATTTTCCCCCTCCAAAAAAAAAAGGTAAAAGACCAATTAGTCGTCAGGTTTTAAACTTTGCTCACATTAAAGCTGTTGTAGACTTAACAATCTAAAACTTCGATAGTTTGCTAAAATATTTCTTGTAGTTTTCAGAGGCAAAAGTGGTTTTTAAATAAACTTAATTAATAATATATTGATATATATAAAAAGTAAAAGGAGCCAATTGTACCAATAGTCGGCAGGTTTGTCGCAGTAAAAATATATGTATATGTTCGTTTTATTTTTTATATAGGTCCGTTATAGTAAAATAACTCGTCTTAACAAACAGGTGACAGATATCCCTAAAATCATTTAACACACCTGAGATGGTTGAATACTCGGTACATCTCCTAACGGAAGCCATAACAGCCTATTATACAGAGAGCTGCCCTATGAAAAAAAGACAATAAAGTACCCTAGTGGCATCCATAACTTGAGGAACTCAGGTGTAAAACAAGAAAACTATTCAATAAGGCGAAAACGCCCCTGGACTGGGAGCGATATAGAATGGCCTTAACTGAATACAACAAATAAATTAGAAAGGCAAAGAGACGCTTGTGGAGAAGATTCAGCGAGGAGATAAACAATACTCCTCAAGGAGCGAGGATCCACAAAATCCTAGCCAAATCACCATCTAACTAACTGTAACTTTTAAAGAAACCAGATGGTACTTACACTGAGACAGAGGAGAAGACGGTTGACGTACTAGCGACTACACACTTCCCTGGATCAATTACTCTTCATGAGTACTATGACTCTGAATGTTCCGATCGCCTCACCAGACCCACAATGGAGGACTGGAGAAGAGCCGTAAGGAATATCAGACCATACAAAGTAGACTGGGCTATTGACCCATTTAAGCCCTTTAAATCATCCAATAAAAGTGACTCCAGACCAAGGTCAATGATTGTAAGGATTTTTTTGCCTATCGCGCTGGCCAGCGTCGTAAACAAAATGCTGACCAGCGCGACGGCGTAGGAGGTTGGCGCGCCTTGTTCTGCGAAGACAGGATTTCGCAGAAGTAGGCAGGGCGCGGGAGAAAGACCCTCAAGCCGCCCCGCTCCACCGCCAGGAAGGAAATAGGTCTGGGGCCCGATTCTCAGTTTTATATAGATATCTCTAATTCGACATATCTCTATTACTTTGCATCTCTACTAATAATCTCACAAAAATGTCAATGATATGAAATAATCGTATTTTCGCTGGCAATAGAGATGTATGTCGAATGACTATGACGGTGCGGTCCGAAATTTGATATCAGCGCTCCTGTGTACTTTTTGCATGCGAACAGTCGGTTCTAAATTGCTCATAATATGCGCTTTTGCGGTATGACGTAATCGATAACGTCACTGATTGATGCTGACAGTGATAACAGAAAAGAGGAGTGCACTGTCTCTAGAACTATCAATGTCAAAGTTAACGTTAGTTTCCCGCGGAGTTTAACAATATCATCTCACTTTCGGCCATTTCTCACAAAGTAAACTAATTCAGTATTTTATCCAAAACTTGAGATTGGCAGAAATGATTGTCATTATGACCTATTGCCATATTCAAAGAAGTTGAAGTTGAATTTGTTCGAATTATTTTTTTCGTTAAAATCTACAATAGATACAGAAGTGCTCTGTAAAGATACTGGAGGGTCAATACATGTCGCCCTCCAAATTTTTCTTTTCACAGATCGAAAGCTCGGTCAAATTGATCTTAATGCATACGTCCGTGAGCAGTGCCAACGATTTGAATGGGTTTGTTCTGTTTGCATGCATGCAAACGTTTATTGTTGTCTGATTATGGACCACGCACCCTAAATAAAAATGAATGGTTACGTTTTGTTTAAGCCTCGTTGACATGCTCAAAGTCTTCTTTGACAAAGTAGCTACGATAAAATAGCTTTGATCAAAGTTTACTTTGATTCCAGTTGATACCTACATTGTTTATTTTGACCAATTTTGTTCTTTTTGTCATCCTTCATAGTTTGCATATTATTATCTTTAAAAATGTTACTCCAGTATAGTATAATGAGAAGCTTAAACAAAAAAAAGGGAAACCCCGCAAACGGAGAGTTTGGTTTGTCCACTTTCCTTTAACACGAGATGTGATCGATATTTATACATTTGGCGCCATTTTGTTTCGTTTTTTACGTTAGGGTCATTCTACTATGCAAGAAATAAAAATAATTAAATCAGTTTTTTCATTTATTTAAGAACTTTAAAACAACCATTAAAATTTAACCTCTATGAACACAACGTAACAATCTTAGAGATCAATTATAATAATTAAATGAAAAAGAGCCACTTTTTGGTTTTTGCCTATAGACAAAAGTGACAACAAAGTCTACAGAAATGACCATTCTAGGTCAAACAATCTGAAAGTATTAGATATCCTAGGAAAAATTTACAGATATTAAAATAATACTTTGAATTCTATATATTGCGAACTCAAGAAACTAAAATTTGTTTATAAATACTGTTAATAAAAACAAAAAATTTTTACAAAAAATAAAACCGACTTCTAAAACACTAAAAACTTAAAAATAATATAAGAATAGGTACAGACAACATCACACTTCTATATTGAAGTCGGCGCCAAACGATGATCTCCTAGAAAGTGTTAAAATTTGTCACCGACTTCAATATAGAACTGTGATATTGTCTGTACCTATTCTTATATTATTTTTAAGTTTTTAGTGTTTTAGAAGTCGGTTTTATATTTTGTAAAAAAAATTTTTTTTTTACTTTTTAGTGAATGAAATCTTTTCAGTTAAAGAAATGTGTGTGTGTTTTCCTCTATTTTCTATGGGATCCCATCATCAGATCCTGACTTTGGTGACCATGGGACCACCCTTGCAGTATACTCTATCGAATACAAAAAGAATTTTGGAAATCGGTTTAAAAATGACGGAGTTATGAGGTAACAAACATAAAAAAAAATACAACCAAATTGATAACCTCCTTCTTTTTTGAAGTCGGTTAAAAATAACATTCGTCGATAGAAGTGACGTCATTTTTATCGATATTTTTCTATGTGAAAATATCCTCATCGCTAGAAGAAGATATATCCTTTTGTTTCTTTTACTTGGGCAGTAAACATTATCACTTTGTGCCAACAGTTTTCCAATAGTAGAGTCACTATGTGTAGCATTAGAACCTGTTAACTCTGCGTGTAGCCCCTTGAAATTTTAAATTTCGTCTTCACTTTAATCGTCGCTCCCGTAGCACATATCACAGAAAGAAAGACGCTTGACTGTTATTCGAGACAATTCCAGCGAATATTATTGCTGATCTTGAAAGCAAGCAAGACTCTGCTCTGGATTGTTGCAACTGGTTTTATTAAGAGGAAGAGGCTCGTGAACATAGGATTCTAGTTGGTCGAAAAAAATTTTAATAGCATTACTCCAACCTAAAGATGAAAAGAAGTTTGCTAAGGATTACAAACACACAACATAATTTAAAACGTTAGGATTAATTTTGCTCCAAGTGAGTTGTCGAATAGCAAGACTGCCCATGAATGATGAGATATTGCTTTCTGACAAAATGGTAGGAATATGGGCGACATGAGTATCATCTATCAGAAGAATGGCGACTCCTGTTAACTTTTATTGTAATCAATTTATTAAAATCGGAAACATCATGACCCTTCGCTACACTTGCAACAGCAGTCCTCTTGACACATACTCCAATCCAAATCTATTGGGAGCGCCTTCTCCATGACCGCTACTATTATTACTCCAAGGTCCGACCCATACTATATTTTCTACTCCAAGGTCCGACCCAATGTAATTCACCATAAAAAAATATGGATTTATTTTAGTACTGCGTCGTTGGGCCATCGCTTTGAAAATGAATGGTTTTAAGTTTTTAATTTTCGGAATCTCACTTTTATTTTGTTCCAAAAGTAGAGTCAAATGAGCGCGGATTTGAACAGCGTCATGTTTCAGGTTCTTGGACACAAACTTCTTAGTGGGTCTCTGTTCGCTCCATATATTTATTTTATTTAAGTACAAAACGGAAATGTGTAACGAGATTTGTAGTTTTGATGCTCCAAAATGAGCAGATTGCACTTGTGCAAAAATAAACAAGTAGTATTCAGCAAAGTTCATGTGAAGGAAGGCATTTTCTGTCTTTTCGCCATCTATTTTCTTATTTATCTTTAGTCATATTTGTCCTCTCTTTCCACTCTTTCTCTTTGCTGTCACCTACGCCTTTCCTTCTTTTTTTGTCTCTTAATTTTATTCTTGGCATCTAAAATTAGGAAATAATATATTTAAAAAATAAATACCTATAGAAATAAACTAGGGTTGCCAACCCGAAATTTAAAAAACTAGGATTTGAAGTTGGAAAAACCAGGACAATTCAGTGTCAAAACAGGACGCAGTAATAGAGTTGCAATAGTTAAATTAATAATCATATGTTGTGAAAATAGGTGAATTGAAATTCAAGATATTAAAATAATCATAAACTATTTTAATAAAAGTATTTGAATAAAATTATACGAAATTAAAACTAGTTATCAGAAACCGACTTCAAAAACTCTAAAAAGTTAAAAATAATATAAAAATAGGTACAGACAACATCGCACTTCTATATTGAAGTCGGTGCCAAATGATGATCACCTAGAAAGTCTTAAAATTTGTCACCGACTTCAATATAGAAATGTGATGTTGTCTGTACCTATTCTTATTTTATTTTTAAATTTTTAGTGTTTTTGAAGTTGGTTTCTGATAACTAGTTTTAATTTCGTATAATTTTATTCAAATACTTTTATTAAAATAGTATATGATTATTTTAATAGTGTTTTTGAAGTCGGTTTTTATTTTTTGTAAAATATTTTTTATTTTTAAATTTTTTGTGAAAGGTGAGCTGTATTTAAATTAGGGTTTCCCTCGATTTTCATGGGATCCCCTCATCAGATCCTGACTTTGGTGACCTTGGGACCACCCCAGGAGTATACTCTATCGAATACCAAAAGAATTTTCAAAATCGGTCAAGAATTGGCGGAGTAATCGCGTAACATATACACAAAACACGTTGGACACACCTAAAAATTTAAGGGTTTTCCTCGATTTTTAGGGGATCCCATCATCAGATCTTAACTTTAGTGACCATGGAACTACCCATGGAGTATACTCTATCGAATACAAAAAGAATTTTGAAAATCGGTCCACAACTGACCTCGTAAGCGCATAAAATACACACAAAAAAAACATATGCATCGAATTGAGAACCTTCTCCTTTTTTGAAGTCGGTTAAAAATATAAAGCAAGCACTTTAGTTTGTATCATTTTTTTAAAACTAAGGTTAGTTATAGTCTAATATTAACTACAAACTTATTAATTTTTAGTATACTTTTCAACCCCAACAATTTCTTTCTTATACCTGAAGATGAAGTAATCAAAACCGGTCGTACAAAATAGCAAATTCAAACAGTAAAATAAATAGTGGAAAAAAGTGCAAGAAAACCATGGTTTTATTCAATATGAACATTCAGTTCCATCTAGAAGTCACAACAATAAATGTTACCCAACAATTCCCTTCAGTATCTATGGTTGAGTTAACAAATAATCATAAAATTGCGAATTTTAAAATTAAATATCCCAAGACGCTGCTTAGAAACTATTCAGGACATCCCAGGATAAAAACTAGGACATGTCCTGGGAAAACAGGACGGTTGGCAACTCTAAAATAAACGCACATTTGCTATAGCTTACATGTCTAGTAAATAAACCCTATACAGGATGTCCCAAAAAATAGTGTCAAGCGTAAGTCCAGAGTTAGAGCACCTCTTGGAGTACCCGAATCACCCCCTGTATGTTCCGCGATTATTCGTAGTTTTCGAGTAATAATTTTTTTTCTGACTTTTTGAAAATTTTGATCCAAAGAACTTAAAAATTTTAAATAAAAAAATTTGAACATATTTTAATGTTTTTCCTTTTTGCCACTGAATCTTTAGTGCTTCTTTTATGTCTAAAATAATCAGCTTCGTAACTTTAGTGGAAATTTAGAAAACAGTAGTGTAAAGTCAAAATTTGAATGTTAGTGAATAATTACTTAAAAATTCATCTTTAAATTAAAAATCTAAACAGGCGAATTCATGGTTTCTAAGTATGTGTAAAAACTTCTCTAGACTCTCTGCTTTCATAATCATTTAAAAAAAGAAGTACTTAATAGGGCTACTTTGGCTTAAATCGGCCATCAAAGACAGCGAGGTGAAAATTTCATAAAATTTACCAAATTCCTATCAGATGATAAAAAAAATATCTGGTCTTTTTATAATTTCTAAGGTTCAGATTAATTACAATTTAGCAAAAATTAACTACATGAAACCCATATTTAAATATTTTTCTCGCGGATCACATCGGTTGTAGTGTTGGATGTAACGCAGTACTTAACTGCTAAAAAATTGCCCGAGTGAGAGGATATGAAAGAGACCGCATTATTGCTATCTCTCTCACTCTCATTGGCGAAATGGATAACTGTAACTGAGGAATGCTATTCTTTGTGACAAGGGGATGAGGCGGGGGGTGTAGTCCGAGCGCCTATTGTGTTCTGGCGCCAGTCGTTTGCCTGCTTTTGTTTGCGCCTTACGTACGATACGCTCATTTGTGATTATTTGACGAACTTTGCTTTCTTTACGGACCTTGAGTGCGATTACGATTTGGTTTTGTGTGAATACGGGATTTTGACAAATTTGGCATTCTTAACGGACTTTTCAAGCTCTTCATTTTGTGATGTCTTTTTCATCGCAAGAATATGCTCTTATGCATTACTTTTATGGATATGCAAGAGGAAATGCTTCTGAAGCAGCCAGGTTGTTCCGGCAGCAAGTACAAAATGGAGGTGGACCTCAGCCTGAAACTTGGCCTGATCATCGCATGATTTTAAGAGTACATAACTCTTACATGGAAGGACGCCTACCAGGTAGAAGATTGGGGCGCCCATCTGAAATGAGTGACCCAGATACTGTCCAATCAGTGGTCGAAGAAGTGGTCAGAGATCCATCAGTTAGTGTAAGAACAATAGAACGTCGAATCGGAATTCCGAAATCACAAGCACATCGAATACTTCATCAAGAGCGTTTTCACCCATATCACATCCAGAAAGTTCAGCAGCTCAAGCCCGCAGACTACCCGAGAAGGGTGGCATTTTGTCAGGAAATGTTACGGAGACAAGCTGAAAACGAAAATTTCTTTAAAAATATTCTATGGACTGATGAATCAAATTTTAAGCGATGTGGGGTGTTTAATGCGCATAACTACCATTCGTGGAGTATTGAAAATCCACACCTCACAAGGGAATCTAATTTCCAAGAACAATTTAGTATCAATTTGTGGTCAGGCATCCTAAACGGACAGCTAATTGGTCCGTTCGAACTACCGGGCCGACTGAACAGCGAGGCCTACTTGCAATTTCTACGACGTGATCTCGGCGTCTTATTAGAAGATGTAGACCTATTAACGCGGAGAAATATGATTTTTCAAAACGACGGCGCTCCATGCCATTTTGCTAGAAATGTTAGACAACATTTGTCTGAAACATTTCCAGGCAGATGGATCGGTCGTGGAGGGCCCATTGCGTGGCCGCCACGGTCCCCCGACTTGAACCCCATAGATTTTTTCGTCTGGGGATACTACAAAGAATTAGTATACGCCAAGGACATTACAAACGTCACAGTGTTAAGAACAAAATTAAGACAAGCGGAAGAAACAATAAAAAACAACAGAATTGCATTTATAAATTTAAAAGAAAACTTTTTTAGACGATGTAGAATATGTATTGAGCACGAAGGTCGTCATTTTGAAAACTTTCTTTAAGCGATCGAATAATAAATACTTTGAAAATAATGTTTTGTTTCATTTATTAAGTTATAATAAACCTTCAAAGGTTATTAAAGATGGCAGCAGGAACAGTTATTTTTGACCTTCAAATAATAAATTTTTAGCTTTTCTACAATCATTTTTGGTTTATTAATAAATAATTGGAATTTAAAAAAAAAATTATTCAGAAGTCGAGTTTTATGAAATTTTCACCTTGCAATTAAGTACTTTTTTTTTTAATTATTATGAAAGCAGAGAGTCTAGAGAAGTTTCTACACATACTTAGAAACCATGAATTCGCCTGTTTAGATTTTTAATTTAAAGAAGAATTTTTAAGTAATTATTCACTAACATTCAAATTTTGACTTTAGACTACTGTTTTCTAAATTTCCACTAAAGTTACGAAGCTGATTATTTTAGACATAAAAGAAGCACTAAAGATAATTCAGTGGCATAAAGAAAAATATTAAAATATGTTCAACTTTTTTTATTAAAAAATTTTAAGTTCTTTAGATCGAAATTTTCAAAAAGTCAGAAAAAAAATTATTACTCTAAAACTACGAATAATCGCGGAACATACATGGGGGTGATTCGGGTACTCCAAGAGGTGCTCTAACTCTGGACTTTCGCTTGACACTATTTTTTGGGACACCCTGTATAATAATGTATGGTGGTGCCCAAGGTAGACACCACCACGTCGGCGATTCACCGACTTCTGGGTTGCTGATTTTTATTCACCGAATACCAGCTCTTAGAAAATTGATGTTACTTACCTTGGATCCGATTGGTCTCCGTATGTAGCCGGTGGACTTCCTGAGCTAGCCTAATCCTCTAACAATGTCATGACATTTCGACCCGACTCGACTGACATGTCACATGCGGCCGGCCGCCAAAAAGGCTCTCACTGCACAGACTACAATGCAGTGTTGCCACTCGCTCTTCCTCGAGCGTGAACAATGTAAAATAATTCTTGTCTAAAATATAACAATATTAAAACTAACAACCATTAGTAATGTAGTCACTCCTGTCGACACCCGTCACTTCTGTTAACAAGGAAATCTGAAAATGCAAATCTTCATTTACTGGCAAAATACTTGTATAAGAAGACCTAAGATAAGAGAAGATTATCTACATTTTTATTGTATAAAAATATTTAATTATTTCTCATGTATAAAATCTTAACTTAACACTACAATAATGATGCAAAAGTCACTTTAGTCGAAATACCGTCACAACTTTCGACATATTTATAGACAAGAGTGACATCGACAGAAGTGACAAAATCAAAATAAAACGACTCAGTGCCTGAAGTTTTGAGGTTATGTATATCCGGCATAAATGTAACCATAAACAAATAAAAATAAACAAGGCCATCAGGAAAGAAACACTGTGACATATTACATACCTTTTTTGTGGACTTATAAGAAGTGACACCTCAACTTTGACATACCTGTAGTCTCAATATTAAACTTATTTTAAAATCTAGTCCTTTTGAAAAAGGTGGGCATTGGGGCTGCCAAAACAGGGAAAAAAATGTTGCTAGCATCAAAATTTCATTTTTTTACGGGCCAAATATTACTTGTAGACAGATGTGATGTTTGTTAACGGTTGTTGAATCTTTCATAATTTCGGGGTTTATAGTAAAAAAATAATTTTCACTTACTAGCTAAGGAAACACGGATATTAATGGTTAACATTTATAAAGGAAATCTTTAATTATGATTTAATTTTATTTTTAATTGGTCATCATAGTTATAGAAAGAAAGAAAGAAAGAAAAACATTTATTGATCACAAACAATAAAATACACGAAAAAACAGATACACATAATGGCCAATTAGGACCCGACCTCAGTATAAGCTGCATCAGACATGTCTGATGCAGCGCTGGTATTCTGGCCGGGCCTAAGTGGGGTGTAAGATTATAAACAATAAAAACAGAATTAGGGAAAAACATAGGTACACAAAACACACAAAGAAATAGAGAAACACATAAGATCGAAACATACAACATACAAATCTATACAAAACAAAACAATACAAATTAATGGTGCCATTAAATTCTTGAGCATTCCATCCAAACATCAGAAGCCCAATTCACGTAATCATCATTCACCAAGATTGAAAGTTGACCACATTGAAATTGTATTGTGAATTGATCAAAAAATGGTATTCTTCTAACTAAATAGTAGAATTAAATCACGTTAAGATTTCAATGTCATCTCGATATAATCTCATACTAGTAAATTTTTGAACGTATTTCGATTCTCAGTTGCCACAAGAATTTGCGTCGTAATGTTGGCACTACGCTCAAAATCTTGTATAGCCTATGCTAATAACTGGCTGAAAAGACTATGTTCGGGCCAGAAAAGCGTTAAAGCCTGGAAAAAGAATTTAAAATTAAAAAAATAATAATAATTCATTTAGAATAAAATCCAATAAAAGGAGGTAAAGCAGATTAAACTAAACTAAATTTAGTTTTAGTGCTGTCAAATTGTATTTTCTGTTAAAATTTTCGAACAAAAAACACGATTTGACAGTACTAAAACTAAATTTAGTTTAGTCTATTCCAATTAATGCCAACAGAATTGACGAGAGCCTTTTTAAACTCTCGCTCACATAGGCTGAAGGCATCTGCAGCAAGGCGACGATTGCGTTGGGTACGTTGTTGGTTGTCGTTCCCTGGCTCTTCGTCTAGCAGTAGCCATGGCAGTTCGGTGTGCCACAAATAAATAATGCCAACGAAGTCCGGAATCGCTCATTTTTAATGGTAGAAATGAGAATCCCAAATTCACAGAAAACCACAAAAACTGTACAAAAACTACTTTGTGATAACTTCAATACAATCTAATGTCAGTATGGTTACGATCAACTTTCAAACTCAATATTGACATTTAAATAGTTTTCAGAATACCAATTTTCGGCCAGAATCCAAGTCATTTTTTAGCAGAATGCCGATTTTAGTGTAAATTAAGTCTCGGTTGCATTACAATTAAATTGCATTCTTTGACAGATCAACGTCAAACTTTTAGTGTACGAGAATGCCATTGTTGATGCAAATATCGAGATTAGATCGGAACTGTATTTTTACAAAATTTTAGTTACGTGAATTGGGCTTCAGATCGGAACCTCGCTACGTAGTACTATTATCTATTCTGTGCTTCGCCTTAACATCATGGGTGCCATCCCTGCTAGCGTCAATAGCGTAGATACATAGTCACGTCTGTGTCAAAAAGCTAACGAAACGCGATGATGCTAAAAAAGTTATGCTGCGAGTCTGTGCAAAACGGAACGCGCCTACATCCTGCCCGTCAGGGTACTGGGTATAGTGTTCTGTGATCTTGCCACGTATTGCCACCTCAGACTATAGAAAAAAAGAGGACTCGGCATAACGAACGTAGTTATAGGAATGTGATGTATTTCGACGGCATAGTTACTGACATATTGGCATCTCTTTTTAACTAATGAGGATAATCATAAGTAAAAAAGGACAACAGTAGTTTTATCATTACCAAAAATGGCAACATTATCTTGGCGACGACACAGAATACCTCACTGCGGCCGGTCGCCATGTTTTGTCACAGTACTCACAATGAACAACAAGTACATCAGTTGTCATCGCGACTTGTTTGTTTCAGTGTTTTGAAGAAAATTTTGTTATTAGGCGAAAATTGTGCTTGTTTAAAGTGTTGAACTTGCATAATACTGCATTTATTATGGGTAAGTGCAGTGTGTTAGGCTGCCGCATGAGCAAGCAAGCCGCCATCTTTGTGCCAGATTCACATTTAGGTATGCACGTTTTTTTCGTAGGTATTTCATGTCTATTTTTTCCTTAGTCTGAGATTGCCACATATGGCTTTGACATATTCTAGTCAGTGTTTTTGTGATAGAACGCAACCTAAAATATTGAACAAAATTATAAAAATGAAAAAAGTGTGCGTGTATTCTACGTGTGTACGTTAATAAGCTTATTAGATTAAAAGATTTGTGTGGGAATAAGAGAATAAGAGACCGGAGTCAGGAGCCCAACGAGACTACGCCTATTCACTGAAGGTTGTGGAAATTGGAAAAATACATCGGTATTTTTCGGAAGTTGATGCGAACAGTCGACAGTACGTGATGTGTCACGTATTGTCGACTTATTTTTTTTAAATTAAATGTACTTATACATTGTTGTTTTATATCTGGGCTGATAAAGAAACGAGCATATTTGATTTTAAGAAAAATAACCCTACCCTAAGTAACCCTTAGAATTATAGTTCTGAAACTATGACCAACGAACAGTGACCCAAGCACGGCCGAGGTCTCGACAGAATCGAATGCTTTCTCAAAATCCACAAACGCCAAGCATAGTGGCAGATAAAATACCACGTGACCATATAAATTACCACGTGGTAAAATATAACTCATTAACCCAAATAACGACACGATGTAATTAAAGTAACTGCAAAAATACCACGCTGGAATTCTTGAAATCGATTACTTGCCCGCCTAGTTAATTACCTAGTAACCAACCTAAATTACCTACCTATTGTTCCTATTCACAGTGACTCAAGGAATTATAATCATAAAGTGACAGATAGCATTACACTTTATTATAACAAATGATTATCTATAGCACAATATTGTTTACATCTCACCCCTTCTCTATTTCAATATACCTTTATTACTTAATTTTATTACGTAGGTACGGCTTCTGGTAGCTGGTAGTCAGTGTTTATTTTATTACCGAGCTGGGTAGATGTATCTAAGCGTGTTCCATTAATTTATATTACGTACTGAAACTTTACTCACAGAAGGTTCCTCCAGACTAAAGGAAACACGCTTGAAACATCACCACAGTCATGCATCTGTGGTAAAAGTCATAGTTCTTAAATTAAAATCATAGAGTTCTAGTTTTTTCTCAGTGCAGTGTCACAGTTTGACATTGACAGTGTGCGAACGAGTCTTCATCTTCATCTTCACTTCAGTTGTGTTGTTGTGTTGGTTGAATAATTTTCTAGTTTCTGAGATTACGCACTAAAATTGTTAAATTTTGTTTAATTAAGACATAAGTGTGTTATTTTTTTTAATTTGTCGTAATCTTACCTACAAAAATATGAAAATAGCAATAGAGGGATGTGCTCATGGCGAGCTGGATAAAATTTATGAATGTATTGAAACTTTGCAAGAGAGGGAGAAGATTAAAATAGATTTACTGATCTGTTGTGGTGATTTTCAATCAGTAAGAAATAATTCTGACTTACGTGCAATGGCTGTGCCCGAGAAATATCAACAAATATGCACGTTTTATAAGTAAGTGTTACTATTTAGTCTATTTACAACCTAGCATGCAAATTAATTAAAGGAGCGTCGGTGACGCTGTTGATTCAGACCGCCATGTACCAATGTGTTTTTCGTTTCTCGAAGTTCATAAGTTCATTTGTCTGACGCTCCTACGGTGAAGGAAAACATCGTGAGGCAACTTGCATACATCAGAAGAAATTCAAAGGTGTATATGAAGTCGACCAATCCGCACTGGGCCAGCGTGGTTGACTAAGGCCTAAACACCTTAACTTAGGGTAGGCTTGAGCCCCTCGGTGGGGATGTATATGAGCTGTTATTATTATTATGCAAATTAACAATAAATAATTTCTAAATTCTATTGGGAGCAATCAATTTACCGTGCTTGGAAAACATTAATTTATTTTCTTTTTGTACTTATAGATATTACAGTGGAGAAAAAAGGGCACCTCTTCTTACTATATTCATTGGCGGCAATCATGAAGCATCAAATTATTTACAAGAACTGCCTTACGGTGGTTGGGTGGCGCCAAACATTTATTACTTGGGTAGAGCTGGAGTTATAATGTTTGGAAACTTAAGAATAGGTGGTATGTATTGAATATCTTGATGAACTTTGAATAAACAAATATTGACATATTTGACGCATGTGTAAAAGAGCCCATCTGTTCTAAGCAATAAACATCACCCATCAACTCCTGCAATATGGAATCTTAATTTTGTATGTGCATTATCACCATATTATTACTCTGGAAGCCAAAGATGTTAATGCATTCCTTGCTTATTAATTAAAATCTTTGTCTTTGAAATCAAACACAAAATGCTACCTTATGGCAGCAGCAAGGAAGCCCCTTATGTCTTCAAAGACAAACCAGGATTGAGTATACCACATAACAGTTTTTTATGAACTTAAATGCCAATTGAATTTTTATCTGATATTTGGTTTTTATAGTATGCTCTAACCATCTTATAATCTTATCTAAGTGGCATATTTCTCTCTTTTTCAGGTATTTCTGGTATTTACAAAGGACATGATTATTTACAAGGCCTCTGGGAGTGCCCACCTTACACACAAGGATCGTTGCGATCAGTGTATCATATAAGATCTCTAGATGTTTTCCGTTTAAGTCAGATTGGGGAAAAAGTTCATGTTATGCTCTCCCATGACTGGCCCCGCAGTATAACAGATTATGGAGATAAAAAATTCCTATTGAGTCGAAAGCCATTCCTAAGGTAATTTTAAGTAATAGTTAATAATATCAAATAATATTTAATTAATATCAATCATGCAAGATGAAAGTTAAAATTTACCATGTAGTGAACAAAAATACATATGAGAATCTTGCACAAATTCCTTACAAATCTCTTGACTTACATTCTATGACAATGAACATTTTCATAACAAAACAATAACAAGATGTTCCACTTTTTCAGAGATGATGTTGAAGCTAATCGATTGGGTAGTGTTCCAGCAGAGAAACTTTTACACAGCATGAAACCTGAGTACTGGTTTGCTGCCCACTTACATTGTCAATTTGCGGCCCTTGTCAAACATGGAGATGACAGTGAAACAAAGTTTTTGGCCTTAGATAAATGTCTCCCAAAGCGTAGACATCTTCAGATATTAGATTTACCTCAAGAATATGATGGTGACAAACAATTAAAGTATGATATAGAGTGGTTGGCCATTTTAAAAAATACAAACCATCTTTTGAGTGTCAAAAATATTGAGTCACATATGCCTGGACCTGGTTGTAATGAAAGGTTAGTATTAGAGGACAAAACTGTAAAAATTCGTTCTGTAATAACAATAGAGCTTTTTAAATATTTTGTGCATCTGTAACAAAGTTAAAACTAATAAAGTGATTGATTTTTTAATTTATATGTTTTGTTGTATTTTCAGGTTTGAATTTACACCAACCTCTTTAGAAAAAGAGAAAATTGTTGAGATTATGAAAAATTTAACAATAACAGAAGAGATGTTTGTGAGGACTGCACCTATTTATAACCCAAAAGCACCAAAAATGTCTCCTTCAAATCCTGTGGCAAATCCTCAAACAATAAACTTGTGTGAAAAACTAGGTATTGATGACCCAATACAAGTCATAATGGCTAGATCCGGAAGAGAAATTACACAACCAAGCAATGAGATTACATCACCATTTAATGTAAATGGTTATAGTGAATCAGTGACAACACCAATGAAATGTTCAAAGCTATCTTTGCCAGCACCAATAACTCCTAGTGACAATGAGAGTGAAAAATCAATAAGGGATTTAACTTTTACACCCAATACATCTTTTGTATCTGATAGTACATATAATACAGATGAATGTAGAACTCCAGCTTCTGACAGTGTAAAGAAATCATTTAAGCGACGCAACTTGTCCATATACACCAGTCCTGATAATGATGATAGTGTCAATACAACAACTAGTTCTCTAGCAGACTCAGATAGTCCTCGCTCAAGTAAGTTACCTTGTAAAGGTACAGCTTTGTAGTTTAATTTTCGTAATAACTGAATTATGTGCGAGTACATTTATTAAAATTTTACCTACAAATTGTAAGTAATAGAGTTAAAGAGTAAGTCAGTATGTATAGCTCAATTTATTGTATGAATTAACAAATTTATTAATTTTAATTTAACTTTGAAATTGCAAGTACTCTTTATAGACTGTTGAGTTTTAATTAGATACTATTGAAATGTATTTAGCATGCCTTTGTAAATATTAAATTGCTAATTGCCTAAATTATGGTGTGGCTGACACCAGCTGGGCCACACAGCCCCCTTAAACGCAAGCCCGATGAGCACTAAAACTTGTCCGACAAACTTATCTATATCAGCAAACAGATTTTTGCTGTTTTTTTTCGTTTTCAAGATCCATGTGGCCCAGCTGGGGTAACGTTACCCCAGCTGAGCCACACATATCTCTGAAACGCCCAAATGACAAACTCTGAAACTTGCCAACAAACTCTAGACATTATAGCGGCATACTCACTCAAACTATTTTTCTGTTTTTTTTGTGGCCCAGCTGGGGTCAGCCACACTAAATTATGAATTGTTGAAATGTAAAATTGTATTTACTTTTTGTATTGTATTTTTATAAGGAATTTACTTTATAGCATATTTAATTTTACTGAATTACCTTCATCATGTTGCATAGTTGGCATCAACTATGTAGGTAGTGGTTTTATTTTTTTGTGTAATAGTTAGGATAATTATTATAGACAAAATAACTTTTAAATTATCATGACCAATTACTTAAGCATAATAGAACAAAAGTTTCAAAAATGTATTCATGAATGCGACTGAATGTTTTATAGAAGCTAAGGCAATAAAGTGCAATCTGACAGAACTACATTGCATTGTATTGTTTGCTTTTTAACCTCTTTAATGAATATCTTATTTATTTCCAAACCCATCTATGACTTTGTGACAAAACTTTGCCAACAATGAAAGTTATTAATGAATAGGTAAATAAAAAGTCGAAATATAATAAATTATTTATTTTCGTGGGATAGCAGATGTTCTTTGAGCTGTGGCATATTCTTTGGCTTAAAATTGCACTGATTGCATTGAAGAGGTGTTGCCATCAAGCTTTTGTGTAGCTCTGGTGATATCTTTTTTATTGAACCCTTTTCTTTTAGCTCTTTGAAAACATCTGAAAACAATAATTTTAAATCATTTGGAATAGTAAAATCTAAGGGCTAAATATGTCAAGTAGTAAAACGATATTGAATTAAGTATTTCACCAATTGAGATTTTAGTTTCGATCTAGGAGGAATAACATGGACAGAGCATACCACTTCATTGCATGTCCTATTTTTGTTTGCTTGCAACTAGGAGTTCATTCATGATTGTAGTTTATCAATAGGAAAAACACTGAAAATTTCAAAATAATAAAAGAATAGGTGCATACAACAGCACATTTCTATATTGAAGTCAGTGCCAAACGATGATCTCCTAGAAAGTCTTAAAATTTAGCACTGACTTCAATATAGAAATGTGCACCTATACGTTTATTATTTTTAAATTTTCAGTGTTTTGAACTCGGTTTTAGTGAATGAAATCTTTTTGGTGAATTTAATACCAGCTCACCTTCGGTGAGCCTATTGCATTTAAAAAACTAACCTTTAACTCCTAAAAGTTAAGGATCCTTCCATCATCAGCTCGGTTCATCACTACCAGGCGCAACTATGTGAATAGCTTCAGAAAAAACATGAAGGGAATAAGGGTTTCCCTCGATTTTCATAGGATCCCATCATCAGATCCTGACTTTGGTGACAATGGGACCAAATTTAGGGTATACCCTCCAATAAAAAAGAATTATCAAAATCTGACTGTAACTTTGTACTGTTACTGTTTGACTATGTATGTACTCTGTAAAAAGTTATGCATCTTCATACATAAAAAAAATAAATATGTGCGTCGAATTGAGAACCTCCTTTTTCAAAGTCTGTTAAAAAGCAAAAAATGGTATTAAGTACAATTTATACGAAATTAGCATAAAATTTTGCTCACATTTTAAATTTTTGAAGATTTCATAAACATTTAAGAAACTAGGCAAATGTTGTCATAACAGACCTATCTACACTACATATTTCATATATTGTTTGCTAAAATGAGTGACCATACATCCAATTTTAGTTCCCAGTTGTCCCACTGCCAGGCATGACTAGAATGCTGGCCAGATGAGTTTGTGTATTCTTTTGAGTTAATAAAAATAGAAAAAAGCTACAGACAATAGTCCATTTTCACATATTACTTGTAATTCTAGTTACTTAAATTATTTGAGGGGCAGTTCACATTCAATAACTTCCTTATGCAAATAAAAAAGAATTAAATAATACCTTGAAATGGTAAAAAGAAATCTGTTGTGAAGCTATTCCAATGAATTTTAGTTTTCAAGCAGTCCGAGATCATATCTTTGCTTATAATATGCATATGCATTCTTTGCATGCTAGGTACTGCATGGAACCCAGCTCTCAATTCAGTATTCTTGTGTTCCTCAGTCAAATCTTTTAGCAAAGTATTAAATTCTTCCATAAGACTTAAATGATTTTTGTTCAGTTTGTAAATGCTGCCAATATTTTCTTCAGGAACCATTAAATAATGGACCTTGGCCTTGGGATATTTATCCCGGATCACAACAATATTTTTGTTTTGTTTGACTATATATTCGGGATCTTTCATAGAATCCAGAAGACCTAAGGACCAATGTTTAAATTGTTTCGGTTTTCTTGTATCATCTGTATCATTTGAGCTTCTTTTACTGCACATGATTAATAAATTATATTTATTTTTTTTGTAAAATTGACTATCATTAGATGTCTAAATGCAAACCGTCACTGGTAAACAGATAAACTAGAATTCTTTGAAACATCAAGTATTATAAAAACGAGTAAATATGTAATACGTATTTATTTCAAGAAATGATATCTACTTAGAATAATCCTTATATTTTTTACTTTTTTTTATTTGAATGCACGACAAACTAAGACTAGTACTACAAACAACAAACAAAGAAATTAAGCACGAATAGAGTGATAATAATCGTTTTTATTAAGATTATTTTGTAATTAAATACCATCTTACTTTAATCGTTATCAAACATTGGTTCATTCGACATGCATGATGACAGAGTTGCGTTCCGAGGGTCAGAGTAATGCAACCGAGAGTGATTTTCACACTCGCTCCGAGGTTCAGAACGGGTCGGTTGCTATCTTTTTTTTTAGTTTGTATCTTGCCGATCAAGATCAAGCAAAGGGCAAAATATTACTAATCCTTACTAGGAAATTAACAGTCAATATCCATTTTTCTGCTTAAAAATAATTACAACACATAGAAATCACTATATTTCCCTTGTATTACACTTAAAAGAGCGCAAAGTAGTGTTATTTAATAAAATAATAAATAATTTGCGTATTTTTGACATCGACTTTGACATAAAATCTGTCAGAGTGTTTTTCACCCTACGCTCGAGTTGGTTGTTTGGTTGCATCACTCGAAGCTTCTGAACGGGCACAGAGTGTACTAACCGTCCGTCAGTGCGTTTTTTACCCCGAGGCTCTGAACGGGTCGGTTGCTGTCAGAGTGCACTCGGAGTGCACTCGAGCGTAGGTTCTGAACGCAGCTCAGTGATATGACTATGAGTGACAATGACAATGACAATGACATTGACAATACTGGGGAGCGTTCAGAAACGTGCTTTTTTCTCAGATTAACTAAACCAATGGATTCGCAATGTTATTCTGGTAGTTTTCCAATTACCGCACTAGAGCGCATTATGCGGCATAATGCTTAACGTTGAATGTTCCAACTACAGCAACACTTCGCCCAATCGAGCACTCTCAAAAGCAATGTTTTCGTGTGATGCGTGCAATCGATACCAACTCAGTGACAGAAAATTAACAAGTGTTTTTTCTTTAAGTTGGCATTGATCGAAATGTTTTATTTATATATAATCGTTAGTAATATTATTTATTGTTGAAAAGTTTTTAAAGCTTTCGTTTCATTGTAGTTTTTTTGAAATAATCAAAGTTAATTCAAACTGTGTTAAAAAGTAAATATAAGTATGGATGAAGGTACAAAAATTACTCAAAACAAAAAAATGGTAATGAAATAATCAAAATCCAAATTACCTAAAATAACCGTAAATAGTTTTCAACCAATTATTATGTATACCACATTATTTACACATTAATGAGGTTAATGCTAACTCTATGAATATTTCTTTTTTTCAACACTGAACTTAGCGCACTCTGCTGGTGCATTTGAAAACTAATTCACGTTCCAATTAAGCATCAGCATAATTCGGCATTGTGCGCCACTGAGTCGCATTATGCTCTGTAATTGGAAAACTACCTATATGTCGCAAATAAAGGTAGTTTTCCAATTACAGAGCATAATGCGACTCAGTGGCGCACAATGCCGAATTATGCTGATGCTTAATAGGCTAGATGACTAAAAATTTTTTTTGCTCTAATAGAAGCTCATTCATATAATAAACTAAAAGAAAAAATCGGTTTTCGAATAACTAAAAAAACAACCAAGATATAAGGTATTAAATATTTTTCTCCATCTCTTTCTAGCAAAACGGCAATTTACATGGAGTTTCACTGTTCATGTCGGATCTCTTTGTCTAATCGCTTCCAAATTAACAACTTAAAATGCTTGTATCTAATGTATTTCTAAGCTGATTTTAATTCTAATTTCACAGGACTTCATCTTTTTTCACGGTATTTTAATATTTAATGACGAAACGTAAAAATTAGAATTCAGTCATCATCCCAATTGGAACGTGAATTAGTTTTCAAATGCACCAGCAGAGTGCGTTAAGTTCAGTGTTGAAAAAAAAGAAATATTCATAGAGTTAGCAATAACCTCATTAATGTGTAAATAATGTGGTATACATAATAATTGGTTGAAAACTATTTACGGTTATTTTAAGTAATTTGGATTTTGATTATTTCATTACCATTTTTTTGTTTTGAGTAATTTTTGTACCTTCATCCATACTTATATTTATTTTTTAACACAGTTTGAATTAACTTTGATTATTTAAAAAAAACTACAATGAAACGAAAGCTTTTAAAATTTTTCAACAATAAATAATATTACTAACGATTATATATAAATAAAACATTTCGATCAATGCCAACTTAAAGAAAAAACACTTGTTAATTTTCTGTCACTGAGTTGGTATCGATTGCACGCATCACACGAAAACATTGCTTTTGAGAGTGCTCGATTGTGCGAAGTGTTGCTGAGGCGCGTTCAGCGCCTCTGGGTGTAGTTGTCCGGTTGTTTTTTAACTCGCTCAAAGGCGTTGAACGGATTGCAGCAACCAAATCTCTTATCTCCCTCTTTCACATGATTTTTTATTTCTATCTCTTTCTAGTAGATGACATTATAGAATATGGCCGCCAATATCATCCAATCATGTAGGAGTATTTCAGTCATAAACGTCAGAGCGTTTTACAACCATCAAATTCGATGGTTGTTCGGTTGTAACTCGCGCCGACACTCAAAGGTCTTGAACGGCCGGTTGTTTCACCCGGTTGTCACGCTCGAAGGCATTGAACGGGGTTAGAGCGAAAAGTTGTACTTCGCGCGAAGGCCCTGAACGCGCCTCTGTAGTTGGAACATTCAACGTTAAGCATTATGCCGCATAATGCGCTCTAGTGCTGTAATTGGAAAACTACCAAAGCGTCCAGTTCAGTCCGCCATTACAAAGCACCGTGTTTGTTGTTGTGCAAAAATATCAGTCGGTGAGCATTATTTGTGAGTGCATTTTACTGATGCATTTTATTGATTTTTTTAATGAATTCTATAAAGAAAAACAAAAAGTTTGGAATCTTGGATGCTGCGTCCCTAGTTTTTTTCCGCCATCTTAGAGCACCAACCCAAATGTTGGCACGCTTTTTTCGTAGGTATTTCATGTCTATTGGTATCTATTGTCTAAGCCTTTTTTTACCAATGACTAAAGAATAAGTGAACCGAAATCTACCTACGAAAACAGCGTGCACACATACAATACAGTGCATTCACAGAGGCGCGTTCAGGGCCTTCGCTTTTCGCTCTAACCCCGTTCAATGCCTTCGAGCGTGACAACCGGGTGAAACAACCGGCCCGTTCAAGACCTTTGAGTGTCGGCGCGAGTTACAACCGAACAACCATCGAATTTGATGGTTGTAAAACGCTCTGACGTTTATGACTGAAATACTCTTACGTGATTGGATGATATTGGCGGCCATATTCTGTAATGTCATATTCTGTAATCTACTAGAAAGAGAGAGAAATAAAAAATCATGTGAAAGAGGGAGATAAAAGATTTGGTTGCTGCAATCCGTTCAACGCCTTTGAGCGAGTTAAAAAACAACCGGACAACTACACCCAGAGGCGCTGAACGCGCCTCTGTTATTTTACCTCTGAATTCATATGTGGATGACCTTTATTGCAGGGACCGGAAAACCCGTTCATTTGCTTAAGCCGTTCGAAAGGGTAACCCATTCGTATGGTAACCCAGTGGGCTCGGTAAGCTGTTCAACAGGTTTCCCAGCAATAACGATAACCTGTAAAATAGAGGTTACCACCCACAACAATAATTTACCGCTTACCTAATCTTAAAGGTTTTTAGTGTTTATGCGCTTAACCGCTTACTGTTCGGGTTAGGGTAACCCTTTCCCTCACGCACACCGAGCGATTGAAATAGCACTGCGGGTGCAATAACGCCAGAGTTCGGTCGCGACCTTCGGCAAATATGCGGTGTAAAAGCAATCTACACGCGATATACCTAAGGTCTAAAATATTTTTTACAAATTAATCAGCGTTTAGAACGGTAACCCATTTGGGGGGTTTTTGATATCGGTTAGCGGTAACCCGAATTAATTCAATCGAAGGGATTAATGTGTAAACCGGTAAGCCGTTTGAAAGCTTACCGTAAGGCAAAGGGTTTAAAAACCCAGCATTATAAAATACCCTATCAAAACCCTAAGGTTACCGGCTATAACGGTAACCGGGTCCGGTCCCTGTTTTATTGTAATAGCAATAGAGGCGCTCTCAGAGGTAAAATACATGTGAATGCACTGTACACATGTTATAGTAGCAAAAATGGCGGATTAGTGTTGTTCCCTTCTTGATAAACAAGACCCTTAAATCGATAATAAAAATGGATATTACCTTAGAGCATTTAACCTGGAGATGGCAAGGCTGGGCGAACCCCTGTGCCAAAATACGTTGGCAATATGACCATATACGTTATATAAAACTAATTACACCTAGTTACCGCGCGGCCGCTGCCATTTGGTGTATTTTCGTATAGCAAGTAAGAGCTCGTAAAATATGGTCAATTATGCAGTTTCCTCTAGCAAAAGGTGATCCCGTAACTCAAATCATCAAGACTATGGCGTTTCCTATCACATGTAAGTATAAAATATACATGAACAAGTACAATTTTGAAGTAATTTTTATGCCGTCACGATAGAATAATACAATGGTACGTACGTTGGTAGCTCAACACAGTACCTACACATGCATGATTTGCGGACGATTGCGTAGATACACGTTAATTTGTAGATGTGAAAATATTACCTCACAATAAAGAGACACACACGTCTCTTTATTGTGAGGTAATATTTTCATAGTGTGCGTATCTGCAATTGGATTCTAGATTTTCGTAGTGTGCCATGCGTGTTTATCTCGCCTCCCGCAAAATGTGGCAGAAAAATGTTTGAATTAAAATGTGGGCTTCTGTCTTATTATACCCGTCAGAATTACGTATATTCACTTTTACAGTATCGCTTTACAGTATACTGAAGTGCCCATAACTAAGCTCGGATATTACTTATGGCAAAACATCTTTGTTGAATATGTTCACTTAAAATAGGGCTACAAATGAGTATAAAAATTAACGACGGCCGCTAAAAACAAAAATGACGCCACTTGTCCATATAAAATTACCCATACCCCTCTCCGTAAATATTGACTGTATAAGTATTCTTATGAAGGTTTATACAGTTATTAACGGGTAGGTACCTACAATAAGTGCTACGTCAAGCTATACTGTTTGACCTTTGGACAACTCTCATGTCGCTCGTAATAGTGGCGATTTTCGTGGTGCCAAAGTAAAGTCTGACGTGGCGCTTACTGTATGTACCTCTTTTTTAATTCAATAGGTTTGAATAATGTTGATTGCTTTGACATCAATTTGGAGCCATTTAGCCTGTAGATAAGCTCATATACCTACACCTTGACAAATTGTAGGTTGGTTTTCTTGAAAATATATTAAAAAAAAACAATAATAATATTTAAACATTTATTAAATCAATTACTTTATTGCCTATTAATACTTTAAACTCTTTCTACAACTATTTAAATTAACTTATTCAATTGGGTAGTCATGACTGAAAAAGTTTTTAACGTTAGGTACAAAACTGTAGTTATTGTTATATACCAATAATTTTTCAGTCATAAGTTCCGTTTTGTCTAACTTTTGGGATACCTACTTATATTAAACATTAAATACTTAAAGTAATTTGGGTAACCTATAAAGCACAAACCTAATTAATTAAATAGTATTGATATACTAGTCTTCTTATTTTTCATTTACGATATGCTTTTTGTTCTTACTTTCTCGAACGCCATATCTCCGGGAGAAAAATATATTTCTTTTAATAAAGATAGTAAATTAATGGATTGTTCAACAAGAGCACAAAGTAACCGATATCATGTCCTTACAGACTGTGCTCATACACGAGCGAGTTCGTTCGGTATAATATTAAGTACTAATAATCGTACAGTTGTACGATTATTAGTAATATTATACCGACGTTTATAAGTTACACCGATATACCGGCGCAGAAGTCTCATTTTCTGATTCTGAGCGAGATACAATGAAATTTTGATTTTGGTGACTTAAAATCTTAACGTACGCAATAGTCTATATTTTAACGGTGTCGGCACTCGTATTCAATCGGCTTTAAGTTGCTCTCCTCTGCGCAGCCGAATTTTTCCGATGCTACTTATAAAAGTGGTCGTACTGTAGGTACTCGTGTTGAACACTAGTTACTCTTCATTTCGAATTAGATTAATTCACAAAAATTGATATCAATTTTTCCAATGCAATCACTATCTAAACATTACTATAAAATGCCGTAGTTAATCACCACTGTGGCCTACGGGTAATGGCGTACCTACGCAGTGGATCACCTATGACTGGGCGGGCTACTTTTTATACCAGAAGGGGTACTATCACAATCGATAGTGGCACTTTTGCACCATCGTTTCCTGTGCGATTTGAGGCAATCAACTGTCATGTTTCGGTTGGACACAAATGGTAGCCGTTTTAGTTCTAGCTTCTCCTTGGAATTTCTTTGAAAAAAGATGCGCTAACTGAACTATTGTACGGTGGGGCGTCCTGCGTAGCCGGTGTCGGGAAGCGAATGGTGAGCCAACTCCCTAAGGATCTGCTCAAAACCTTTTCCGGCTGGACTTTGAAGTTTACTGTTTTTCAGCATCGTCGAGTTAAGTTTTGTTGCCAAATAACACATCTGAAAAATAGAATAGGCCATAAATATCAAAAAGAAAAAAAATAAGTGTAAAAATGTTAAATAGCATCGAATTAGAGTTAAATATTACAATGTCATACGCTGTGTAGGTAGGTATTATTCTCTTTTTTAATGCTATCGATTTAAGAAAACCAAGGTTGAAAGTGGTTGTAAAGAACATCTTACGAAACCTAGGCCCTCCACATGCACTGGGGTAGCGTGCTGGAAGATCAAGACCAAGCCCCCTTATCTTGGAGAGGCTTTGCCCAGCAAATGACGTTTATGCCTAAGATGATTATTTGAGAGTACTAAAACACCATGGGTAGGTAGAGTAATATAGCAATTATTGGTTTTAGCTCTTATTTATCATTTCAGCAAGGTAGCAAGTCCCTCAGTAAAGATAGCACAAAACGATCGTCGTATGGCAGACCGCACTCGTCCCACAGAATGGAATTTACAACTTGAAAGGATAGATTATAAGATCGCTTTGAATCAATTTTGTTAAGGAAACCGCTAAGCAGTATTTGGGCCGAATGCTTGTATACAGGGTGTAACCGAACACCCCAATAACATTTAAGAGTATGTATCTATCCATCAGAAGTAGAGATTTTGTAGGAAAAATATTAGGGCTAACAAATCTACTTTTTTCCCATACAAACTAAATAAATTATTTTTTGATATTAAGTGCCGACAGCCCTACGTAAGCGTACGCGGAATACTACGCTCACGTCATACAAACTAAATAAATTATTTTTTGGTCTTTCTTAACTGCCGAAAGCCGTATGTAAGCGTACGAGGAATACTACGCTCACGTCTGTCACGTGTCATTTTGTGTTTACATTTCTTTTATGTTAAGAGCTGATTATGGTTGTCACTTGAAACTTTTTGCTTTCAGTTTAAAATCAAATAACTCTGAAAGTATTGGGGTTCCAGGTCTCAGACATGCACCGAAGGTCCATTTAGTATTTAACTTATATGCCCCTTAAATGTTATTGGGATGTTCAGTTACACCCGGTATAGTTAAAAACCTTAAAGCACTCACAAGTAATGCCGACATGAACAGGAGAGAGCCGAGCGCCACCGCCACCATCATGGAGGTGGCGCAGGCGCCCTCCAGCGGCGTGCGGTGGAACAGCTCGCCGGGCATCACCACCGTGTATTCCAGATTCTCCTTGAACCGCGTGAACGGCGTTGAGGTGTTGTCCGCCTGGGCCGGCGCTTCGCTGGTGTTGTTGGGCGGTTCTGGCAGCGATCTCCGTTTGCGGCCATGACCTGGTGGAAGGCATTGAAATTTTACATAGGTGTCACTTGCTATCTGTTAGCAAAAAGTATATGCAACTAGTGAACAAGGGACGGATTTAAAGCGAGGGCCATAAATAAATCACGAGCAAGTGAAAGATGCTAACGACTGAATCACGACCGTAGGGAGTGATTCATGATGCTGGAATCACGAGCATAGCCAGTGATTCAAGTGTTAGAAATCTGAGCGACGCGAGTCATTCATGGCCCTCGGTATAAATCCGTTTTATTCAAGAGTTGCATACTATACTTATACCATGACTACGAGAAATAGAAAGATTTAAGCGAAAATAGACGATATTTAATATCGAATATTTTTTGTGCAAGTAGGTTGTACAGCATTGAGATGGAGGTGGAATATATCGGTGTGTTCTAAATTCAAACACCAAAATAGTGATTAAAAGTGCGTTTTATTCACTGTTTTCAGTGAATAAAATAAGCTTTTTAGAGGGGGAATGGTATAAACTAATTTTTAATTTTTTTGACCAGACTAGTCTGTGCGGTTACCTCTATTTCACTTATTTCTGCCGCCAAGCAGCAGTGCTTGCTTAGCTGTTCCGTTCTGAATGGTGAAACAAACAGTGAAATTACTGGACAATGTGACTTGACATCTTATGTTATAGGCTGGCAATCCGTATCGGGGTCAATGTAGGTATTAAAGATTTTGAAGCGGGAATTGCTGCTCTAATCCAGCGCATGTTCCGTGGGAAAATTCGAGTCAGGAGACTCGTGAAACGCGTATCACGGGTCTCATTGATTCTAGCAAGCAAAACGTCGCAGTAGCACTGACTCGGGCTTGAGGTTGTCGCGAAGAAGACCAGATCCAAGTTAATAATGTCACTCGAGGGTTCTCGGGAATTGGAATGACTCACGCTAGTGTATAGGAACACTAAGATGTTAGTGCAGGCGAAGCTCGTGGTACTTAGTAGGGTGGTTATCGGATGAGGTGTGGCATTTGCCTCCCAGACCGACCCGCGTTCGGCCACGTGGTCGCACTTTGTATGGAGGAGGTCAAACGTAGCCGGGGCTGCCACAGATGCGGAAAGATCGGGCATAAGACGGTGACTTTGAATCGCTTCGCCCCACTGCAGCCCTTGCGCCGATGCAGGATTTAAGGTAATGTTGTATATACTATGATTGTATGGGTTACGATCCCTTTGTCATGAACCTATGAAAAGAAGATAAAAAAGTGTGATCGCTCTCTCTGTTATGTCAACCAATAAAGTGATTTAATTTTATAATGTTTTTCATTAAAAACATAACATGGCGCTGCGAAATATAGTACAAAAAGTGTATAAAATAATCAAGATTAGCGGGTGAGTTTATCAAGATAATAAATTAACCATGGAAGACTGTGGTGTAATGGGATTAAAACCTCCCAAACCTTTGACGACATTAACGTCGGAAGGATATACAAAATGGAAACAATTGTTCGTTTTCTATAGAAAAGCGTCGGGTATAGACACTAAAAATGATGAAACTCAAGTAGCAACTCTGCTCCATTGCATGGGAGAACAATGCATTGAAATTTACAATACATTTGAAACTGACGGAACATATGAAAACGTGATCAATTCCTTCGACCAATATTTTATACCACTGAAAAATGAATGTGTTAACTCACACATTTTTTTCACCAGAAATCAGAAACCTGGAGAAAAATTGGATATGTACATAGTGGAACTCAAAAAGTTGGCATCGGATTGCAACTTTGGAGATTTGAAAAACAGATTGATCAGGGATAGAATTGTAGCTGGAATAATAGATAATAAATTAAGAGACAGATTACTAAGAGAATGTGAATTAACGCTAGAAAAATGTATCAATCGAGAGCTTACTACCTTCAATACACCTTTTGGAAGGTATATGTTCAATCGCTTACCGTATGGTTTGAACTCGAGTGCAGAAGTTTTCCATAAATTGTTTACAGAAATATTTTCTGATATAGATGGTGTCGTTATATTCATAGACGATATTTTATTGTACAGTAATTCTGAGGAAAATCACGATCAAATATTAAAACAGGTATTAGATAGAGCTCGTGAATACAATATAAAACTTAACAAGGAAAAGTGTCAAATTAAAGTAAATAAAGTAAAATATTTAGGTCATATTATGTCTGGTAAAGGAATAGAGTTAGATCCTGATAGAATTGAAACAATTAAGAAGTTAAAAGAGCCAAATAATAAAAAAGAATTAATGAGATTTTTAGGAATGACTAATTATGTGTCTCGGTTTATACCTAATTATTCAGATATAACAGCCCCATTACGGGAATTACTAAAAAAAGATGTCTCATTTTTATGGAATAAATTACATCAATCAACTTATGATAAATTAAAAACAATGTTGAGCGAGCCACCAATATTGACATATTTTGATATAAACAAACCCATTATTTTAAGTGTAGATGCTTCAAAGAATGGTTTAGGTGCTGTCCTATTACAAGAAGGAAAACCTGTAGCATATGGGTCAAGGTCATTAACAAGCACTGAACAAATGTATAGTCAAATTGAAAAAGAGAGTCTTGCCATACTCTTTGGTTGTAAAAAATTTTACCAATATTTATATGCACAAAAATTTATTGTTGAATCAGATCATAAGCCACTGGTGTCAATATTTATGAAACCAATGAATAAATGCCCACCTAGATTACAAAAAATTAAATTAGCCTTACATTCTTATGATTTCCAAGTAGTATATAAACCTGGTAGAGAATTGGTGGTAGCTGATCATTTAAGTAGATCATATTTAACAGAAAATTCTACTAGTTATGATGAAGAAATAGAAACATACGTAGCTATGGTTTTCAAAAAATTCAAAATCACTGATCAAAAGTTAAATTTAATAGTGCAAGAAACAAAAAAGGATTCCGAATTACAGTCAATTTTGTTATATATAAAAAATGGATGGCCTAACAATAAATTTGAGGTAAATTCTTTAGCGAAAACATATTTTTCATTTAAACATGAATTAAGTGAATATCAAGGAATAATTTTAAAAGGCACACAAATTTTAGTACCAAAATCTTTAAGATCTGACATGCTTTCTAGAATACATTATGCACATTTAGGTATATCAAAGTGCAAATCTCTTGCTAGAGAATTTCTTTACTGGCCAAGTATGACAAAGGAAATTGAAGATCTAATATCCAACTGTGACACATGTAAAAAATATCAAAATACTAATAGTAATGAACCTATCATTAATAGAGAGATACCGGATAGACCTTGGCAAATTTTAGCAACAGATATTTTCTTTTTAAGAGGAGAACCATATATATTATTAGTTGATGCATATAGTAAATATGTTGAGATCAAAAAATTACATGATTTATCTGCACAAAAAACAATAGCGTTTTTAAAAGAAATGTTTTCACGACATGGAATACCACAAGTATTACATTCTGATTCAGGTAGTCAATTTACTAGCTATGAATTTAAATCTTTTGCAAAGCAGTGGTATTTCATACATAGCATAAGTAGTCCTAAACACCATCAAAGCAATGGTTTAGCTGAACGTCATATACAAACAGTAAAAAGAATGTTAAAGAAACTGACAGAAGAAAGTAAAGATATATACTTAGGATTACTAACATTAAGAAATACACCTATTTCTGAAAATGGCAAATCACCAGCTGAATTATTATTTAACAGACCAGTTAATAATATGTTACCTAGTTTGAAAAAACATATTAATATTAATCATAATAAATATAGAAAGGAATTAAAAATAAAACAAAGAAAACAGGCAAATTATTTTAATAAAAGAACTAAATACTTACCGGAGATACCGAATGAGAAAATTGTTAAAATTAAAGAGGATAATTGTTCTGGTCCTCATAAGAGTGGAATTGTAGTAGGACGTGGACAGGTTCCTAGATCATATATAATTAAAACAGAGGAAGGAAATGTTATACAGAGAAATAGAAAAAATTTGATTATGAATGGCAAATATTATGATAAGAGTAGGATAGATTTGGATAATGAGGAGAGTTTTGAGGATAATGTTAGGGATAATGTTCAAAGCGAATTGCCAATGTCTGATAATAGTATTAACTATAAAAATACTAATGATAATGTAAAAATGACAAATGATAATAAGAATTATATTACTAGATGTGGGAGAGAGGTTAAAAAGCCAACCTATTTGACAGACTATTGTAAATAAAAAATACTTGTATTGTGTTATTGAGTTATTAATAAAAAATACATTTGTCATGAAAATTAGAATAAAATATATTTGTATTGTGTTAATAAGTGATTAAAAATACACTAATATTAGGAACATTAAAATATAATTATAAGAATAAAGTTACTGTATGATTAATGATAATAAAATGTTTAACTATGTAAAGAAGGGAGATGTTGTATATACTATGATTGTATGGGTTACGATCCCTTTGTCATGAACCTATGAAAAGAAGATAAAAAAGTGTGATCGCTCTCTCTGTTATGTCAACCAATAAAGTGATTTAATTTTATAATGTTTTTCATTAAAAACATAACAGGTAATCCATAAGTTTGTTAGGGTGGCCCCGAATAAGCGCGTCCGATGCTTCCCTTACGTGAGGCTCGAAAGGGTAGCTGCCAGTGAACCTTGAACTGCAGGCTAGGGATGTTTTAGCCCACCACCTGGTTCTTGAGGCGGTGTGTACGTCTCACGTTCGCCTTCATACTAGCGCAATGTGGGAGGGGGCCATTGACATATATATGTCAATGGAGGGGGCTCGCTCTCACCTCAGAGGCGTAGCTGTCCAGAAAGCAGCTGAGTATATCTGTGTGTATGCTGAAGAATCAATTAAAACGTGTCAAAAGTAACGTTTTCGTTCAGTCACAACGCGTAAGCGACATTAGAAGCTATGCAAATATCAACAATGTTTCCTTGTAATAAAGTAGTCGTCGTGCAGTGCACGAGTAGATTTTCTGAGAAACCTCCCCTTAAGTTAATCTCACCACTGCAGCGCCCGTAGCATGACCACTAACACCGGATTTATCGCAGTAAACAATTTTATTATTGTATTGTGACAGTTGACCGCGATAAGCCGGGACTGATTCATTTAAGATCGGTTTATCTGTAGATACCTGACGGCTCGTATAGATCGAGGCAGTAGTCGGGCTGGCAGTCGGCCGCGTCCATGCAGGCCTTGATCTGGGAGTGTATCCAGAGCGTGGAGCGCTCCTTCATCGACGCCAGCAGGAAGGCTTCGAAGTCCAGGAACACCTCGTTGTGCCGCTCCCGGTACCGAGCAGGCTGGTGAGGTATTATCGTGGCGTATTCTCGGTTGCGGCAACTGGAATGTAATCATTTTTTTATTCCCTACGCTTTCCTTCATCGATTAGTGAGAAAGGAGTTTTAGGTTAAAGAGTAAATTAAAACCAACCGAATTTTGTATTAAACATGTTTTATCAGCGTTGAGTAGGCATATTTTCCACACATTTTGGTGTACAAAATCCAAATGACTTTTATTTCTATATAACTACCAATAAGGAACTCGCAGCCAAATCATTTGTGCTACGAGTTTTTGTGCAAGACAGCAATAGCAGAGGATACTTCGCAAACAGTTTAATAGTACTCTAGCGGCCAGAATAACAAAAAATGTACTCCTTGGATCATCTTCGGATTAGTCAAAATTCAAAAAAAAAACAAAATTCAAAAATCTTTATTCAACATAGGCCTTTACAGGCACTTATTGACGTCAAAACAAAGCAACACATTCTAATTTAAAGGAAACATATTAACCTTGTATGTGCATACATCTTGAATATAATCAGGATGTCTGCAAATACAAGTAGGAATGAAAAAAAAAAAGTTGATTCTACACCTGTTCGGAAATTGGGAGGCCTTCTCGAGAAGAACAGGCAAGAAACTCGAAAGGTCAAATTTTTTATCTCCTCTTTTAAATCGCCATTTACAATATTGGTTCTGTTACATAGTCATTGAAAGTTAAAAAATACATTCAGTAAGTATGCTTACACACACTTAAAATGTCAGAAAAACATGATAAGCTTAACACTAAGCATTATACAATAAATTATGTTGTTACCAAACATGACATCTGATAACTAGTCTAGCTAATTCCATATCGTGTGGTCACTTAAATAATCATTCACTTTGTAATAACCTTTGTTCATGAGAGTCTTTTTAACGTGAACTTTAAATTTATGAATTGGTAAATCGGTGATACTTTGTGGAAGCTTATTATAAAATGCTACACACCTCCCTAGAAATGAACCACTAGTTTTATGAAGCCTGTAAGTTGCAACGGCAAGCTTATTTTTATTTCTTGTGTTTATATTATGGTAATCACTATTTTTAACGAATGTAGCATAATGCTTGTGTACATAAACTAAATTGTCATAAATATACTGACCGGCTAAAGTTGAGATATTAATTTCTTTGAACAATTCTCTAAGTGACTCCCTAGCCCGTAAATTATAAATGGCGCGAATTGCTCTCTTCTGTAACACAAAAATTCTTTCAATATGAGCCGCCGAACCCCATAACAATAATCCATATGACATAATACTATGAAAATAACTAAAATAGATTAATCTCGCCGTTTCAACATTAGTTAAAAGCCTGATTTTCTTTACTGCGTACGCCGCCGAACTTAGTTTGCCAACCAAGGATTCAATATGTGGGTCCCATTGTAACCGTGAATCTAAAGTAATGCCTAAAAATTTCGTGTTATTTACAAGGTCAACTACATCCTTATTCATATTTAAGTGGGTATCAATCTGCCTTACATTTGGCAAAGAGAATTTAATGCATTTCGTTTTCTTAGAATTCAATGACAAATTATTAGTTGTAAACCAGAACAGAACTATAGAGAGAGCATTATTTACATCGTCAGAGCATTGTTTCCCTCGGTCAACCTTAAACAATAATGATGTGTCATCTGCAAATAATACAGTCTCACATAAGTCTTTAATGTAATAAGGTAGGTCATTGATGTAAATTAAAAAGAGTAATGGACCCAATATTGATCCCTGGGGTACCCCCATAAGAATAGGTGCACTGGCAGACTCCGATTTATTAACGACAACTCTCTGCAATCTGTCAGATAAATATGATTTAATAAGACTTACTGCTTCATTTGAAAAACCATAATGTTTAAGTTTATGAATAAGCGTTTCATGACTTACACAGTCAAACGCTTTGGAGAGATAGCAAAAAACTCCAATTACATCCTGCTTGCCCTCCCAAGTATCAAAAATATGTTTAAGAAGTGCTATTCCGGCGTCAGTAGTGGATTTTCCTTTGGTGAAGCCAAACTGTTTGCCATGTAGTAATTTATTTGTTAATAAATGACTTAAGTAATATCTGGTTATACATGATTTTTTCGAAAATTTTGCTTAATATTGGTAATATTGAAATAGGTCTAAAATTCGAGGTATCTTTTTTATCTCCAGATTTAAACAAAGGTATTAATTTGCTGTATTTCATTAGATCAGGAAATATGCCCTCATCAACACAAGTATTAAAAATTAGCGCTAACTGAGGAGCTATTTCATTTATAATAGACTGAATTATGTGAGTCGAAATGCCCCAAAGATCTTCCGTCTTTTTCTTGCTAAGCAAACGGAAAGTTTTCAAGATAGTGATCGAATCAACATGGCTAAATTTCAAAGTTTCGCTGCACTTATCTACACTTGACTCCAGGAGGGTGACCGCCACATTGGAAGATGAATTTAGATTACTGGTAGTTATAATAGGAATTTCAGAAAAGTAATCAACAAAAGCGTTGGCAACTTCATTGTCCGACTTAATAATGTTATTGTTTATTTCTAACGAGAATGAGTTAGTTACTCCGTGTTTTGTCTTATTTTGACATATGACAGCCGACATGTGCGAAAACAAGACAAAACACGGAGTGACTAATCCGAGGATGATCCAAGGATTAATTTTGTTTAATAAGGCCGTAGAAGTATTTGTTAGGTTCCGGACAAACATACACATCCTTTACACGTGAGAACGGGTCCTTGTCCTGTGACACAGTCACATCCAGCAGTTCAATGTCTGTGTTTGTGAGGGATTTACATCGCCACTCCCCAAGCCCCCCTCCCTTACCTACGCTAATGCCTCCAGTAACTTATCTATTATGATAACCGGTCCCGGGACATACATACCCGTCCTTAACCAGCAGCACAGAGCCGGATGCGTGTGGCCGGTCCGGGTCCGGGGACACCGCCACCTCCAGCAGCTTTATGTGCCGCCACGCCGACTCGGGGTTAATGCGCGCACGCAACTGCAGCTTGGTGCCGATTGGCACTGCCTGAGCATAAAGGTGTTGGACGTTGTAAGAAGTGTCAACTGTCAATAAGTACCTACTGTATCACTACCGAGACCACAAAGTCAATTCGGCCAATGAATCATGGTCGATAACAAATAAAGGGTCGATACACGTAAAACAATACCTAAGGTAGTTTAAATATCGTCAAAGTTCAGGGGTCTTGAGATGATTGTGAAGCTGTTAGTTTTCAAATAAGAAGCGATAACGCTTTTCCCCCCTCTAAACATAGTCCAATTTTCATAATTTTTGGAAATGTTGTAGATATATTGATAAACTAGGTCTGCACGTATTTTCTAAATTACTACAAAATTTTCTCGAGTATATGTATATTATTTACATAAATTAAAATGAATTACCAAAAAAGAATGATGCGAAAACTAAAAGGTCATCAAAATTTCTGTTTTAACATCTATAGGTAAAGCTATAATACAACAATATTTTTTCATTATTGTTACGCGCCACACCGCCTCAGCCAATCGCAAGCCAGCCAAAGCCAGCCAATCAGAGCCAGGCACGTGCAGCCATTTGCCAGCCAGCCCACGCCAGCCAATCAGAGCCAAGCACGTGCAGCCATGTGCCAGCCAGCCCAAGCCAGCCAATCAGAGCCAAGCCAAGCTAGCGCCTTACTATCGGAGAAACTATAAAATGCCGCGCCATCTTATATTTAGATCACTTCTCTGTTTTACTGTTGCTAAGACGGAGCTCTGCCCGATTGTAAATCGAAATTAAATCAGTGTGATTCTGCAACGTCTACTTTTTATTTTATCACGTTACATATCAGAAGTGGGATAAATATTAAAAAAAAAACCTAAAACGTAGTTACGTCAATGCGTCGAGTGTAGGCCGCCTGGTCCGTCCGCACGTATGGGGTAAATCTCCGCGTGAAGATTCATCCGAGACAACTAGTGAAAACGAAGACAAAGTTTCGCCTCCAGCCTCGCCTTCAGCTCGAAAAATCCTACGCAAGCTTTTGAAATCAGAGGTACAAAAGCCATGAGTTCTTTAAATAACGAAATACCCTCCGTCACTACAAGAAAAGAACCCCGTGCAGCCTTGCTAATCCCCGAGTTCGACCCGGATAGCGAAGAGTATACTACTGCGACGGCATGGCTCACAAAAAAAAAAATTGATTAACTTGGTAAAATTCATATGGATGGTGCGATAACACGAAGTCGTTTCATCTGCCAGATAGAATAAGGAGGTCAAGCATGAAGATGGTACAACCGACTGGATGAATACGATTACTCTTGGGAAGACTGGAAGCAAATGTTGATACGTGCATTTCCCAGACATCGCAAATATGGATTCGATGACCAAATATTATCAGGACAAAGTCGCCATGTGTTTTCGGTGTAAGTTGTCAGACAGCGCAGTTGTCTCATGCATCATTCGCGTTCTACCACCACCAGCACAAGCGAATGCGAGAGCATATCATTGCGAGCGACCCGAAGAATTATACGAAGGCTTCCTATGTGTGATGGATGACTACCAGCCACCGTCAATTTGGATTGGAACAAGCCCGTCAAGTAACGATGTCGTCAGCCGACAAGGAAACAAAAAAATGTCTGCCTCGTTAGCAAGAAGCAGAGCGAAGTGCTGAGCAGAGCCACCAGCTGCACTACTACACCGCCTCCGGAGGTTCAGGTTAGCCCACATTATTTTATTGCACTACCTTTGTAGCCAAAATAATCTATTGCACACTAGCCAAGCCAATATTAACACAATCGGGGCATCAAACATAGAGGAAATCAGTTCAGATCTATTGAATAAAAACCGATTATGATTATTTGATTGCTTTACTAATCAATTTCCCTGACTAATTTGCGAGTAAAACACAAGACTTAGGATGTACAGATTTATTAAACATAAAAATAAAGTTAACAAGTGAACAGCCTATATACCGTCAACCTTACAGCTTGTTGCACAGTCAGTAGTTAGATCCAAAGTGTCTGAATTGCTAGACGCAGGTATAGTTCAAGAATCTGAATCATGTTTTGCTTCTCCCGTAATTCGTTAAAAAAAAAGTTCGGCGATAGTAGACTTTGTGTTGACCCTTGCCTAATATCGATGATTAGGTCTCCAAATTAGCCGTTAAGAATTTCTTTACGAGTCTTAATTTGGCACAAAGTTACCATCAGGTCAAAATCGACCCTGCAGATAACCACAAAACAGCCTTTATAACGCCACATTGGTATTTGAATATACGCGTGTTCCGTTTGGCTTAGATAACGCACCTTCTGTTGTTACACGAATAATGAATAAGGTTGTAGATTCAATACGAAATTCCAATCACAAAAGGCCGTAGTTCAAAAACCCACAATGACTTTCCCGATAAATATGAAATTTTAGCATTCTTAGACAATTTGTTGCTACCCTCTTTTGATGTTCAGTCAGGTTTAGATATTTTACAAAAAGTTCTTTATAAATGAAGATCGGAAATTTTAAAGTGAAATGTTAGTAAGTGTTCATTTTTATAAAACAAAATTACATACTTAGGACATGAGATATCTTCGAATGGCATTCAACCAGGTGAATCAAAATTGTTAGCAGTGTCACAGTTTCCTACCCCTAGTAGTGTTCATGAAATACGTCAATTTATAGGGCTATGTAGCTATTTCCGTAAATTTATTAAAAGCTTCGCAATTTAATTGCTCGCCCTTTAACAGATTTAACAAAGAAAAACGCAGTTATGGAAATGGGGCACTGAACAAGTTGATAGTTTTCAATAATTAAAACTGTGTTTGTGTACAAGGCCAATACTGGCTTTATATGACCCTGTATTACCAACTGAGATTCACACCGATGCATGCAAATCCGGTATCGCAGGTATTTTTTTTACAAAAATACACTGATAATTCCCTTAGGCCTGTCATGTATTTCAGTAGGGCAACGAGTAAAGAAGAAAGTATATACCATAGTTACGAGCTTGAAACGCTTGCCGTAGTAGAATCTATGTGTAGGTTTAGAGTGTATTATAGTAGGGATACACGTAAAAGTGGTAACTGACTGTACTGCCGTTCGCGCCACCCTTACTAAACGTGACCTTATCCCACGTATTGCTAGGTGCTGGCTGTCAATACAAGATTTTGACATGAGTGTACAATATGGTCTGGGGAAAAAATTTAACACGTAGACGCGTTGAGTAGAAATCCCATCGATGCTATTAATGTCAACCGCCTTGAAGTGTCAGATGGGTTTTATACAGTCCAGTACCAGGATGACAAGTTAAGGGGTATCATTGTTCAGCTTAAAGGTAGCTCAGCTGCCCCTGATATAAACAACTATGTGCTCTCAGATGATAGACTCTATAGGAAGACATTGTATGGTAATCGCCTCGTAGTGTCTGCATTGATCAGATAGACTAGTTCAGATGCACCACAATGATATAAGTCATGTAGGCTTTCAAAAAAGTATAGATTTAATAAAGAGGGAGTAAATGGTACATTGTTCCCTATTCCGAAACCCACAGAACCCATGGTCATGGTTCATGTCGACCATATGCCCCTTTTGTAGAACAGCAAAAGGTTATCAATATATGTTGGTTATTACAGACTAGCTTCTGCCCGCGACTTCGTCTGCGTGGACTTTAATTTTGAACAATTTTTAATTTTCCCTCGGGAACTACTTAAGAAATCGGGATAAAAGGTAGCCTTTCTTTTCCATGTCAAAGGCTACATGCATGCCAAATTTCATCCAAATCCGTTCAGCCGTTTTTGAGTGATTGAGTAACAAACATCCAAATATCCAAACATCCACACTTTCACGTTTATAATATTAGTAGTAAGTAGGATAATTTCTCTAAATTTGTTATTGCTAAGCCCACCCACGGTCAATTCAGTAAAAAACAATAAGAACACTTTAAAAAATACTTAGTTTATTTGGTTACCCTCATAAACTTGTCAGTGATCATGGCAAAGCTTTTACTAGCAGATATTAAAAAAAAATCAACTGACAAGCAATTTAAGTACATTTTGACATCTGTTGCATGTCCACGAGCCAATGGTTAAGTGGAATTGGATCTTACTGAATGGGTTACGTGCGATTGATCCTAGCCAGACTTCTAATAATTGGGCCAATAGCTTACCTGACATTATTTGGGGTGTTAATAATACTGTAAATGAAAGTACAACATAGTCGTATAGCCCTATGATTTGATGTTATGAAAGTAATAATGAATCGGTTGAAATCAGGCGTAATAATAGATCTAGTGCGCGATTAAAATTAGAAAACCATAAGATGAAGCGTAACTTCGATAAAAAAAAAAGGAAAACTAGTCGAATTTACAGAAAGGGAGATTTAGTTCTTTGGCGGCAAGCACCCACAAGTAGTGTAACAAGAGTGAGCACTAGGCTTGATGATATTTACTCTGGCCCATATATCATTACTAAGGTGTGGGTAATGACATATACGGAATCCTCAGTATTAAGGGGTTCCGAGGCTACAAGGCCTTTACTAGCCTGATTGCATTGGACTCTTGAGGCCCTATCACAAAATCACAGTACCCTATATCATACAGTGCCAGTAGCTCTGATGACCAGCTTGAAACCGAAGATCTCATTGACCTACTTAAAAGCTAACCACGTGTTTTTCCATTGCGGGAGCAATGATTGTTTCAGGACGGCCGACTGTTACGCGCCACACCGCCTCAGCCAATCGCAAGCCAGCCAAAGCCAGCCAATCAGAGCCAGGCACGTGCAGCCATTTGCCAGCCAGCCCACGCCAGCCAATCAGAGCCAAGCACGTGCAGCCATGTGCCAGCCAGCCCAAGCCAGCCAATCAGAGCCAAGCCAAGCTAGCGCCTTACTATCGGAGAAACTATAAAATGCCGCGCCATCTTATATTTAGATCACTTCTCTGTTTTACTGTTGCTAAGACGGAGCTCTGCCCGATTGTAAATCGAAATTAAATCAGTGTGATTCTGCAACGTCTACTTTTTATTTTATCACGTTACATTATTGATTTATTCATGTTTTAAAGTCACAAATTAAAATGAAGGATTTTCATTACTATAGTTCAACAACGTTTTTTTGCATATTGTCAGTAAGGAAGAAGGTACAAGCGAGGACTTTTATCTGGACTCCTCCATAACTGAGTAATTGGCTATCTTACCTCTAATTGTCGGAACACAACAATGCTATTAACATTTATGGCGAAAAACAGAGGTAAGATAGCTAGCCAGCCGGGCTCAGAAGCCCTACCACCAACTAAACCGAGCAGAAAAACTTCTGCGCCCATACTGCCGTCGTAAATAAAAACACAGTAACTTCAATTACTGTGTTTATACTTGTTTTGGTTATTTGAAACCAGGAGGCCGAGTACTATTTGGGACAGTTTTCGATTTGTTTTTACGATTGATAGTTACCGAGATACCTTAGATGAAAACACAGTATTTTTACAAAAATCAAGATATTTTTAATAAAAAACACAGTATTTATGATTTTGTAAGTTATAATATTACTTACTGTATTCTTTTTTAATACGTATAAGTATTGTAGAAATATTTTTGCTTGGTTATAACACGGCTTCTACAGATACTGTGGTTCTATGTAAAAGCTTGTAAAAAGTTAATTCATAAATACATGATTTAATCACAGTATCTTAATTACTGTGTTTAAGGTGCCTGGAGTTTTAATATTTATATCGAAAAAACATAGCTTTAACACAGTAAGTATATACTTACTGCGTTTTAAGCTAAAAATAGTTTTTACTTACTTTGTTTTAAGCTAAATTTTCCGTGGAACGGGGTATGACGAGATAGAGGGGTGGGGTAAGTATTTACCGTGCGGGAGCACTGCGGTACATCATTAGTTAGTCGAGCGAGTAACATTACTTCCCGTATATAAAACTACTCTTTGTATTACTGTGATTGCGCGTGTATGCATGGTCAAGCGCAGCGCATCGCGGCACAACGTAAAATATAGAACCTAAGGTAAGTAATAACTGCCTACTTCTCTTATTTATTTTTAATCAACCGGCAGTTTTTATCATTGTGTGTGTCCAGTCCCACCTGTTGTTTTGTAACACAAATTATTAAGTAGTCACATTATTAATGGGTCTAGTTAATGATATCGACAGTTATTGCATCGAGAGTCGCTGTATCGAAAACTTTCCATCGACGAGTCATTGTAGCGAGAGCTTATTATATCGACGGGTCACTACATCGACAGGTCATTACATCGAAAGTACACCATTACGCCGCGGCACGCTCGCTTTGCTCGCTCGGCTCGTGCGCTGTGTTTATAAATGTCAACCTAACCCGCTCGACGCTTCGCTCCTCGCTAACCTAAGCTAGCTTGTTTTAAATTTATTTATTTTGCCTTTATGTTAGTTGGTCTGTCGATGCAACGTACCATCGATATGATGTACTGTCGATGAAACGATTGTCATTTGTATCCAACTTACTCATAGTCACATGAAGACTTGTAGAATTAGAAGAAAGTGATCTCAAATTGAGCAAAGATTTTAGTTGTTTCAGTTATACAAGTTTATTTTTTAATTATCACAAAAAAATTGTGTACTTGTTCAGACAAGCAAACTTTCACTATGGGACCAACTTTGAAATCGCAAAAAAAAATCTGCTGTTCCATACAAAATGTTCAACATTCACTGAACCTAGATGTATGGAACAGCTAAATTTTTTTTGCGATTTCAAAGTTGGTCCCATAGTGAAAATTTTTCAGTTTGCTTGTCTGAACAAGCACACAAATTTTTGTGATAATTAAAAATAACCTTGTATAGGTTTTATGATATATACTAGCTGTGCCCGCAACTTCGTCCGCGTGAAATAGTAACTTTTGTTGAAGTTGATAAAAAGTAGACTATGTTATACCTTATATAATTAGCTATCTATTAGTGAAAGTCACGTTAAAATCGGTCCAGCCATTTCGGAGATTAGCGGGAACAAACAGACAGACAAAAAAAAATTAAATTGTGTTTTTGTTATTGGTACCCGATATACATTCATACCCATTTAGTAAAAACTTGTTATTTTCACATTACAAACAGACACTTCAATTTTATTTATTTGTATAGATTAACTAGAAATATTTTAACTATTAGTACCTTAAAGAGCCTTATTATTTAGATTGAAGTATAAATTAATCTCATATTCCTCTTGTAATTTGTATTTAACTTTGTCTTAGTGTAATATGAATATTTATAGATTTATAAGAAAGTGATCTCAAATTCAGCAATTAAAACTGTTTATTTTACTATACCAAATACTTTTTTATTAAGTTGATTAAATAAATAATATTAAATATAAAGACGTTTTATTTCTAGATTTTATTTTTTTCCGAAAAACTAAGGTAATGTTTATTTATAGCGATGTTATTCACAAATGTAAAGAAACTAACCCAGAACACAATATATTCAGATACTATAATTACACATTAGAGAAATCTTATTAGAAATTAGTTTTAAAAACAGCATCTTAACATACTAGGATTTGACTTAAGTAAGAAACGTTACTTTTATTAAGCTTAAACCCAGTATGTGTAATGTTACAGTGTTGCGATTTCCCTAGTATTAGTATCTTTTCAACACACTTCCTCATAAAGTGGCTCTAATCCCATGGCAATTAGGCACATAATGACACCTATAATCAAACTGTGACTTTTTCATTACTATTATTCACGAGTGAGTAATAGTTTTTTTTTAATATTATTGGTTGAGTTACGCTTACACTTGCGCTAAAATGCTATCCGCGAAAAGCCCAAAAAAAAGAAACCTCATTTTTTAGTCTATGGCCGATGCGCGCGCATAGGAAAACTGATTAATTTTTCCCGCCATTACGAAACATTTTTCACAACTCGTCTCGTTTTCTCTTTTGAAGTTATTTAGTTAGTTATTAATTAAGATGTCTGCAAATACAATTTATGAAGAAAATGATTTATGTTGTACACCGCCCGATATAAGATGTGAAGCCCAGAACGTTATGGAAAGTTTACTACCAGAAAACTCAAAGGAAAAATATCTATTAGCGTACCAAAATTTCATACAATGGCAGAACAACAAGAATACGCAGTCTTTTTCAGAAAATGTGTTCATGGCGTACTTTAAAGAATTATCTTCTAAGTACAAACCTAGCTCTTTGTGGTGTATTTACTCAATGTTAAAAAGTACAGTCCGAACAAAGAATGGAGTGGACTTAAAAACATACTCGAATTTGTCAGCTTATCTAAAGAGACTATCTGATGGATTTAGAAGCAAAAAATCAAAGGTTTTATCATCTGATGATATTGAAAAATTTATTAAAGATGCTCCAGATAACCAATATTTGGCTGAAAAGGTTAGTTAAATTAATTTTAATTAAATATTTAATAGCAGCTTGTGTTGTGTGTTGACCTTAATTATTGTTTCTTTTGTTTCAGGTTGCTTTAATATTTGGTGTAACTGGTGCCTGTAGGATACAAGAATTAACAAATATAACTGTAAAAGATATAGAGAACCATGGCCAGATGCTTTTAGTGAAGATACCTATCACGAAAAATAAAATACCTAGGTCATTCACCATACACGGTCCATTCTATGATATTGTTAAGAAGTATGAAAGTTTGCGTTCGCCAAAAACAAAAAATGACCGTTTCTTTCTAAATTACCAGAATGGTAAATGTACCTGTCAGCCTATAGGTATAAACAAATTTGGTTCTATGCCTAAAGAAATCGCTAAGTTTTTGGGTTTAGTAGATGCTGAGAGCTACACTGGACATAGTTTCAGAAGAACTTCAGCTACATTGCTGGCAAATTCAGGAGCTGATATAATGACTTTGAAGCGACATGGCGGGTGGCGATCTAGCAATGTAGCAGAATCATACGTAGAAGATTCCATACAAAACAAGGAGGAAATTTGTGCAAAAATCACAAAAAGAATTAAACTTGATTCTGAGACGCATCCTACTGGCGAAATACCAAGTACGTCCAATGATTGGATTTCACCTACCTACACGAATAATGAACCATCACAAATAACAATAGAACATGAAAGTATTTCAATAAATAATCTATCTGATGAGACCGCTATGTCATCAAAAATAGTTAATTATAATTTTACTAACTGCACATTTACTGTTTCTCTAAGTAAACTTTTTATCTACTATGTAAAATGTTTTTTTATTTAAGTATTGTTTTATTCAGAAGTGTGTTGAAAAACGTTGTATGATACACGTGTGTATTGATGGTTACCGTCCTCGGCTTCTTAAGACCCTCGCCTGACGGCTCGGGCCTCAATGCGCCTCAGCGGTAATCACCAACATTACACACTTGTACCATAATGTACTATTACATGGTTACAACACAGTAACAGGTAATACTTAGCTACAACACAGTAACTAATCAGTTACTGTGTAATAGCTTAAAAAACTAAATTTTATTAGATTATTTTCCTAATTTAGAACACATTATCTAATTTAATTAATTATACAATTAAAATATATTACATATTTGTATGCAGAATTGAAGTTTTAACTACTTTTTAATATTACAATATTTAAAAAATTATCTACATTCATTAGTTTCTTCATAACAAAACGATTTAACAACTGAACTTTAACCGCGTTTTTCTCAAACCGTCATTTTTAAAGTTACTGTGTTTTCATTTACGACGGCAGCATAGAGATTCGAACCCCGCACCTCCTTATCAACACCCGGTGGTCTCACCCCCTAGACTACACGGATTAGAGTCCCTAGACTAGACTAGACTAGACTAGACGGCGGTTAGATTAAGAAGAAAAGCATAGAATAAGGAGATATTACGGAGAACAAATTATTCTGCCTGGGAAATAACACACAAAGACGAATTATTGGAACTTAACGTACAGCAGTTACCTGATCGACGGGCAGGTCCACGGAGTGGTTGGAGTGCCTGTTGACGGGGGGCGCCTCCTTGTACAGCGCTACCTCGTACTCCAGCCGGCCTGGCGTTTCCTCCACCACGCCAGACACCCGCGCGCCGTGCGGACTGTTACGGAGAAGTTAAACTTTTAACGGTTTTAACTGGTGGATCCATCCCGCGGTTTTAAAATAAATGCATATCCGTCCAGTAATTTGGTGTAAAGGGTTATCAAACATTCGATTAAATATAAGTAAGATTACTTATATTGTATGCTGTAAGTGACCTAGCGATAAAGTCCGGTACAGTACGACACTTTTTTTGTAGCATCGGCCAAATTCGGCTGCGCAGAGGAAAAGCAATCTTAAGCCGATTTAATACGTGTGTCGACAGAGTTGAAATATAAACTTTATTGCGTACGTTAAGATTTCATCAAGTCACCAAATCAGAATTTCGTTCTATGTCGCTCAGGCCCCGTAGCACGCGGCAGCATTTATCGCGGTGAACTGTCAAAGTATTTTGACAGTTTCTTGGTAAATCCTATAATGGCAATGCCAGCTGATGCCATGCATGAAACTTTGGAGTTCAGGAGGAACTACAAAGTTACGATTCCTAACAGGGAAGAATGGGATAAGCAAATCCCTGAGCCCTTTAGGAAAGCCAACCAGATTTGGTACACTGACGGCTCCAGAAAAGAAGGCCGTTCAGGTGCAGGTGTCTACGGAGGTAGCACGAAATCCAGGAGGACCACGAGCCTGGGTGCACATGCCACCGTTTTTCAGGCAGAAATGTATGCCATCATCGACTGCGTTCACGCAAACCGGTCGAGCGAAGGTAAAAACATTCTTATTCTGTCGGACAGCCAGGCTGCCTTAAAGGCCCTGGCTGCCGTGGAGTTCAAGTCCAAAATCACCTTAAGAGTGTTCGAAGGCCTTGAATGATTTGGCGACCAGGAACTCGGTTATGATTGGCTGGGTTCCAGGTCACTCCAACATCCGAGGCAATGAAATTGCCGACGAACTAGCGAGGGCTGGCTCCGAAAACGTTCTTATAGGACCAGAACCAGCATGTGGCATTTCGAGGGTGACAAAAAAGAGAGCCCTTAGGGATTGGGTACAAACACAAGCCCGTCTCCAGTGGGCTCAGAGTTCAGGGCTTTTGCAGTCAAAAATGCTCATTAGGGAATTTTCACCCAGGGTCGCAATGCGAAACCTCCAACTGAGCAGAGGCCAACTAAAGGTTCTCACTAGAGCCTTAACTGGCCACTGTAAACTCAACAAACATCTGCACAGAATGGGATTAGCAAATGCCCCCACGTGCAGATTCTGTGGTGAGGATGACGAGACACCATCTCACATCCTCTGTGAATGCTATGCTCTCATCCACACAAGGAGCCGAGCTGTGGGCGAACCTAGTTTGCCACCTCATGAAGCAAAGGCTCTGTCTCCAAAAAAGGTCATCGGCTATTTTAACGCTACAGGCCTATTTGGAGACCTTTGAGGAGGGGTCAGCCACAATAGATCAGTACAGGTCGCAGTGGCTTGCTGAGGGTCGCCACTCGTCGCCCACAGCCACCCCCACAAGTATAGATAGATAGAAGGTTTCGAATATTTTCAACCCTCAAATTTCATAATTTAAATTTAAATAAACTAAGAGCTTATTTATTTAAAATTAAATAAATAAGCTCTTAGTCTACAATTATGGTGCCGCGTCGAAGCTCGTTCAACGGCAACTACGGCGACCGGTGGTTCTCTTTGCTCCTCTAATTTTCTACCTGCGATAAAATTCTTTAATTGGTTCATCAAATTCAGAAAATTGTTTTCTGAACTGACAAACATGTTATTCTTTTGACAATACAAAAATCTGAAACTAAAAACTTAGTAGATAGACAAGAAATATATTTTGTTAAATTAATTAATACACACTTTTATCTTTATTAATTAATTAATATTTTCGTAAATATATCGGTGAGTGGGAACCCTGCGCTCTTGTCGCCAACTCGGTATCGGGTCAGCGACTCGTAACGGAATTAGAACGCTCGTGTCCTGCAATAAATTTCAATTTCCCGTGAAGTCAGTTGAAGGTCGCAATAGTAGGTACATTTTCATACCTAAACTTAGCTTTTCTTCGAGAGTGATCCTTCTGTACTTTATTACTATTATTTATTCTGTGACCACGGGTCGCTCTCGTACCACTTGGTGCAGATTCTTAGCAACCATGGTTGCTTTGGACGCTATCTGCACCGCATCGGACGGGAAACGACCCCTGAGTGCCACCACTGTGGCGCCGAAGAGGATACCGCGCAGCACACCTTAGCGGTGTGCCCCGCCTTCTCCTCGGAGCGCCGTGAGCTGACCGCCGTCATCGGCGACGAGCTCTCCCTCCAGAACGTGGTCTGTGCCATGCTGGAGGGAGAGAGGACGTGGGACGCGCTAAACTCCTTCTGCGTGGATGTGATGAAGCAGAAGGAGTCGGCGGAGAGGGTCAGGGAGGAGGATCCCTCAGCCGATCCGTGCCGCCGTAGAAGGACGGGGCGGAGGAGGCGGAATTTCGCCCGCCTTCTTCCTCCTGACGGCAACCAGCGGGGCCCTGGGTTGGGAAGCCCGGGTCCTGCATTGCATCGGTTGCCGCCAGTCGCTGATCCCCTGGATGCCCCGGGGGATCACCGGCCTCCCCCTTTTGGGGGGGTAAGAGGGTCTCGCCATAGGCGAGCAGGCGCCGACGAGGTCGTGGATGTGTTCATTCGAGTTCCCATGACCTTGTCCGGCAGCGACGCGGCCTTCCTCGGCGTGTCTTCTTCTGATGAGGAGGACACGGCGATGATGGATGTGCTCGCGCCAAGGCGTGTGTGAGGGGCATCGGTGGGTTTTAGTCGGTAGGCCGCGGTTCCTGGCTGGCACTCTGCCCACAGGAGCCGCAGAGAGTTCGACATAACCCCGCGCCTTCCCAAGCGCGGGTAATGCGTAATGCATTTCCCATCGAAAAAAAAAAAGGGGGGCTGAATCAGAATATGCAGAAGTCTCATTTTATGACGGACTCATGATGATACATCGGTGTAACTTATAAACGTGGTACTAGTGTATTGTATTATAAGCGTATTCTCTGTAAGTAGGTACTGTGTGATTTAAGCCACAAAACAAAAAATAAAAAAAACCTGCCAATTGCGAGTTGGACTCGCGCACCGAGCGTTCCGTACAAACTTCGTTAACTTCCTAACTATAATTAATATACATATTTGCGGTTTTCAGATTTTTCCTTAATATGTGTTTATAATACCTTCCTTAATATGTGCCAAATTTTATAGTTCTAGGTCAACGAAGAAGTACCCTATAAATTTAGATTCCTTTGAGAGTGTCGAAATATACGTTTTAGCGGCATAGGCGACCGTATCTTTTTTTAGGTCAACTTAGAATTTTAATGTTTTCACAACTTCAAGGGACTGTAGACTGAGTATATGGTTTTAATTTCAACTCGATACCTCCACGCGTTCCCGAGAAAAACTTTTTGACAGACAGATGGACAACAAAGAATGGTCCGTTTTTCTTTTTGAGGTACGGAACCCTAAAATGCTGAAGTGTGAAAACACAGTTTCTCACCTCGAATAGCGATAATTCAGACAATAGGTACCAATAGGCTAACTCTTGAACCAATTCTCATCGATCGAGATTGGGATTGTGATTTCGTATGCTTCAGTAGCAAACTAGCACCAAATGAGATCCATAAGTATGTTTAGAAAATTAAATAGCACTGGGTTTGGTTTACTCTATATGCTCGCAACACGACTCCAATTTGGTTCCAATGCGGCAACTGAAGCGTACGAAAAACCACAATCTTATTGTTATCGATCGGAACAGAGGTTTGTGGGTAAGCATAGGTACACGGGGCTGATTTCCGCACAATTCGTAAAAAAATTTGAATTCGAGTATTTTCTCGAGTGTCAATCACAGTTTAGCCAATTGGAACACAGGAAATGTAGAGCTCAGCTATTTCTGAATAAAAAGTCGCCAGTATTTTCTCGAGTGCTCGGGAGCAGTGGAGACGACACTTTCAAGTATCTATGGTATATAGTTTTTATTTTTCTTTCTTTTTGATTATCTCATTATATATTTTGTAATTTATTTTCAATTACATTAGAAGTAATAATGGTAGAAGTTAACTTAGTATTTTGTTTGTCTAAATAAAGATTTAGAAATATTATTTATTCAAATTGAAATTATATTACTGAAGGATTATTTATCTAAAATAAATATTTCTTTCATAGAAATATAATGAAGTGAAAAATGGATCCTACTACTCGAGACAAGCCAAGCGTCTCGTTCCTTCAAAAAATGCTGGAACTCGAGATGTCCCGTACCTACTCTGATTGGCTGAGCTGTGTGTGACTACCTACCGCTCGAGAAAAAATTAGAATTCGAGCATTTTTTGAAACCGGGAGAATCAGCCCCCAGGTTATAAAGATTTGTTCAGCAACGAGTAATTCCAAAAGGTCTTGGAATCAATTTTACTCAGTCGGCTTTTTTGCTACTCGCAGTCTCGCAGCAAAAATCAATTCTATAGAGAGTAGCAAACTCATTACAAAGTGATTTTGCTACGAGTTTTTTTTACAGAAAAATAAAGCCGGTTTCACGCTGGAGAGTAAAGAGGATGCCTAGTAGGTACCTACACAATGACAGAAATGTTAAGACTTACAAACTACCAGCAAATCCAGCTGCTTTGTTCTCAATGATAGTCGGTTCCGGTGGCTTGCACATGATGATTAGCTCCTGGTCCGACTGCATCACCACGCCTGGGAATTGCGGGAACCACACGCGGACGTGGACAAATCCCTGGAATTACGGAAACAAAAAAATCCTTAATTTGAAATACATATTGCATAAAGAACGACCGCACAGCAATATTAGTAATGTAAATTTCTTCAAAGAGAATTTAGATCACAGAAATCGTTAGGAGCATAATATGACCTTATTCACCACTATTTTCACGCGAGTTCAACTCGCACTCATCCCCTTTTTAGGTCTTTTAACTATTTGTGGGTAGTGGAGTCGCAGTGTGGACCTTACCTAGCGCGCTCATAATGACAAGGAGAACACCGGGGGGTTTTAGTGGGTAGGAGAGCCCCACACCATAAGAATAACTAATAATACGAGTATAGAAGCGAAACTCCCGGCCGTCGAGCGCTCAAGGCCACGTTATTTACCTACCGTTTGATTTCCGTTGAACGGAATCGCCAGTCAAGGCGCGCACCCAAAGAGAATAGTAATCGCGCACCGCATCCCGCACGCACGTTACTCCTTCCCGTGCGCCGCTATCTACCTAATCGCCGCGATGCCGACTTATTGTTGCGTTTATGGGTGCAAAAACAATGCCATAATAACCCCAAATTTAAAGTTTTTACCTGATTAAGCTTTTTATATAAATGCGTATTTACTACGCGCTGAAGTTTAATAACCGAAACTTCAAATCATCTACAAAGACGTCATGTTTTATAAATATCAGACATTTGTAAATATTTCTGTTGAATTGAAACCTTTTAAATAAAAATGATTGAGTACTTTAAAATTATTTTTATTATACCTACCCTAGATACAGATACAGTTTTATTCGTAATATTCATTACATGTCAAAGCTAATACAATATAATGTATCGAGTTTCTAAAGCTGTCATTGTAGTGCAATTTTGAAACTCTGTAAGTATGGGATTTTTTTTGTCAAGTCGGGAATAATTTGAATTATGAGAAACTTTGGTACTGCTATATATATTTTTATCGACCTTTGTCACTGTTCCATATAAAATTTAAATACAATCAATACTTGATTAAAATTATGAAACAACTGATTTTTTTTCAAGTGAAAATGTTGGTCTGATAGTAAAAAGTGAGCTTAGGTTTTATCCATTAGTACATTCATAACTTCAGCTCTTGGACTATAAACGTAGGTACGATACCTAAATTACAAACCATTTTTGTACATCGAAATTCGAAACATTTTAATGATTTTGTTCTCGAAGTGTAGGGATTAAGCTCAATTAATCAAAAATAGGCAGGTTCTTATAACTACGGAATCAAAAAAACGAAAAATGTGCGTAAATTGCTAAAGATAGTCGCTCGCTCGCTACACTTGAAGTACAAAATCAATAAGACTCGGTGTATGCGCAGTTTCTCATTTAATGTAAAATATGGAGGTACCTATATAAAAAATATTGTAGTGGTAACCATACGTCCATGTGGTGACCCTAGCGGCGTCCGCAGACTACTGCGGGGTGTTACAGGGGGAAGGGCGCTGTAGGTATGCAAATAGCGGCATTTGGCGCACCCACAAAGGAGATTCGCTTCTATACTTATTAGTTATTCTTATGCCCACACACGCTCGCCGTCTAGCCAACGGCGGGTACGGTGCGGTTACGCATTTCCCCCGAGAAAAAAAAGGTCTTTTAACTATTTACTATATTAAATTATATCGTACATATACACATTTAAATAAAACTACACTTTTGGAATTTACTCACGTATATAATTTGGTTTTAAACATTTAAATGCCGTGACCACGAATGTTCAAAAGCGTTCGAAACGTCGCGTCGGGTTGAATAGTTTTAAAGCAAATACGCGAGGAAATCCTTAAAGTGTAGTTTTATTTTAATGTTTAGTACTCATGCAAATAAAAAACAGTATTATATAAACATATATTATATATACACGGAATATATATTATTATATGCATCTAGGTTTGTGTGCGGCCAAATAGAATATTTCTTATTTAATTACGTTTTAATTACAACTTTTTAAGCATAATGAAACCGTCCCAGTAATCAAATTGTAAATTAACAAAACATTTTGGAGATTTCATACTCTTAAGTCTTAATGAGCGCTTACTTAAAATATTAACTTAATTGAATCAATTATATTATTAATTGATTCACACACAACATAATTATATATCCGTTGATCAGTTAATAAGTTTACAACTTTCATTAACCGATCGTATTCGCATTGAGGATATTCACTAGATACTTACAGAGAACATTTTATAGTACAAGTACATGGTACAAATGAGCCGGGTGCACCAATTTGCAAATCCATACAAAGAACAAGGCACCTCAACTGTACTCCAGTTTACCGCTTAATAATATATCAAGCAGTAGTTCTGTAGGCCAGTCGCCGCCGTTAGTAACGGAGCAGTGATTACCTGCCTACCTTGCAACGAGAAAACATTAGCTAATACATTCATTTTACGCAAATCACTTTCGGCTTTTAATATGTATGATATATACCTACGTTTTTTTAATTAGGTCCATTATATACTCTACACAGAAATGTAGAGTTCTTCTCGATTCAACTTTTCGAGTAATAACAACCTTTAACAGGTGTAACTGAACCCCGAAATAATATTTAAGGGATATACAGCAATTAGGTGTGTTTGTCTTAGATGAAACCTAATCCGAGTTAATCGACTTCAAACTGACAGTAAAAACTTTTAATTGACAAATTGACAACCATAATAGTCCAGCTTATACGGAATTAACACAAAAGAAATGTAAACATTGAATGAAGAAACATTTGGGACCAAAAAATAATTTAATATATGATAAGCCCCAATTTTTTCCTAAAGAATCATGCTAATAGCCTTAAATTTTTTTTTGGTGCTCCGTTACATCTTGTATATTGATAAATAAATTAATAAATACATGAAAAAATTCATCTCGGCCAGTTTCTCGGTCACTTAAGTAATGGCATTAACATGGTATCTTTAGGATACAGATTCGGATCATTTCTGAAGTGAATTTTTGATTTTTGATACTCTATCGGCGTGCCTATTACACTTATCAACAACGTATGATTGATACTCACACTGTAAATTGAATAAATCAATAAACATTTTTTCAAAGAAAATGCAGTCACAAATATAAAATACTAGCTGTGCCCATGAACAACGTTTCGCCATATATTTTTTCCCGTTTTTGCAATATTTTTCATTGATGCTTAGCTCCTATTAGTCGTAGCGTGATATCATAAAATATAGCCGTTAGCCTTCCTCGATAAATAGACTATCCAATACAAAAAGAATGATTTAATTTGAATCGGTAGTTCCTCAGATTAGCCCGTTCAAATAAACAAACAAACAAACTCTGCAGCCTTATAATATTAGTATATTATAGTTTAGATACGCACATTTCTTTTCAAGACACCGCATCTGGTGAAGTCCGTGATGCGTAGTCTGTACAAGAGCTCGGTGGGGTCTTCCGGCTCGGGTCGGATCTGGCAGACGGGATCCGCCATGGGGTCCGTGGCGCGGTCGTCGGCGAACAGGGGGGCGCCGCGGAACCCTTCAGGTTTGCGCAGCAGCGCCGTCACCGAGTCCCGCAGCCCGCTGCCCCCGCTCGAGAACGTGCACTGTATGTCCGTCACTAAAAAGTACGAGCTACATTTTAAAAAAAGTAAAAAAGTTTGGTGTAGGGTCCGACAATTAATAATAATTAATTGTCGGATATCAGTTAATTAGATTTGTAATCATAGATTCTTGCGTGATTAGATTTTTGCGTTGTGTTTGACGTAAAGTGTCTGGGAAATAATAGTACTTACATTGTTACCCTACGCGTGAAAGTAACTATGTAGTCCCGAGACGGGGTTTGGCGCCCGAGCGTAGCGAAGGCACCATTAAATCAAGAAACTAAATAAGTCTGCACTGTGCTTTTCATTGCGAATACAACGAAAGTAAATATAAATACATATGTAAGCTGAGTGAATTTTATTTTCTACTAAGTACTGATGAACTCACTTTCGATGGCGCTTCAATCTATTTTTAGTGTGGGTCTTGGCCTCTTCTACAAGTCGCTAATAGTAGATTATTGCACCGAGCCCAAAGTAATAAGGCGAGGTGCATAATCTGCTTTTTTTTCAACTACCTATAGGAATAGTAAGAGATAAAAAACTCACATCAAAAAATGAAAATAGAAGTTTAAGATTTTACGTATTGTACTCGTGATTTTAAGGGTAAAAGGTTTTCTATAACACTGTCGGCTTCATTTAAAATGTTTTCCGGAGTCGCTAGATGATTCCTTTTTAATTCTTAATACGAAGCACTCAAAATAAGACAGTATCACACTTTAACGATTCCAAAAATATTGTCACGCAAAATTATTAAAGTTCCCGCTAATTTACATTAGAGTTGGCAGCAATCACTTTTTAAATTTGGAATAAGTAGGATAGAAACGAATATACGTATATAAACGAAGAAAGTATCGATATTCGCTGGCTGAATAGATAACTATACCATTGAGATTGGTAACTTCTTTGTGCGATTAAAAAAAACAAAACTGTGCAATAATGACATTTCATACATTTTTATTGCTCTAGAGCACTAAAGACCCGATTTGTGCTCAGTTTTCATTGTGATTATGATGAAATTAAATGAAATTTGTTATTTTTATCTATTGTGTTAATACTCGCGAATAGCCTATTTTGTTTTTTTTTCTGTGGCCGGCCAGTTATTCAGCCTTTATTTTTCATTTTCATCATTGAAATAATAGTCAATGTTTTGCCCAAATCTATGTTATTTTAAAAAATTGTTAAAGGTAAATTATAATAAAGTCATTTAAAAAATATATCCTGAACTTTATGTTTTTTAGTTTTACATCGCGCTGTAATTGAGGCTGTAGGTTTAGAAAGTTGGAACATGGCTCAATAGAAATGTGAAAATAGAAAATGTTTTTTATATAATTTGACAGCTGTCAGTTGAAAACGATTCTATATAGGGCAGAAAAGTATTACTTTCAACCTTCTCCTCAGGCTATTTCAGACCTACTTTCCGAGTAGGAGTAATGAAAAGATTTTTTCATTACCTACTCATACTCTGAAAGTAGGTCTGAAGTTGCCTGAGGAGCGGGTTGAAAGTAATACTTTTCAGCCCTAGGGAGAATCACTTTTAACTGACAGCTACTGTCAAATTTTACAAAAGAAACTAGTTCTATTGTTCACATTTTTATTGAACCATGTTCCGACTTTTTATACAGCCACTTAATTACAGCGCGGTGTAAAATTGAAATAACATAATGTTAAGTATTTAAAGAATATATTTTTTAATGACTTTATCATAATTTATTTTCAACTATTTCGTTAAAATAACATAGATTTGGGCAAAACATTTACTTTGTAAATTATAAAAATGAAATATAATAGATGAATAGCTGACCGGCCACAGAAAAAAAAAAACAAAATAAGCGGGAAAGCGGCAATGCGATCTTCATTTGTTTTTTCCATTTGTAGAGTTCTGTTAATACTTCCGTATAGCAGAGATTTGTACTAACTGTTAATTATATTTGTATAACATTGTGTTAATAATTAACACAATGTGTTCATCTGATTCAGGTATGGAGTTAACGCTTGATTTTATAAGAGAAAGGGGGGCTAAAGCAGAAGTTGTTGATTTATGTAAAATAAATTTACACGTTTTTTCTTTAGCTAATTCATTGTTTTATTTTTACTTTCCTTGTATTCGTAATGAAAAGCACAGTGTTTACTCCCTCGAACTATTGGTGCCCTCGCTGCGCTCGGGCGCCAAACACCGTCTCGGGAGTTCGGGACTAAATAAGTTACATTCACCCCTGTGGTTGATTTCGTAGGGCGTCGGTGGCGCTGTGGACTCGGCACTTGCCTTCCAAGCGGGAGGTCGGGGTTCGAGACCCGCCATGTACCAATGTGTTTTTCGTTTCGAATTTCATATGTACATTTGTCTGACGCTCTTACGGTGAAGGAAAACATCGTGAGGCAACCTGCATACATCTGCGAAGAAATTCAATGATGTATGTGAAGTCGACCAATCCGCACTGGGCCAGCGTGGTTGACTAAGGGCTAATCACCCTAACATAGGGTAGGCTCGAACCCCTCGGTGGGGACGTATGTGAGCTGTGATGATGACTCCTGTGGTAACTAACAATGTACTATTACGAGTTTCAGTGAAGCATTTTTTAATCAAGAGGAAGATTTTTGAGTAGCAGTTAAACTACCCATAAATACACTACCAGACCGTTATAAACGTTCCTTCCCTCCTAGGTGCAGACAGATATTTAATGAAGTGGTGTAGGTACAGTATTGTCTTTTTATGTGGGTCACTCACCGTCGTAGTCTTGAGCCAGCGCCGTCTGTATCTGTAACAATAGACTTCAAATCAGCGGAAGGAAGACCACTGCAATTACACGGTTAAATTGAATTAAGCCACGATATTCGACTCCGCATTGTTGTCCGGCGTCTGGACCATTCATATGCCTAGTTTTCTGCTTGTTAGTCATTTAATTGTTTCTGATTGAGGTCTTTGATAAAGGTAATGTTGACGTTCCTAAGACATTTAGATAGTTTTGAAGCATCTATACCTACCGACGAATGGCGCTTTGCCAACGAGCATAGGCTACATTACGGCGAATGCACACGACCGACACTCAACGCATACGTTTATCACTTTGTCGGTCGACTTTTTAACCGACTTCAAAAAATGAGGAGGTTATCAATTCGATGCGTATGTTATTTTGGTGTGTATGTTATGCGATTACGCCCCCAATTGTGGGCCGATTTTCAAAATTTTTGTATTCCTGCGGTGGTCCCATAGTCACCAGTCAGGATCTGATGATGTGCTCCCAGGAAAATCGAGTGAAACCCTTCAATTTTATAGGTACGTCCAACGTGTTTCACGTTTCTTCCGAAGCTATTCATGTATTTGCGTCTGGTAGTCATGCACCGATCAGATGATGGAAGGATCCTTAACTTTTAGGAGGGAATTGCTTAGTCTTAAATTTTTCAAATAAAATATCTGTTGTTGCCATATATCGTTCTCCATCATACTCAAATTTAGATCGTTTTCTTGACAGCCTTAATACAATTCTACACTCACTACGGTCCTTTAAGTCCTTGTTTCTTATTGGTGACCTAAATATTAATATAGCCCCATCAAATCGTAATGCCTCAGCTGATGATTATTTGAACTTGCTTGCACAACATGCTTTACTTCCAGCTCATCTTTTTCCCACTAGAGAAACAAATTGTCTTGATCATGTCATAGCCCGATCTCCTTTTAATTGCAAAACACTTGTTTTAGATAGTTTTATTACTGATCATGCTCATATTATACTTAGTTGTAGTACACACATGACTAGGTCTAAACTTTGCTACACCTATCGACGTTCTAATGTTCCTGATATAGTGGACGAATTGTCTAAATCCAACTTTTCTACCGTCCTAAAGTGTAACGACCCCGATACAGCTTGTGACAACTTAATTCACATTGTATCGTCTGCTGTTAATAAGCATACTCAAACTATTAGCGTACCCAGCAGAAAACGTATATTAAAACCCTGGATGACTTCTGGTCTTCTTAGGTGTGTTCGTAATCGGGACAAATTGCACAAAAAATATCGAAGAGACCCTGAGAATATTATAAATAAGATTTCATATTTCCGCTATCGAAATTTTTGCAATAGTCTTCTTAAAAAAGTCAAGCGCGAATACGAACAGAGTGAGTTTCTTAAGATTAGAAAGAGTCCAAAAGCAGCCTGGAAACTTATAAATCGCATCGCTAATATCGATAAAAAGCGAAATACTGCCAATGCTTTGTTAAAATTATGTGATGACCCCAGCATGTCAGTTAATACCGTGAATTCGTTCTTCGCTAGTATTGGAATTACTCTAGCTTCTAAATTCAACTCAAACACTTCGGCTTATGAACTTTCTAACCATTCTTCTGTTTCCTCACTTCATGATGTCCCCGTGACCTCGATGGTGCTACTTGATGTCGATGACGCAGAGGTAGAAAACGTAATTTTGGGTTTAAAAGATAAATGTGCGCTTGGATGGGACGGTATTTCTACTACCCTTATCAAAGCTGCTAAACATATCCTTATTCCTATTTTAGTTCATATTTTCAACCTTTCACTTTCTCATGGGATTTTTCCGCGTGCCTTTAAAAGGGCATTGTACATCCTATTTTCAAGAGTGGTGATAAAGATAGTGTCACTAATTACAGGCCCATTTCGGTCTTAACAGTTTTGTCCAAAATCTTTGAAAAAATTTTAAATGTAAAATTATTAAACTTCATAAATGCTAAGAATATACTGTCTGCAAATCAATATGGTTTTCGAAAATCTAAATCTGCGGAAGACGCGGTCTTGGAACTATCCGATCACATTATTAAAAACTTTGACAAACGACTCAAATCCGCAGGAGTGTTCCTTGATCTGTCAAAGGCATTTGACACTGTTTCTATCCCCATTCTTATATCAAAACTTCACTCTATTGGCGTTAGAGGCATCGCCCTTGATTTATTTAACAGTTACCTCACAAATCGTTCGCAAATTGTTGTTATAGATAAATTTGAGAGTGAGGAGGAATCACTTAGCTTTGGCGTCCCGCAGGGAAGCGTTCTTGGCCCCACTTTATTCTTAATATACATAAATGAACTCTGCAACATGTCACTTCCCAACACCAAAATTATCACCTATGCTGACGACACAGCACTTCTTGTTCATGGTCGAAACTGGGACGAAGTTCGTGTTTACACAGAAAATGCCCTGCGATCTATTATGAGCTGGCTTAGTGCAAATCTTCTCACTCTCAATTTATCTAAGACCATAGTTATAGGTTTCGCTCCCACAGCAGCCTCACAAAATCCTCCATCGTTCTCCGTTCGAGCTCATGTTTGTCCTTATGTGAATGGTTCGGTACCCTGTAACTGTACATTATTGAAAGTTGTCTCATCTTCTAAATATCTGGGAGTCATGATTGATAGCGCTATGAATTGGAAGCAACACATCGAATACACAGTGTCGAGAGTGCGTAAATTAATTTATACCTTTAAGAGTCTCCGATCGGTTGTTGACTTTAAATATTTAAAAACCATTTATTTTGCTCTCGCCCAATCAGTGCTATCGTACTGCATTACATCTTGGGGAGGATCAGCAAAGACTCATATGTTGCGCTTGGAAAGAGCTCAGAGAGCAACTCTTAAAGTACTTTCGAAGAAACCTATTCGCTTCCGGACTTCTGACTTATACTCTCTTTGCCGGGTCCTTACAGTTAGACAACTTTTTATTCTTTACACAGTATTAAAGAAACACAGTGAAATTGATTTTGACCCTCAAACTGTATACTCGAAACGTCGATCCGATATAGTTTGTTTCACTGAACGTCACCGTACGGCTCTGGCAGCTCGACATTATTGCTATTTGAGCCCAAAACTATATAATAAAGTTAACAAACAGTTACATATTTATCCACTCTCTTCATTTAAATGCAAAACAAAATGTATACAATGGCTGCTATCACTGTCATATGATGAGACTGAAGACCTGCTAAAAATTATATCATAAACGAATACTCACACACCCACGCACACACTCACACACTCACGCATACACACACACACACACATACACATACACACATACCTACATATTCATATATTCTGATATTCTGACAGTCTAATCACTTTTTGCTTTTGTTATTTAAGTATTATTGTAATTATTTTAAAATTTTCTTGATTGCTACTGTTTCGGAGGAGGGCGTTGATGCACGCGACACAGTGTTATACACTATTGCGGGTATCATCGTTTTTCTTATTGTAATGTAAATGTCGTTAGTGTTAACAATATTAAAAAAAAAAGTTATAGGTTACTTTTTTAAATGCAATAGGTACGAATCATTAGAAATGGTAAAAATGAAAATAAATAAAAATCAACTTCAAAAACACTGAAAAGTAAAAAATAATATAAGAATAGGTACAGACTACATTTCATTTCTATATTGAAGTCGGTGCTAATGATGATCTCCTAGAAAGTCTTTTTGGCAATGTTCTATTCTTATATTATTTTTAACTTTTCAGTGTTTTTGAAGTCGATTTTTATTTTTTGTATTTTTTTATTGCAGTTCGTTTGCGTTGTAACCTAGAACTTTATATGTTTCATTTTCCACAGTCAAAAAATCACTCAATGATAGTTAGTCGTGTGCGTTCGCACTTAGCCGTCACTTATTGATGCAGCCGCAGCCGATGCATTGACAGTTGTCGCCGCCGCGTCGACGGCCGCCGCCGCGCCGCCAATAGATCTGTTGCTTGCAGTTATATCTTGATGCGCCCCCCATTTTACCTTCTAAAGTACCTAAGTGACAAAGTGTCGTTCGTCTGTACGGTAGACTTAAGTATCATGTGATGTGATGTCTACACTTTCAGATTGAAAATCACACAATTTTTTTATATTTCTATAATGGAAGAAATATAGAATAACGTAGTGAAACCTCTTAGGAAAGTATATTTATCAATATCGAGGGACAAACAAACAATAAAGTTCACAATTAGGCATATTTCACAAAGCATCCAACCCAAGGTCAGATTCGTTAACAATACCGCACGAGTTGTGCGTGAAAGTATACCTTCGTCTATACAATGGCAATAAATGAAAGTAATACGCAAACATTTAGTTTCGGATGAAATCATTTTGCTCCGGAATGAGCCAACGGATAGCTTGCGGTTTGTACGATGAAACGGGCCATACCACATCGTTTAGGTCGAAACGTGAGTACCTCGTATAAAATCGTCGAAAGTAAGTCGATTTTATACTCCATATCGAAGACAGAGTGTTTCTAACGGAAATATTTAAAAAGATCAGTACGTCGCTCACTTAAAATACAACTGTCTCGAACTACAGCGAGCTGGACAGCCAATTAAAACTTTGCTTGGCGTTTCTCGTCAGAGGTCAGCCGTTTCGTGCGGAAACAGCGATCGGATGTTGATAATTGCTGGACGCCCGTATGCAAATTTTTCGAAGAATTTCAACGGTTTTTTAAACGGGGCTACTCTGGTTATTGGGCGTGAAGTCAGTGAAGTGTTGGGATGGGAATGAATTGTTCATGCTCTAAACGGTGCCGGCATTTTAATCTATGATAGTCATGTTTGTGTATTGTTTTATATCTAAATTAGTATATTAACACCTAACTAGTAAAGTATCAAGTTCACCCAAAAAAAATCACTTATGGTATTGCCAAGATGAGTGCGATATTACTTGCACTATGAAAACGTTTTTAGATCTCATAGTGCCAAGTTCCTAACCGTAGCGACAAACCCTTCATCATAATCATTTGTGACTAGTATTTAATCTTAATATCTTCAAAAACATCGAGTTCTATAACATAAATCATAGTTAAGATGAAAAAATTCTACTTTCGTGTGTAATTGAACCCGGCTCTAAGCAACCTCAAACCACAAAGGCAATTAAACAATAGGTCAAATGATAGTGACAAAATAAAATAAATCTCACTTCTAAATTCTTAGAAAACTTTCACTCGTGTAAACGGAATAAGTAGCACAAAAATTTTACCTACTTATCTACTTCATTTTTACATAATGATACAATTAAATGAAACTGCCCCGCAACCACATAAAAGAATAGCCATAAAATGATAATATTGGATTATAAATTAACCACGTAGGCATCGTCGGTATTATCAAGTCTCTTAACACTTCCTTAATTAAAAATTAGTTGAGGTCTCCCGAGCTAGAACACGGTCTCACGGCGGTCTGTTATCATTTTCCCAAGCGGTTAAAATAATTGCAATTGTTAGAAGATTGAGGTGTAATTGTTGCGGAAGAGACGATGAATGATCTTAATAGATTCTCACTGTAAGTTGGTGTTGATTTCAGAGTAAATGCTTGGTGTTAATTGGTAATAGAGATTAAGTGAGCCGTTTGAGTTGTTGGGAAAAATCTGAAGCAGCAGTGGTGCAGGGCTCCGTTAGTTAATGCTGTATAAATATCTGGGGGCACCGCAGTGCCCCCGCCAAGTCGAGCGCGAAGCAAACACTGCCGTACCATCCTTTACTGGAACCATTTCGCCGCATTTTCAGGCCCCTATTTGAGAACCTCTGGATAAGATCAGAACGCAGAAATTTTCGTCATCCAGTAAGCTATAATCACATACTTAAAATCCGAAATTTCAAGTCTGTAGGTCATTTAGTTCCGAAGTTAGCGAAAGCAAAGTTTCGCATATATGACACTCACTCATGATCATCAAAATAGAACTAGTACTTCCCATAAACTCAGAGAGCTGAAATTTGGTACAGAGTTAGGGTTTAATGGCCACATAAAGGGAAAACTATAAAAACTAGGATAATCGACGATCTGGAGTACCTGGTGACCCTGATTAGAAATCACAAGAATCCAACCAAACTATTAGAGATATCGACATACCGCCTTTACAAAAAATATTCAATTTGGTGGGCCGCTTCATTTGATGTCAAAAATCGAAGATCTGAAGTATCTGATGAAGAACCCTTAGCTGGTCTCAGCTGTATTAGAGATATGGTAATGCCCCCTTCTACTATTGGTACATAAAAAAATGGACTGTCATTGAAAAATCCAGAAAATCTAATAAAATAGATCAATAAGCTCACGTTTCTACAAAAAGAAGTGAAATCCCACCAAAAACATTCTGTAAAAAACTAGCCAAGTCTCGATAGAGCTGCTTGTTTATCTCTAAAAAGTAATGAAATCTAGACAAAATCGTGCCAAGTCTAAGGTTCCTTACTGCGATTTCTTTATTATTATAGTTAATGTTGTGTGACTTGGGCGTTGAACATTCTTTATACGTTAGTGGGTACAAGTCAACGACCAAGTCACACAACATACATTGTCCCTGATGGTTATAGGCTATATTATAATTTTTACCGCGGGAAAATATTTCTTTCCTATGGGAAAATTCGATAACTACTGGGCCGATGGGAAATTCTTTCACCATTAGAAAGCTACATCCTTCGTGAGTAACATAGGCTATATTTCCCACGGGAAAAATGAATACCACGGGAAAAATATGACGGGAAATCTATCGTAAGGCGAAACGAAGTTCGCGGGCACAGCTAGTTAGAAATATAGTAGATTGCTTTATAAGGGTGAAAAGGAATCAATCCCTACGAGGTTGTTAGACGCCCGAGCGCAGCGAGGGCGGCTATAGTCCGAGTAGGGTTTGATTCCTTTTACCCGTGTGTAGCACTCTACTTTTCATTTCGAATGCAAGGAAAATAAAAAATAGCTTTTCTAATAAAATTTATTAATAAAAATACTCCTAACATGACATATCGACATCGTGTTTTACACTTAGTGTACTTTTAAGCATTGAATATCTGCTCCATAGCGTAGACGCCTGCACTTTATGAGATAGTTCATTAAAGTATATAAGAAATACATTTTCAGAAAATGATTTTATATTCCTTGCATCTCGCCACTTCATAAAGTCGGAATATGTATTTAAATATTTTTCCTTTGAAATTTTTGGCAAAAAAATTTCGAGTATTGTATTTGCTTCGTTCGTGACTGAATCTGGAGCCGAAATTTCAGAATCGCTTGAATTCATTGTTTTTCTTAAATACCTAAATCACACAATCAAGATTTCGGTAGGTACAGCGTAACAGATTCCCCTCCCGCCAAAATTATCTTTTTCACAGGTATTTTTAAATTTGGAACACATCGCGTTACCTGTTACTGGCCATTCAGCCAAATACTTTTATTATCATTGTACCAAAGATTGTATGTACGTAACCTAATTCAGTTCTATTTTTAAAATTTTACTTTCCGCCCTAAGGAGGGAAGTAAATAGTATGAGAATTTCCCGCCCGCTGGTGGGAACTAGCGTTTTCCTCCCAATACTCAGATCAAGGAAACGCTCCTTTCCGAGCATGAGGAATGAAATAGTAGATTGCTTTATAAGGGTGGAAAGGAATCAATCCCTACGAGGTTGTTAGACGCCCGAGCGCAGCGAGGGCGGCTATAGTCCGAGTAGGGTTTGATTCCTTTTACCCGTGTGTAGCACTCTACTTTTCATTTCGAATGCAAGGAAAATAAAAAATAGCTTTTCTAATAAAATTTATTAATAAAAATACTCCTAACATGACATATCGACATCGTGTTTTACACACTTTTAAGCATTGAATATCTGCTCCATAGCGTAGACGCCTGCACTTTATGAGATAGTTCATTAAAGTATATAAGAAATACATTTTCAGAAAATGATTTTATATTCCTTGCATCTCGCCACTTCATAAAGTCTGAATATGTATTTAAATATCTTTCCTTTGAAATTTTTGGCAAAAAAATTTCGAGTATTGTATTTGCTTCGTTCGTGACTGAATCTGGAGCCGAAATTTCAGAATCGCTTGAATTCATTGTTTTTCTTAAATACCTAAATCACACAATCAAGATTTCGGTACAGCGTAACAGATTCCCCTCCCGCCAAAATTATCTTTTTCACAGGTATTTTTAAATTTGGAACACTTCGCGTTACCTGTTACTGGCCATTCAGCCAAATACTTTTATTATCATTGTACCCAAGATTGTATGTACGTAACCTATATCAGTTCTATTTTTAAAATTTTACTTTCCGCCCTAAGGAGGGAAGTAAATAGTATGAGAATTTCCCGCCCGCTGGTGGGAACTAGCGTTTTCCTCCCAATACTCAGATCAAGGAAACGCTCCTTTCCGAGCATGAGGAATGAAAAATATTTTTCACTTCTCATGCTCGTAAAATTGTTTCTTATGTTGAGAGAAAGCTTCATAAAACGGTTGTTATGCACTTGTGCTATTCCCTCTTTAAGTTATGTTATTCCCTCTTTAAGACTAAGGCCTTACAACCACATACTACACAATAGGTACACCTTTATTTAATAGATTATACTATGGAAATACAAAGGCGTGCATTTATGTCAAAAACAAATAACCCAAAGGAGATGTCCTCTTTTTGTATGGAGGCTGGGTTTTGCTAACTAAATAAAACGAAACTATGCCTGTTATAAAGGTTTAATATTTAGTGTCCTAAAACCGTGAAAATCATAACTATATACCCCTCCGTTTTGGAAATATTTTAATTTTTGTATATTTTAGTTATGGCAACAGTTTTGTTTAATAATCGAAAGCTGTGTTATATTATCTGCAAAAAACATCTATTTGTAATCTGTATTTGTAAATACAATGACACTTATGCTAGTCTGTGGTTATGGTTTGTGTTGAAGTTGACTATCAAAATAAAGGCCGATCGCCTTGATGGATTTTTTTCTTAGACAATCTGCCTATTAGAGCCTATTTTTCATTAAATCTAATTAATGAACAACATAATAATTAATTAATAAATCATGAAGTGCCACAGTGTCAAGTCAGTGCCAAAACTATCAAACTAAACTGTCAAATCTTTTTTTTTTTAATTTTGAGCATTGAGCTAGAGACTTTAGCCAATCACTGCCAGTTGATTAAAAGATTTGTAGATTTTCCTTAAAAAAAACATGAATAAAATGGATTTTCATATGAAAATACATTAACATGTTAGTAATACATTGTATTTCGGAGATTATATGAAGTTAATATGGGTAAATTGGATAGATTTCAAGCATGTGATTTCAAAACTTTCACCACAGTTTTATACAAATCGGAGGTACTTAAAAGCATATTTTTAATATGACTAAAATGCTGTTTCGATCCTCTTTCCAATGGTATATAAATTATTGCTTTTAGTTAAAATAATTAATAAAAACCTACTTGTGGACATCTCCTTTTAGTAACTTGGCGTTAAGGATCTGACTATAGTCAAACGTCACAAGTTGAAAATTGAAAAAAAAAAGAAAAATTGTGTGGCGGAAAACTAATTACCTACTCGTCGAAACTAACCGTTGTGCTGCGGATTTAACAATTTCTACGAGTATCAAATAATGATTTTAAGGAAAAGAAATTCTCAATTCGATGCGTGTTTTTTGTGTGTGTATGTTACGCGATTACGCCGCCAATTGAGGACCGATTTTCAAAATTCTTTTTGTATTCGATAGAGTAAACTCCAAGGGTGGTCCCATAATTACCAAAGTTAGGATCTGATGATGGGATCCCATGAAAATCGAGGGAAACGCTACGGTGAGCTGGTATTAAATTAGCGTATTTTTATTTTTTATTCAATTTGGTTCCAAATTTTAACTAACTAGGAACATTAGTTGTTCTTATATTTTTTAAGACTTTCCAGGTAATCATTGGTTGGCACTGACTTCCAAATAAAAATGTGATACTGTATGTTTTTTTATATTATTTTTTTATAATGTGGTGTTTTTGAAGTCCGTTATAATTATTGTCATTTTATTTTTCAATATTTCTATACAAATTAAATACATGCGTTTGAGAATTTGTCGTAAGGCAAACACCAGAATAACTTAAAATAAACGTCTTTCCCTCTAAACAGCATTGAAAGAATTATTCCTGAACTTCTTATAACTTAATTGTTTAGGAGTTAGGTATACTTTCCATTATTAGCTCACCTAAGATACTTGAAGGAATAAATTCAAATTCAAAATATTTTATTCAAGTTGGATTTTACAATCACTTTTGCACGTCAAAGAAGCTACGCCAATAGAACTATGCGTCAAAAGGTTTCCATTGTATTAAAAGAACATCCCCTAGCTCCTATAATTTAGTAAAAATTAATAATATAGGCGGAGTAAGAAAACCTCATTAAAAAATAAGTGTAAAATTTATATTAAAGCAGAATCGAATGAAATTACTACTTATACGTCTTTAACGTTTGGTAATGCCACAATGCTAAAGTAATGTAATACTATAATAAGTAATCTACATAATAATTTGAGTTTCGACTTCAAATAATCGTTTGACATAAATTGTGTTGTTTATGTTGGTCATGTTACTTTTGCCGTAAAACGAATCTGCCAAAAAAAAATATCCCGCATACAGTCTGTTGCTGCCTATGATGATAACCTGCGACTTCTTAGGATTAACAAGTAGACCAAATTGATCGGCCCACGAGTGAATATGATCCAGATCATTGTTAATTGTTACTAACGTGGATGCAATATTTTTAAGATTTGCGTGTCTATAGAATTGTAGGTCATCGGCATACAGGTGGTAGGGACAAGAGATGGAATTGGTGAGTACATTTATGAAAATGGAGAAGAGTAAAGGAGAAAGCACGCCTCCCCGCGGAACACCAGCAGTGAGTTGCGCCCAGCCAGAGGATAAACCATCATCATCACTGCCGGCGACCACGAAGATATTCAGAAAACCAGGTCATTGCGGAAGGCGAGATGTTATAATAGCGAAGAAAAGCTATAAGGATATCGTGATCGACAGAGTTAAATGCATTGCTAAAGTCCAAAAGAGTAAGAATAGTAAATTCCCTATTGTCCATAGCCTTACAGATATCTTATGTGACATGCAGTAACCGTACCTGTAAAAGGGGCGGAAACTAGATTGAAACTGACTCATAAGACTATTACGGGAAAGATATAAATAAAGTTGCTTATGAACAGCGCTTTCAAGCACCTTGGATAAAAATGGAAGGATGGAAATTGGACGGAAATGGGAACAGGTAGATGGATGAGAGATTTTGGGCAGAGTTATAACGGCCAATATTTTGTGATTTATGAAAGAGTAAGTACTTATTATCTGATAATTTTTTGTCTAACCGGGCTGGCTTTACCATAAAGCGGGACAATTAGCGTCCCGCACAGATGTGTTGCGGGACACGTTATTTGAGCCCTGGAAACGGGACTGTGGTAAGACTAGAGTTGCCAACCGTCCCGCGTCAGGCGGGACGGTTGGCAACTCTAGTCTTACCACATTATAGGTCTCACCACAAAACGTTGTCTAACAGTTGATTTGTAGTTAGTCATGGTTAAAGCATGTTGCGGTTTCACTGGTGTTAATAAGAGTAGATCAGTATGTTTAAGCCGTGATTAACTTGGGCAACGTTTCTTAGTCACATCAGGGGCCTTATTCTGCTAGTGTTTACGCGTCTATGACATGTCAATAACGTTTCAATGTTATTGCTTTTTGAGACAGTTATTGTTGACTAGCTGTGCCAGCGAACTACGTTTCGCCGTATATTTTTTACCCGTTTTTGCAACATTTGTCATTGATGCTCAGCTCCTATTAGTCGTTGCGTGATGTTATATAGCCTAAAGCCTTCCTCGATAAATGGACTATCCAACACAAAAATAATTTTTCAATTTGAATCAGTAGTTCCTGAGATTAGCGCGTTCAAGCAAACAAACAAACAAACAAACTCTTCAGCTTTATAATATTAGTATAGATTAACCGATAACTATCTAAAACATTTGTTACGATTGACTTATCAAGAAATTATAGTACGAGTAAATTGCACCACGTAAAACGTATAAGAGTGACATAGGTAGTTTTATTAAAACTCTATCAAGACTCCTGTTTATTTATATCTTGAAAGTCAAATCGGAATCGTAATCGATTCAGCAGGAATCGGTTTTATTGAAACTTGCACGTTAAATAAATATAGCTCAAAAAAGTAAGCCTAATCTGCTTAAGTTTCGGTCAAATTCATGGACAAACAAACCAATATACAACTCCGTGCAACATCTAAGATTTTTTTTAAATGTCGAAGAAATATTCTACAAACGCACGGGTCGGATTGATATCCTCCTTTTCTGAAGTTGGACAAAATCAGCTAATCCGAAACATAACAAGTAATAAATATCACGAACTGTCCAAAGAAATGTTGATGCCTTCTCACAATACTTTTTGCTAAACATGATAAAGCGCAACTCGTTTGGCATTTCCATTTTAACCAGTTTTTGTCATAGCAACCGATCAAGCGTAAAATTTAATTTTGTAAATGGTTCCAATCACGCGTTAACAATGCACAAACTCTATTAAGAGGCTTCGTCAATTCACTCGGCAATAAATAAAAAAATATTGATATATTCCATTATAGAATACAAAAGTGAAACAAGGCGACAATTTTTTTTATGTTTTTCATGTTCACAAAATAGGCTAGTACTTTGTAGGTCAGTTATGAAGTGATGATACTACTTTTTGTGATAAGTAGATGTCAAGGGCTATTTTCCGGAGTTGTCGCGTGTGAAATTTTCGGTATCTATGCATTATTTATTCGGTGCTGAGGATGATTGTCACCCTAGAGATGAACGGTACCTATTTAGATGAAAGGTAAATGGTTTCGAGGACCTAAGTAGGTCTTTTACTCGAGGAAACACTTTGCTTTTTATTTCGAATATAAGGAATATAATGACCTGATGAATTTAAATACAAAACAACTGAAGATCGAATTGCCGCTTTCCCGCCATTTTTATGTTATTTTCTTATGAACCTATCAGTCAGTATTATTATTATTAAAATTGGTAAAAATATTTTTTCAACTCTTTATAAACTAAATAATTATTAAGTGAAAAATAAATTGAAATCATGTTGCCTAATCTTAATCTTCTAACATATAAATTCTCGTGTCACACTGTTTGTAACCCAACTCCTCCGAAACGGCTTGACCGATCTTTATGATTTTTTTGTGTATGTTCGGTAGGTCTGAGAATAGGTCGTAAACTTTTTTTATACCCCTAGGTGATTATTACGGCGAAACGTAATTCGCCGGCACAGATTGTTATTGATACTATTTTACAGTACAGATAGGTCAAATAATTAGTTGTATAGAAAATTTCGACAAGCCTAAATAGACATGACAAAATAGAATACTTTTTTATTATTTGACAGCAGGAAAATCGTTTCTCTGAGAGGGAAAAATTGTTTTCAGGAAGGAATTGTTTCTATAGCTCGAAAAGGCTTTCTTTATTCTTCGAAATCTGGAAAAGTCTGTTTTAACCGCTAGTGTATAAAAGAGATTTGAAATTCGATCGTTTGAGATGGATTGGGAACTATTCGAAAAGAGGTAATTGGTTCAAAATAGCTTTTTTATTGCTAACGGTGGCAGACGAGCCAGTGGCCCACCTGATGGTAAGTGGTTACCACCGCTCATGGACATCTGCAGTGCCAGGGGCACAGTTCAGTCACTGCCTACCTGGAGAGGAATGCTCCTGAGAGGAATGAATCCTGAGGGAGTTCGTTCCAGAGCCTACACGTACGTGGAAGGAATGAACGCTGAAACCGAACTGTACTAGACGAGATTGACGACCTAATTTTAAACTGGGATCAAAATAGCTGTTTATCCCTCTGGGACTAAAAGTAATTTGAATTAGGGCCGATTTTTCAATAGTCAGATAATTTTTATCTACGGAATAAATAATTATGACAGTTTTTATATACAAAATCTGTTAAACCGCCATATTTATTCTACAGTTAAAGGTTATCTGACGATTGAAAAATCGGCCCTTAAGGATGTGGATATTATCAGTAAAAGTTTCAATTACCTAGTAAAGAGAGTTTTTTTTATATTATTAGTTTTTCTTTTTAATCGACTTTAAAAAAGGAGGAGGTTCTCAATTCGACGCGTATATTTTTTGTGTGTATGTTACGCGATTGCTCCGACAATTATGGACCAATTTTCCACATTATTTTTGTATTCGGTGGAGTTTACTCCTGAGGTAGTCGTATTGTTACCAAAGTAAGGATCTGACGATAAGATCCCAGGAAAATGGAAGGAAACCCTTAAATTTTTAAGGTACCTAAGTCAAACGTGTTTCATGTTTTAACCGACTTCACATAAAGGAGGCGGTTATCAATTCAATATAGTTCGAGGGACTAAATAAGTCTTTAACCCGAGGTACACACTGTTCTTTTCATTACGAATACAAGGAAAGTAAAAAAAAACATGAATTAGCCGAAGAAAAAATGAGTGAATTTTATTTTAATAAATCAACATCTTCTGCTTTATCCTCTTACTCTTATGAAATCAGGCGTTAAATTCATATCTGAATCAGATGAACTCAATAATACAAATCTCTGCTATACGGAAGTACATAAACAGAACTCTATAATAAGATCGGATTGCCGCTTTCCCGCTTATTTTGTTTTTTTTTCTGTGGCCGGGCAGCTATTCAGCTATTATTTTTCATTTTCATAATTGGAAAAATGGTTAATATTTTGCCTAAATCTATGTTATTTGAAAGAAATAGTTATAAGTAAATTCTAATAAAAGCCATTTAAAAAATATATTCTTTAATACTTAACTTTATGTTTTCTCTATGTAAGTATGTTCCCCATTCCTCGGAGATGCCTAAATGGATTTGGAAAATTCTTTTTTTTTTTGGAAAAGGTATTCTTCCCAGATCATCTCATGGTCATCAGGTCAGGATCTGGTGATGGAATTTCAGGAAAATCGAGGGAAACCCTTAAATTTTATAGGTACGTCTAACGATTTTCTTGAATTATCTTTTATCGAAGTTATTCAGGTATTTGTCATAAGCCGAGCTGATGATAAAAAGATCCTCAATTTTTGGAGTTAGATGCTAGTTTTAAATTAAAGAAGGCACATATTGACCCTTAGTTGTATTCTTTCAAGTTACATCGGTGCGGTGGCGTTAATTTCATTAAACATTATTTTTTTTTACAAAAAATAGACCCAACTTCATAACCACTTAAAAGTCAAAAATAATATAAGAATACACACAACTCAGTTATATTCTATCAAGTTACCTCGGTGAGCTGGTATTAAATCCACTTAAAATAAAAAAATATTGTACAAATAATGAAAACCGACTTGAAAAACACAAAAAAGTCAAAAATAATGTAAGAATACCAACATCTCATATTTTATTTTGAAGTCAGTGCTAAAATTTAACTCATAATCAATCTTAAGCATCGACTTCAAAATAAAAAAATGAAATGTTGGTATTGGCTGCGCAGCAATAAGGCCGCCTATTGCTTTTGTTTTTTATTATGTTTTTCTCCAAAGACATTATAAGAGTAGACCAACAATGCAAACGAAATGCATGAAGTCCCCTTCAACCAATTTTGATATGATAATAGCTAAATAAATAAGCATAATTAAGACTCATCGGTAATAAATAATGTTACAATGTGATTTAGTTTTTATTACTGTTCGTTTTTTACACTACAAAACGAAGTTATTTGGGCATGTTTAAGTATTTTTATAACTTGACGCGCGCTCGACAGTCGAATGCAGTACAAATACAGTATGGTAGCGGCCGCCTGACCGCTGTTGTGGTTGAAGGGGGTTTCTTAGAGGCCGCGCGTATTGTCGGTCTATCTCTTATAATGTCTTTGTTTTTCTCTATGTTTTGTAATTATGTGCAATAAAGTGTTATGTATGTATGTATTCTTAATTTTTACTTTTTGTGTTTTTGAAGTCGGTTTTTTTTCATAAGCTATTTTTTTTATTTTATTCAACTATGTTGGCAAACAAGCAAACTGCCCACCTGATGGTAAGTGGTAACAGTCACCTATAATACGTCATGTGGGTCTTGTGATTCGCAGCAAAACTGCAACCCCCACAGTGTACGTTGCCAACTTGTGACATAAGATGTGAAGTCACGATACTCAGTGATTTCACTGCCATATCTTACCCTTCAAACCGGAACACGGCAATGCAAGCATTGCTGCTTTGCGGCAAATATAGGTAAGACGGAGGTACCCAAGCAGGCGAAACTGGTACAGAGTCTTTTTCCAGTAGGTTTTACTTATTTTCTCAAAGAGGGCGATAAAAAGTAAAGTGTCCACTTCGGGAGCAACACGTACTTTTCGCTACGCTCAGGATTCTACTCTAGAATCCTTCGCTCCATTCTGGATTCAAAACAACATTCGAATTAAAAATAGTTCTTTGCTCCCTTGGTAAACAATCTACTATTTCGCCCTTCTGTTCAGATAACTTCAAGCACGTACTTTCGGTGCATGAGAAATGAGAAATATTTTAGAGCCAAATAAAAAGATACACGCAAAAATTAGGTATTCTCAAATATTGTGACATTGGCTTTAAAACTTCGCTGGTTTTTTATGAAAATCCTTGAGCAAGTATTTATTAAGTAATTTTTTTTAATATTTTGAATAAAGTTACTAAACTAAAAATTTCAATAAAATTACTTAAGCATTAGGGTGAATGTTATCATTATTACTTAATAATAACTTAAGAACTTCGCTCATAAGTAATGCCTTTATGATGATCGCTAAGTACAGCTCTAACAATAAGCGTGACAAGCTTACATTTAATGGTATTGTACACCTGCACTTACATTATATCATGCCAGTTGCTGTGTTGGGTAGATGTTGAAATTGTACAATGTTTTTAGATCCCTCATAAGCCTAAGAGGTTGTAAAAAAATCAACTATTTTGATAGTTTTTAATGTGCATTATTGCACATAAACCGGGGAAAAACCCTTAAATTTTATAGGTACGTCCAACGTGTTTCATGTTTTTTTTAACCGACTTCAAAAATGTAGGATGCGTATATTTTTTTTCTTTTTTCGTGTATATGTTACGCAATTACTCCGCCAATTGTGGACCGATTTTCAAAATTCTTTTTGTATTCGATAGAGTGTACTCCTGGGATAGTCCCAAGATCGCTTAAGTCAGGATCTGATGATGGGATACCATGAAAATCTAGGGAAACCCTTTACCCTTAAATTTTATAGGTACGTCCAACGTGTTTCATGATTTTCCAGAGCTATTCACGTGTTTGCGTCTGGTAGTCATGCACCGAGCTGATGATAAAAGGATCCTTAACTTAGAGGTTAGTTTTTAAATACAATAGGCACGTACGAACGATGATCTCCTAGGAAGTCTTAAAGTTTGGCACCGACTTCAATATATGTGTTTTTTTTTATACTACGATGCCGGCAAACAAACTTACGGCAAACGTGTTATGTTGTCTGTACCTATTCTCATATTATTTTTAACTTTTTAGTGTTTTTGAAGTCGGTTTTTATATTTGTTATTTTTTAAAGGATCACTTCGTTGTCCGTCTGTACGTCTGTCTGTCAAAACCCTTTTCTAAGGTACTCGTAGAAATATCATACTGAAATTTATGTCAAACTAGCAGTGCCGGCGAACTACGTTTCGCCATAATAAAAAATAGTTTACGACCTATTCTCAGACCTACCGAACATACACAAAATATGACATAAAGATTAGATTAGAAGATATTCGAGTCTAGGGTCTCTTTAAACTGCGAAAAATGATACTTGTAAGGCAACGTATTCAAAAGATTGGACCGTTTGCGATTTTACAAGAGAATAAAACTAAAAAATAACGTTTTTGTTACCTTGAATTTTTACAAAATAAAATAACCGCGCCTCGGCCTAAATCACTGAACCGATTTGAATCATATTTGGTATGGAGATTATGCTCTGAGGAAGGACGTAGAATACTTTTGAGTTCCCCGCAGGGAACGCGTGAATAACCGAATAACCGAACCACGACATCACTAGCTTAACCGCCTCCGTAGTCTAGTGGTTGAGACCAACCCGTATTGATCTGGAGGTGCAGGGTTCGATTTCTCATTGGGGCAAAGTTGTGTTCGACATTAGAGGTAAGAATGTCAGTTCCTCAGTCATCCAGGTGAACCTCTATAGAGGATAAATTTTCAAAAAAAATTTAGTGAATCTCTACGCTTTGAACTTAACCTGCTGGACAAATATATGTAGAACTTAGTTCACGTACGGTGATGAAATTGTGAATCAGACAATAAGTGAGGATATGTCATTTTATTAGATGGTTCATGAAAAAACCAGACAAAATAGTTAAATCAAAATTAAAACAGTCTAAATTGTAATATCGTCGAAATTCACTAACATGCAGTAGTTTCATTCATATCTTCTGATTACTAAAACTGTACTATAATAGTATCAAATATATGTATATTATCTTATTTCTTCTTTCTTATATATTAAAATAAATCGCTGTGTGATAGTCTCGCTAAAATTAAAAAACGGCACGACCGATTCTTATGAAATTTTCTGTTTGTTTGTATAGGTCCAGGGAGGATTTATACGTGCAATTGGGTCCGGTAGGTGGCGTTGTAATCAGGCAAGACAACGTCTGCCGGGTCCACGAGTAGTATATTTTATAGTATCGTGAGAATGCTTTATGTACATTGTGTATAACGGCGGACTTAATGCCTGAGGAATTTTCTACCAGTCGACCTTTGGTTGGTGCAGATAGCAACTGTGATAAATGTACCAAAAACAAAATAAACAATTTACAACGAAATCATTTCAAAATATTTCAAACCTAATACATAATGGTATGTGGCGAATATCTAGTCAGTTTATATTGAAATAAAAACACTGCGCACTGTACCAAAACTTTAACAGATATTTTTGCTTTTTGCTATAAATAAGATGCTAAAAACTATAAATTGTGAAACCAAACCTGAATAAGAATAAAATTGCAATAATGGTGGTGATCTCCGATGCTTTAAAAATGAGTATCAAAAAATGTTTTACTCTACATTCAGTTTTTATTCGAAATCTTTCTACATTCAGTTTTCACAAGCCTATCTTTCGCTTAGTCTCCACCTCAGAACAATCTCTAATATATTCTTCTGAGGTTTCCACAATAATGTCTTACGTCTATTGACAGAATTCTGTCACAATTACAATAATTCCAAAATCAGAGGTAAGTTCCTTGGGACGGTCGTGGGACGGTCTTAAGTTTTCTAGATGGTGGCCGGGTGATATTTTTAACACGTTTAGCGTTTCAGTTACTTATGTACGATCATGATCACCATAAATATGTTTAAACGTGTAATATGTGTATACATAAAGCTTTTTATATGACCTTATATGTAGAAACAATGCTATTGTTTGGTGTTAAAATGCACATATACAATATCACATAGACCCAAAAATAACCTAATTTTGAGAAAGAGAAAATGAGATGTTTCGCAGCTGAACATTTCGTTTGAAGATTCTTGGACATTGCATTGAAATCATCTGCCACACGCTAAATATTTTGAGTTCTGCCTATAATTTGGATAGTACGGGGAAGGAAGAAGGGAGGCTGGAATCGAGGAGTTTTGACAGGAATTTTAGGGATGACACGTAACATTGAACATTCTCGATTCCCGAAATATTTTTGGGACCTTGAATTCTAAACCTGACTTGTGTATTCCAAATGGGTACGTATAGTGAACAGTATAGGATCTTCAACGTTTTAATTTAAGGAGGCTTTAGCGTTATTTGCATTTACAAAAGACTTTTGTGACGGACTGACTGATTGACTGAGGTATCAACGTAGAGTTCAAACTACTAGAGCTAGAAGTATGAAATTCGGTAAAGGGCTTCGTTGACTTATGTACGCACTCACTGAGGAAGAATTTTTAAAATTCCCACAAAAAGTTAAGAAATCTCCATTCAAAAAATAATTTATTTGATTTATTTTGATTTGAGCTTTTAAAGCGAAACGTCGTTTGCGGGCTCAGCTAGTGCATAATAAAGCTTAGAGCTTTGCTGCCCTTGGAGACAATAGTATCGATATGTGAATCGAACAGTAAATTATTGTCATGGTAGATACATAAATCACACACTTATATAAATGACATGGCCAAGGTACTCTAAACAGATTGGTCCAGCACTACCCACATTCTATGGCTCTCCGGGTGCGCGGCCAGCACTCATAGGCACCTTTCCACCCCAACAGTCCTATAGCAATCTACCCTGCGCACTGCCATAAGACCGCGAGTAATAGGCTAGATGACAAAAAAAATTTTTTTGTTTTAAAAGAAGCTCATTCTTATAATAAACTGAAAGAAAAAAACGGTTTTCGAATAACTATAAAAACAACCAAGATATAAGGTATTAAAGATTTTTCTCCATCTCTTTCTAGTAAAACGGCAATTTACAAGGTGTTTATATGGCCGTACTCAACGATGACGTCACGGTTGATGTCGGATCTCTCTGTCTAATCGCCCTCAAATTAACAACTTAAAATGCTTGTATCTAATGTATTTCTAAGCCGATTTTAATTCTAATTTCACAGGACTGCATCTTTTTCCATGGTATTTTAATATTTAATGACGAGACGTAAAAATTAGAATTCAGTCATCATCCCAATTGGGATAAGAAATAGGAAATCGGGCAGGTTTAGCAGGAATGGTGAACGGCACCGTTGGCTGTGCTCGGGAACGGTTTAGGCCAGCTACACTCGCATCGCATTAGACGATAATATGGTTTCATGATTGGGATGTGATTGTTATTTTTGGTAACTTCCACGGCAGCCGCGATAGTGAATACTTGTATAGGTACCCGAAAAATATACGAGACATAATTTTAAAAATCAAGAGTTTTATGATTTTTATACAATTATGCTTTTTCAACTAAAATTTCCTTGAAACCACAGAACTACAAGGTTTTGTCACTTTAAAAGATTAAATTTTTTCATAAGTTAATTAAATGTTTAAAAATATTTAAATATCAAATTAAGCATAATGCTGTTGTGATCGAACTCTACTTGCGTCGTACTTAACGTTAAAATTATTACATTAATGCAATAATTTTGCACTAATATATAATATGTGTCCAACAGCTTAACGCATTAATTAGTATATAGCATGTCATTAACTTTTGAAGCATACACCACAGATGAGCCACTGTTTTTGGTGCTATTTTTATCGCGTCTTATTACGCGCAGGTAGACCCCTAGCATTACAATAGTATGACATCAAGTTAAATAAAATTCCAATGAGGTTGTCAAATTAATTTTAGTGGCGTATAGTAGGTATTGATATTGATTATTTAGTAACGTCCGCACAAAAAAAATCTTAGTAGATATGACCACAGCACCACACGTATCGTGTGTATTGCATGTTTATTATTCACAGACAGTTATTATGCAATTACGCATAATATTTGCCTAATGTAATGGTATGAGTTGATTAATTGATTGGTTATTGATTATTTATGTGACGTACCAGCAAGAACAGCACGAGCGCGCAGTCACGGGTGCTCGTCATGCTTGCGGTCTGCCACACTCGAGCGCCGAGCCGACCGTTAATGCTATCTGCCCCGATTACCTTACTATAGTTAAACAAAAAAACCTTCAACTCCCCGATACTTATAAGCAAAAAAATATACACAGTACTTTAAAAATAAATAAACACTGAACACTTCAAACTCGTATTTCGAATGCCGCGCGCGATTCAGCGAACTGTTTACCGCGTCAGCGATGCGCTTGCGCAGGTTGGCAGTTGCGTGGTGCGTCGGCGGCGTCTCGAGACGGCACTACGCTGCGGCGCGCTCGGCTAGCGCCGTTGATGATGCTGGAACAGTTAGCCAGGCAGGGAGGGCACCACCTGTTCGCCGGTACTTTATCGTTCTCACGACACTTCCTTGCCTCGTAATTCTGCCGAATTGTGATCTAGTTCGTTGATTAGTATCGGATTAGGGCGAAATGAACATTTGCGGCCTATTCAACACCGTGACATTCGCGAGGAAAAATTGAGTCCAGATTGAAAGGTAAGTCGGTACAGTTTACTTTGCGGGTCAGTGATGCTATGCGTAGGTCGGATCGGAATCTTACAATGCCAATTGCCAGCGAGCGAGGAAGCGATCGTTAGATTAGATAACTAAATAGCTTTATTTATAGCTCATTGAGGCTATCGTTTTGATGTCGAATTTAAACCGCTGTAGAAAGTCAATCAATTCTTTTTTGATGCACTCGAGATAATTTCGATGATGGGTAGTCATTGGCTACATAGAAGTACAAGCTTAAGAGGCATTGATGTATTTTACTTATATTGATTATCTGGTAGAGATCATAGAGATCCATGGTGTTCTGGTAGAGATCGCCTACGGCGAAAGGTTGTTTTTATTTGTTTTGTGTAATTTATTGAGTAAACAAAATAAAGCGTTTCTATCTTTCATGTCCACATGTAATTTAAGTTAGACCTATATTTTTAACTCTCCTGTAAGGTTTTATTTCAAGTGGCAAGAAGGCTACCATTTATTGTAAGATACTATTAAAATCCTAATTCCTTACAAAAATAAAAAAACTTATACTAATATACCTAAAGCATACATAGTTTCTATTGTATATTTAAATCCTTTTCTTTAAGCTATTTTCAATGCGTCTAATGGCTGGTTTCAATAATTATATCCTAATCTATCTCTGAATTTGTTTACTGGAAATAGAATTTTGACGTATTTTGCTTGAAGCTGCATGATGGCAAATACATATCGTTAGTAACCTAACTCTACAGCTAAGTAGATACAAAATGGATTTGGATGAAATTTTGTAGGTAGGCAGATTACGACAGGGGTTAACTCACTCACAGTCGGGCCTATTCTCCAGGGGGCGCACTCGGGGAATGAATGGCTAACGCCGATCCCGATTGTGCCTCTATGGAGGTAGAAGTTGCTGGAGGGTGGTTTAGCCAGGTATGGGGTGTACACCCGAGTCCAATAGCATATCCTTGGGGCGGCCTTGTCAGCTTTCAGCCCCTTGTCGAATCATAACGAGATTCCCCCTCCTTAAGTTCCGGAAAAATAAGTAGTTCTCGCGGGAAAATAGATTTACAGTTTTTTCTTTGAACTTTTAAGGCGAAACATAGTTCGCGGGCACAGCTAGTATGTATATTATAAAAGTTTATCTATTAACAGTCTTACATGGTTTTGATTGATGTTTCCTTAATTTAGTTGCCTGCTTAACTAGTAGGTATTTGAAATAATTCACGCAGTCTTTTAGACTAAAATGTCACACAATATAAAGAGTAGATGTTTTTTTTAAGTTTTTAATTTCGTCAGAATCAAAGCCCTTTTCCCAAGAGTATAGTTCACGGAAATAAAGCCCTAATGACAATTTCACGGCGAAATTTAAATAACAGGTGCCACAAAGCAGATGGCAGCCGCCTGCCGTGACCGAGTCGTCACGCCCTTATTTTGTTCCGTGAAGTCTGTAGTAGGTAATTAAAAAATTGTTCGATACCCGACTTACTATCACTCAAGTTATTACTCTTTGTTGGTTAAATTTTTAAGCACGTCTACAATTTACTTAATCCTTTTGTAGTGGAAGGTATGTTTGAGAGAAGTGCAATTGATTCTTTATCGTCAGTTAGCGTTTATTCAATGTTTTGCCTCCATCGCTCAGTGTCCATATTAGTTTAGTATTTTTTGGATGTTTCAGAAAATTTATAAAAAATTAAATAGGTGAGTGAAATTTATTATTAATGTTTAAATCATTCTACTACCGTATAATGAATGAAGCGTCCTTTAAATTATCCGGAGTGATAATAAAAGAAGAAGATATTGTTAAAAGTACGCAAGTATAAGTATCTCTATTAGCTTTTTTCAGTATCAGGAAGCAGTCTTTTCACACCAGTACTTGTACCAGGGTCGTGTGCATGGGTACCTCCGTCTTACCTATATTTCTGCCGCAAAGCAGCAGTGCTTGCGATGCTGTGTTCCGGTTTGAAGGGTAAAATATGGCACTGAAATTAATGGGTACCGTGACTTTACATCTGATGTCACAAGTTGGCAACGTACACTGTGGTTCTTGTGGGGGTTGCAGTTTTACTGCGAATCTCACAGGAGTCACATGTATTATAGGTGACTGTTACCACTTACCATCAGGTGGGCAGTTTGCTTGTTTGCCAACTTAGTAGCAATAAAAAAAATTGCATTCTTCCTTTAGAGCCAATAATTTCAATAAATTTGGCAATGAAGCTTATATTTTGTGACATTTGTGTTATCAAAACAGCGGCATAATTATGTTGACCGGCATATTAATTACAATTTTATGAAATAAACAAAAGTAAACAGGATTTTACTCCCGTTTCCATGGGAATTTTGGAAAATCCTTTCGTGTTACTTGTTCAGGCAAAAAAGGAACCTAACTAGGTTCAGGCTTTTGGCTTTGCTTTGATGAGTGTCCAGTTCTCTCTTTATAGTACCTATAACTAGCTGCTGCCGGCGACTTTGTCTGTATTCCGAGGGAACTTATATTAAAATTCGGAATAAAAAGTAGCCTATATGTAATTTCCAAGGGCTAATTGAAAATTGCTAATTTGTAAGCTATGCCCTATGCCAAATATCAAAAAATTAGTTCAATGGTTTAAGAACACTATCTATAAATCGCCGAAATGTATGTATGCGCATAACTTCCGAACCAAACTGCATAGTTATTTTTTTTTTTGTGTTCGTTAGTATCAGGACTAGGATTGTATAAAAGAACAGACAGAAGACTGTGAGAGATCTTCAATATTTTCTTCTTCTCTTCTGGCTTGCACGGCTTGTATCTTCCTCGGGTATCTTCAATATTGTATTGACAACACATTGACAGACTGACGCTCAGTTGTTCAGTCAGCAGTGTATAACTTCAAACAGACCTTACGTCATAATGTCAATCTAATATGGCGGGACGAGATTCGCGGGGCAACTAATTTATAAAATATAGCTGTGCCCGCGAACTACGTTTCGCCACAGTGTTTAATTTTTTCCTCCATTTTATTCCATAATGATTCAACTTTATTCTGCCTTTCTTGAGCAGCGGCTATTTCGAAATTAGGACAATTTTCGTAGGTTCGTAATTCTCTAGGTACTCTTCAGGGCCTTTCATTTAATACCCATATTGCTGGGAGTGAAAAGGAACTTTTATCCGCGTTTTTTGAGAGGGGGCCATGTTGAATTTACGTCAATGTTGCTGCGTTTATAGTGCTCTACTGATCAAGGCCTCTCATTTGATACCCATATTGCTGGGTTTGGAAACAAATTTTTATGCGTTTTTTAAGCGGCGGCCATATTGAATTTTGTGCGATTTTCCTAGGTTCATTGTGCTCTACTCTTTAAGGCCTTTCATTTTATACCCATATTGCTGGGCTTGGTAAAGAACTTTTTTTTCGTTTTTTAACAACGACCATTATGAATTTAGGGCGATGTTCTAATGTTTATAGTGCTCTACTCTTGAAGGCCTTTCATTTGATACCTATATTGCTGGGTTTCGAAACGAACTTTTATCTGTTTTTTTGAGCGGCGGCCATGTTGATTTTATGTCAGTGTTGCTACGTTAATAGTGCTCTACTCATCAAAGCCTTTCATTTAATACCCATATTGCTGGGTTTGGAAACGAACTTCTATCCATTAATTTAGGGCAATTTTCCTAAGTTCATAATGCTCTACTCTTTCAGGCCTTTCATTTGATACCCATATTGCTAGGTTTGGAAACGAACTTTTATCCACCTTTTTTGAGCAGCGGCTATGTTGAATTTATGCCAATGTTGCTAGGTTCATAGTGCTCTACTCATCAAGGCCTTTCATTTGATACCCATATTGCTGGGTTTGAAAATGAACTTTAAGCCTTTTTTTGAGCGGCCGCCATGTTGAATTTATGTCAATGTTGCTAGGTACATAGTGCTCTACTCATCAAGGCCTTTGATTTGATACCCATATTGCTGGGTTTGGAAACGAACTATTATCTGTTTTTTTGAGCGGCGGCCATGTTGATTTTATGTCAGTGTTACTACATTAATAGTGCTCTACTCATCAAAGCCTTTCATTTAATACCCATATTGCTGGGTTTGGAAACGAACTTTTATCCATTACTTTAGGGCAATTTTCCTAAGTACATAATGCTCTACTCTTTGAGGCCTTTCATTTGATACCCATATTGCTAGGTTTTGGAAACGAACTTTTATCCACCTTTTTTGAGCAGCGGTTATGTTGAATTTATGCTAATGTTGCTAGGTTCATAGTGCTCTACTCATCAAGGCCTTTGATTTGATACCCATATTGCTGGGTTTGGGAACGAAATTTGATCTGTTTTTTGAGCGGCAGCCATGTTGAATTTATGTCAATATTGCTAGGTACATAGTGCTCTACTCATCAAAGCCTTTTATTTAATATCCATATTGCTGGGTTTGGAAACGAACTTTTATCCATTAATTTAGGGCAATTTTCCTAAGTTCATAATGCTCTACTCTTTGAGGCCTTTCATTTGATACCCATATTGCTAGGTTTTGGAAACGAACTTTTATCCACCTTTTTTGAGCAGCGGTTATGTTGAATTTATGCAAATGTTGCTAGGTTCATAGTGCTCTACTCATCAAGGCCTTTGATTTGATACCCATATTGCTGGGTTTGGAAACGAAAATTTAATCTGTTTTTTTGAGCGGCAGCCATGTTGAATTTATGTCAATATTGCTAGGTACATAGTGCTCTACTCATCAAAGCCTTTTATTTAATATCCATATTGTTGGGTTCGGAAACGAACTTTTATCCATTAATTTAGGGCAATTTTCCTAAGTTCATAATGCTCTACTCTTTGAGGCCTTTCATTTGATACCCATATTGCTAGGTTTGGAAACGTACTTTTATCCACCTTTTTTGAGCAGCGGCTATGTTGATTTTATGCCAATGTTGCTAGGTTCATAGTGCTCTACTCATCAAGGCCTTTCATTTGACACCCATATTGCGTGGTTTGAAAAACAATTTTTTATCCATTTTTTTGAGCGGCGGCCATGTTTAATTTAGGACAATTTTCCTAAGTTCATAATGCTCTACTCTTTGAGGCCATTAATTTGATACCCATATTGCTAGGTTTGGGAACGAACTTCTATCTACCTTTTTTGAGCAGCGGCTATGTTGATTTTATGCCAATGTTGCTAGGTTCATAGTGCTCTACTCATCAAGGCCTTTCATTTGATACCCATATTGCTGGGTTTGAAAATGAACTTTAAGCCTTTTTTTTTGAGCGGTGGCCATGTTGAATTTATGTCAATGTTGCTAGGTACATAGTGCTCTACTCATCAAGGCCTTTGATTTGATACCCATATTGCTGGGTTTGGAAACGAACTTTTATCTGTTTTTTTGAGCGGCGGCCATGTTGATTTTATGTCAGTGTTGCTACGTTAATAGTGCTCTACTCATCAAAGCCTTTCATTTAATACCCATATTGCTGGGTTTGGAAACGAACTTTTATCCATTACTTTAGGGCAATTTTCCTAAGTTCATAATGCTCTACTCTTTGAGGCCTTTCATTTGATACCCATATTGCTAGGTTTTGGAAACGAACTTTTATCCACCTTTTTTGAGCAGCGGTTATGTTGAATTTATGCCAATGTTGCTAGGTTCATAGTGCTCTACTCATCAAGGCCTTTGATTTGATACCCATATTGCTGGGTTTGGAAACGAAATTTGATCTGTTTTTTTGAGCGGCAGCCATGTTGAATTTATGTCAATATTGCTAGGTACATAGTGCTCTACTCATCAAGGCCTTTCATTTGACACCCATATATTGCTGAGTTTGAAATCAAACTTTTATCTATTTTTTTGAACGGCGGCCATGTTTAAATTAGGGCAATTTTCCTAAGTTCATAATGCTCTACTCTTTGAGGCCTTTCATTTGATACCCATATTGCTAGGTTTGGAAACGAACTTTTATCCACCTTTTTTGAGCAGCGCCTATGTTGATTTTATGCCAATGTTGCTAGGTTCATATTGCTTTATTCATCAAGGCCTTTGATTTGATACCCATATTGCTGGTTTTGGAAACGAACTTTTTCCGTTTGTTTGGGCGGCGGCCATGTTGAATTTATGTCAATGTTGCTAGGTTCATAGTGCTCTACTCATCAAGGAACTTCATTTGATACCCATATTGCTGGGTTCGGAAACGAACTTTTATCCGTTTTTTTTTAGCAACGGTCATGTTGAATTTACGTCAATGTTGCCAGGTTCATAGTGCTCTACTCATCAAGGCCTTACATTTGATATTCATATTGCTGGGTTTGGAAACGAACTTTTATCGGCAGTCATGTCGAATTAGGTCAACGTGGCTAGGTTCAATGTGTTCTACTCTTTAGGTCCTTCGTTCGATATCTATGTTCCTTGGATGGACCCAAAAAAAAATGTGATCCGTCATTTTAGACATTATTGTTATCTACTCAATGTATTGCGCTGTTGGTTTTCTAAAAAAATAAATAAATAATTTAGGATCAAGAGTCGCGTACTCCTACGCGTAACCCAGAATCTATCTCGAATATAAATCAATTACTTTTATTGGTGAAAGAGTTTGATTCCTTAGTCATTATGTAAAAACATGTAACACCTTTCAAAATACCTTGAAAAGGGTATTTCACTTTTCAATATTTCACAATTTAAACTTCTAAACTTCTTGGTTGGCGAAATCCAGATGGGCACAGCCATTAACAGAAAAAAATAAATTTTTCTTTGCACTATGTGACAGACTTAAGAGGATTGTGAAGTAATCGTGCGCGGCGCGAGTAGGTATTTTCTAAAATGCTATCTGTTTCACACCGCTCTGCCTCCAGTCTGGCGTTTACACCACAAATACAACATGCGCAAATTCTCACGCACACTACGACACAGCAGCGCGCGACTCGGCCACGATACTCGGCGGCCGGCGCGAGAGCTTATTATTCTATCGTTCGTAATGTTTTGCGTTGCTTATATTTCTGACTCCCTTTCCGCTCGCAACTTCGCCATCGTTAATTTCATTTTTCGTGTGGGAATTTTATGTTTTCACACAGGAAAAATAATTTTATAGCCTATATTACTCAGTGATAATGTAGCATTCTATTAGCCAAAGAATTTTTAAAATCAGTCTGGTAGTTTTTGAGTTTATTCATTACAAACAAAAATACAAACGTACTTAATCTTCTTTCTTCATAATATTTTAGTAGATGAGTTTCGGAATACAGAATTTATTTACATTTCGTAAATAATTTCTGTATTGCAATTTATTGTGAAGGCACTACTTATCCCTATACCTTATAGGATTAAGGACTTTTTGTTAGGAAAGTATGTATCCTATATTTACCTGTCTAAAGAAAATGCATTTTTTTAAGATGAGTGTTATACTGAATTAAAATAACTTGCATTTGAGATGTGAATCTTTTCTGAAAAAAAAACATTAAACATATAATAATACTTTTACATACAAACTAAATAGGAACAGGGATACAAAGATAAAAAGTTATAATAAATAATAATAATATTTTTTTGATTGGGCTGGGCAGCTTTTGCAAAACTTGGCTTTGCTTTTAATATGAGCATTAGCACTAAACAGTAAGCGCGGATCTTCAACTAGTGTATCCTACCCTACCAGTGCTTCCTTATAAAGCCAAGATATGGATAACAACTAAGGCCATCGTCCACAAACTAGAGGTGGCACAAAGAGCAATGGCAAGAAAATTGGTAGGAGTAACACTCCGGGACACGAAAACGAATAGTTGGCTCCGAAAACGGCGTCAGGTCTCGGACATTACACACCGCGTAGCAAAGCTCAAGTGGCAATGGGCTGGACATATAGCCAGAAAGCCGGACTCGTGGTGCAGAACTATCTTAGAGTAGAGGCCATGGAACCGTAAAAGACCCAACGGGAGATCACAGATGCGGTAGAAGGACGACATCGTCAAGATGGTGGGCACGAACTGGATTAGAGTAGCCCAAAATAGAACGGAATGGAGAAAGTTGAAGGAGGCCTATACCGCCATGGTAGAAGAAAAGGCTTAGATGATGAATAATATTTTTTAATAATTATATGATTATTTTTGTTGGTGATGGTCACCTTAATTTCTTTATTAATAAGCCAAACGTAACATCATCTGCAACTAGCTCCATCTCCATCCATCTTTGAAATTAGTCAGCAGCAAAACAGAAGTGATGTGCGTCGGTGGAATCAGTGTTAACAACAGGGCTCTGTGACTGATCCGTCTATGAGTTTCCATAATTGATCCTCAAACCCAAGATTCCTCGAAAAGCCCGGAATACCAAAGGAAAAGGTGGCTAGATGACATTAAAAAAGTAGACTGGACTGACATATCCACAATTAAAAAACGCAGGCGTTTTATTAAGTAAGTACTAAATAACTAGTTATACTAATAGTCTTAGAATTTATTTTTTTCCACCTCTGTGGTCTAGTGGTTGAGGCCACCGGGTATTGATGGGGAGGTCCGGGTTCGATTCCCATCGGGGACAGAAGCTTTTCTGATCGGTTTGGTTGGTGGTAGGGCTTCTAAGCCCACCTGGCTAGCTACCACCGTCTTACCTAAATTTGTCGACATAATAACATGTTAATAGCATTGCCGTGTTCCGATATAAGGCCAAGAGCTTCCCTGTCGTATGAAAAAAAAACCTATTAGTAGGATTATATGTAATCAGCTGCTTTAAATTATATTGTTAAAATGAAAAAAAAAACGTCAAAACCGTACGAAGGGTGCCTTCTCCAAATATATGCCTACCCTGCCTACCCTATACATATATTATTTACTTTGTCGTTTGTATTTGTTATACATTCGTAGATTCCATAACGCGAGTACAAATAAAATAATATTGAAAATAACGCTACTTGCATATAGTTTGTTACACGTTTTTTAGCTGCTCCAACTTGGTTATACGAAAAATAGTTTGTGAGCAACTTAGAATACGATAACGAACATACAATGCATAACAAATACCTATCACAAGAAACAAACAACGAATTTCTTTTGACTGTGTGTCTTTGTGGTATCTATTATAAAAAAAATAAAAACCGACTTCAAAAACACTGAAAAGTTAAAAATAATTATAAGAATAGGTACAGACAACATCACACTTTTGTATTGAAGTCGGTGCCAAACGATGATCTCCTAGAAAGTCTTAAAATTTAAATTAGGGTTTCCCTCGATTTTCATGGGATCACCATTATCAGATCCTGACTTTGTTGACCTTGAGACCATCCCAGGAGTATGCTCTATCGAAAGCAAAAAGACTTTTGAAAATCGGTCAGCAATTGGCGGAGTAGTCGCGTAACATATACACAAAACACGTTAGACACACGTAAAAATTTAATGGTTTTTCTCGATTTTTATGGGATCCCATTATCAGATTCTAACTTTGATAGCCATGGGACCACCCTTGGAGTATCCTATCGAATACAAAAAGAATTATCAAAATCGGTTCATAAACGATGAAGTTATCCGCGAACAAACATAAAAAAAGCATATATACGGTCGAATTGAGTAACCTCCTTTTTTCGAAGTCAGTTAACAAACAACTACATACTTACAATTTATTTTCTTATTTGATTTTGGGAATTTACAGTTAGTTAACAGGCTACAGGCTGCTTACCCTTAAATAAGAAAATAAAATAAGATCCTTAAAATAAAACATCCAAACTTTGAAATAAGATCCTTAAAATAAAACACTAAAATCAATAAACGTATTCGAAAAGACATTTACTTTTTGATGTAGAAGGTATTTGTGTAGACTTGAGTAATACCTTTCAGTATTGATCGATATATCGATATTACTTTCTCCTCCCTAGTCGACAATAACTACGATAACATTATGTCACATCACTAGTAGATTATACCCCATTATACCCCTGCCCCCGACCCGTATCGTGCGATAGAGAGAGTTGCAAGAACTGGTCGAAATTGCCTACAAAGTTTGAAATATTGTTTCGGGCGATAACTGTTTTACCCCCCTAAACCTTTACGAAATTAGACACTTTTGGTCTCATTCGATTCAGTATACCTTAAACTATGTTTGTACGTTTTGCTTTTTTCGTAATTAAGTTAAATTTAGTCAAAAAAAGATAAAAATGCTCGAGGTAGTTTTTAAGTCTAAAATATAGATATTTAGATGCTAATAATTTATATTCTGAGCAATATTTCTTTAAAATCAAAACGTACAAACCTAGATCTTCATTATATCTACAATATTTCCAAAAATTATGAAATTTGGACCATGTTTAGTGGGAGAAAAGCGTTATCGCTTTTTGTATGAAAATTTACAGCTTCACAATCCTCTTAAAAAATTATTTCACGTGCGCCCATGGACCTACAAAAAAATACGTGGACGTAGTGTGTGGCATTAAATAAATGTGAAGCATGCAAGATAAGACAATTTCATGTGTTTGTACACGACCTACACTCACACAGATGTACCAGGTAAGACAAAAAGCTGTAATTTTTCATAGAACAAGACACGCACACATACAACTGTGCTGTCATTTGCATGCTTCACTCTTGATTCAGCAACGCTTCGTCCGTCTTTTTTTCAGGTCCGTGCGTGCGCTATATTGATTTTCTTCTTAATAAGAAAGCCTATTCGAAAATTTTATATGCTATTTTTTCACTAAAAATAAAAAGTGAATTTAAACAAATGAAATTATGCCTAAATATTCTTCCGGAAAATTCTAAGCATTGTGGTGTAAGCCATATCAAATTCTGTCCATTTCGGAGATCTTTCCGGACAAACAGACAAACAAACAAAGAAACAATTTAAAAAAAAACTATTCTGTCGTGTTCTGCTAATGATTTTAATGCGACCTGTGTATTTTTTATTAATATTTCGCAATTACAGATTTTTGTACCCCTACGATTTTATTAAGTATAGGAATTCCAAATTCGAATTTATACAGCTAAGTACTCATGTATTTTTTAAAATTATAATTCACTTGTTTTTTCCTCAATTGTTTTTTTTTCTTTGCGTCACTCAGTTTACAAAATGGAAACCTTGAAATATCGCGTTATTTACGAGTTCCACCGTGGCACCAGTACTGCAGAAACGGCTCGAAGGATTAAAGATGTGTATGGCGACGGTGCCGCAAAATGAAACACAGTGCGTTTATGGTTTCAACGTTTTCGTTCTGGAAATTTCGACCTGCAGAACAAGCCCCGTGGACGGTCGGAGACCAAAGTTGATAATGAAGAATTGAAGGCTATTGTGGAAGCTGAGCCATCGCAAACCACGTCCGAGTTAGCTGCAGGCTGCAGTGTTAGTGATAAAACTGTTTAGTCCACTTGAAGCAAATTGGGAAGGTGAAAAAGCTTGAAAGGTGGGGTACCTCACGAATTGCGTGAAGTAAATCAACAAACGCGCGTTGACTGCTGCGTTGCATTACTCAACCGGCACAATAATTAAGGGGTTTTAAATCGAATCATTACTTGTGATGAAAAGTGGGTCCTGTACGATAATCGGAAGCGCTCATCGTAATGGCTGAACCCTGCCGAACCAGCCAAACCATGCCCCAAGCGAAAATTGAATCCAAAAAAGTTGAAAACAAACAATTGATTGAAAAGTCCAAAACAACTGAGAAAAAAACAAGTGAATTATAATTTTCAAAACACAAATACATGAGTAAATAGCTGCATAAATTTGAATTTGGAATTCCTAACCATTGAGGAGATATTTGAAATCAAAGTGGCCAGTACGGCAAAACGCCAATTTCATATATTATGTAAGGACCTAATATAATTTAAGCTAGCGTATGAGTATTTAACTCCTTCACAAATAACAATCTTTGCTGCCAATCCTTAATAGCGTTTTATGAGAGTGGACTGCCATCATGCTTTGTAACCTATCGATAAAACATACTTTACCGTGTATGCAGTTAAGGCCATTAATGTCATACATAATGATGGTTCATGATGAGTAGAGAACCTATTATTAGCGTTGTGCGAAACCCTAACTTCAGCATCGCCATTGTTATGAAATTTGAGCTGTTATATCGAGTATCTATAACTTAGTTTTTTGCACATTCGTAATTACTGGTGATTAATTTAAAATGTAAAAGTGCCAAATTTTAAGTAACTACTTATTAAGTAATTGTTCCTATACTTTTTAAGGCTTTCAAGGTGATCATTGCTTGGCACCGACTTCAATATACAACTGTGATTTTATGTAGGTAGTCCTATATTATTTATGACTTTTTGGTGTTTTTGAAGTTGGTTTTATTCCCTAAGGACCTTTGTATTTTCTTGAAAATTCCGAATAAATTGAAAAATGAATAACATCAATAAATAAAAAATGTCGTCGCGGGCGGGATTTGAACCCGCGTCTTCAAAATACTATCAATTTATTTACTTTGTTTGGAAAAATCTAAATTGTGCTTTTATTTGATTTTGTTGTAAATATTAATTAGGTAAGTTAGTATAAATTAAATATTATTTATTTGTTATAAAATTACGTTTTTAAGTAGTATATTAATGTCTGTTTTGATCATATTTTTAATTTAATTGTAAATATTTTGATTAATTATTACTAGTTATATAATTATGTACGCACAACGTTACAACAGGAAGTTGATTTTTCTGAGGGATAAACTTTTTAATGTAATATAAATTGTCATGTTTGTGTACGATAGCGCAATATATAAATATTGTATTCTACCACATAAAAGATAGTACTTTTATTCTGATAATTAAAGCAATTCGTGCAAAATTATTCCATAACCATTCCAAAATATCCAAAACGCACAACGTTAATACTTAAGTTTTCACTTCTGCCGGCACTCCCGGAGTGCAACCCGTCATTTTTTTTTCATTTGACTTGTATTTGCACACATCTTAATAATGGTTGGGGTGTGTGTACATACAAGGATTAAATAATTTAGTTAATTAGATTCTTGGTTGAACATTTTTGTTTTTTTTTTGACGTCAATAAGTGCCTGTAAAGGTCTATATTGAATAAAGATGTCTGAGTTTGAGTTTGAATATAAAGGGAGAAGTTCCCATCTATAGACAGCCGTAACCGCTAATGGTAGAAACGTGAAATTTGGACAGTTGTTTTAATTCAAAATACGGAAGCACACACAAGGGATTTTAAAAAATAATGATTTTTTTTTAAATTAGCACCGATTTTGGTAAAACTTGAGATTCATACTCTTAAAAAAATTTCATTGAGTACGTATTTCATGGTTTTTTTTTGGAATTCACCTCCTTAGGGTGCAAAATAGGGGCTATAGAAAATATTTAAAATCTGCTCGAATTTCTATGAAATTTATTATCCGAGCTCCTAAATATAAATAACAGTCTTCTATATAATAGGCTACAAAGTTATTTTTCCTACGGGAAAATATAAAATTCCCACGGGAAAACAATAATAACGCGGGCGAAGCCGCGAGCGGAAAGCTAATAATAAATAGATATGAAATTCATTCAGTAAGGGGTTAGATAAAAATAAACGCAACGAAAAACACATTGGTATATGGCGGGATCGAACCCCGGACCTCCAGATTAGAAAGCAAGTGCCGAGTCCACACAGCGCCACCGACGCTCCATATAACTGGTTAAGTTATTAAGAGGATTGTAAAGTGCCAATTCATGGTTCGAGTATGCACTTTCAAAAATGCAGTTTGTTGGACATCCGCTTAAAGATGAAAGTCCGAGGCAAGTGCCTACATTTCTGATTGAAATATTGTTTTGGGCGATAACGGTTTTACACCCCTAAACCTTTACGAAATTAGACACTTTTGGTCTCATTAGATTCAGTATACCTTAATCAATGTTTGTACCTCTTGCTTTTTTTGTAATTCAGTATAATTTTGTCAAATAAGGATAAAAATGCTCGTGGTAGTTTTTGTGTCTAAAATATAGATATTTAGATGACAATTTATATTCTGAGCAATATTACTTCAAAATCAAAACGTACAAATCAAGATCTTTATTATATCTACAACATTTCCAAAAATTATGAAAATTGGACTATGTAAAGAGGGAGTAAAGCGTTATCGCTTTTTGTATGAAAATTTACAGCTTCACATTCCTCTTAACCGCGAAGAATAGTTGATATTTGTATACCTATCGTGGTATGTACTGTTATAATATTTTGTCTACCTAAAAACAGTCGATGTATGGAAACATATTGTTTCAACTACATTGTTAGTATCGCCATAACTGACTTATCTTTATGGCAAAACAATGTTTCCCGTTTCCCATGTTTCAGTAACGTACCTACTTATTATAGAAACACAAATAAAATATACCTACAGTTAAAACAATGTGAAAAACTGGTGCAATGTCAGTGTCCCGTTAATAGTTATTATTTTATTATTATTTGTATGTCGCTATCAACGACTTTGTGCGCTGTTTTTAAAGACAAAAAGTTAAAAAATTTTGTACCTACACAAAAATGTTGTTTCAACAAAGTCATAAAACAAATTCAGCATTTTAACTCTACCTGTGAGTGAAGATACAATACTACTCATAGATAATTAGAACACATACCTACCTGGGTGTGTCAAAATATTTTGAACATTGAAATGAGAAAGCATGCAAACACAAGAACAGTAAAATTGATTCCACCATCTGATATTATTCAAAAAAGTAAAAAAATACCATAATAATGCAACATCACATTTTAATTTTGAAGTACATTAGTGAGTTCTTGGGGTCATTCGTATATTATTTTTACATGTAAGATTTTTGTAACTCGGTTTTTTTTTATATTAATTTTTTAATCTTATTAGTGAATTTAATACTAAAGCAACTTGAAAGAATACAATAAAAAATTAATGTGTGCCTATTATATTAGAAAACAGCCTCTAACCGCTAAAAATTAAGAATTCATCATCAGCTCAGCATGATGGACGAATCCTTGAGATGATCACGATACCAGACGAAAATACCGGAAAAGCATCAGAAAAAAACATGATAAATAAACTAAAAAAAATAGAAATGTCAAAATAGAACTAGTTATTTTTTAAAATTTGACAGCTGCTGTCAGTTGAAAGTGATTCTCCCTAGGGCTGAAAAGTGTTACTTTCAACCCGCTCAACAGGCAACTTCAGACCTAATTTCAGAGTATGAGTAATGAAAAATATTATAGATGCCAAAGTGTCACTCTTTGTAAGCAGTAGAAAAATGAAAAGAGTAAAGATTCACACAAGTTATAATTTTATTCAATCGACTCAACTTATATTTTGTACACTCGCGTTTATGCTTTTAGACGAATATTACACAGTTATTTCTATATTTATATTTTTACTATATATTTGTCATCTCGTAATTCACAGTCAACAACCGTTCCTAAGCAACGTCTTGACAAGGTCCTTCATTTGAAAACCTCGATGACTTAGACAATGGATATTATAATAGTATGGAGTATATCCATAACACTCCCTCTCATCGAAAGTTTCAGCAGTTTCGCCGAAGACCCAAATCCTCACAAATCACTGCAAATCTAAACCTTGGCAAAGCCTTCGTTAACGCGTCGGCGATCTGTGAAGAGCTGCTTATCTTCTTCACTTCGACAGCACCTTCAGCAACCACTTCGCGTACGTAGAAGTGTCGTATCCGAATGTGCTTTGTTCTCTTGTGGAACTCCGGATTATAAGCAAGCCTTATGGCTGCTTCATTGTCGACAAACAGCACTGGTGTTTCAACAAGTGTGGTAATATCTCGCAAAATCCGCTTCAGCCAAACTAGTTCTCTTGCACCTTCACTAGCTGCTACTATTTCAGCCTCAGTAGTCGAAATCGCGACGGATGCTTGCCTTTGACTCATCCATGATATCGTACCACCTGCGTACAGGCATACCACTCCTGTAGTAGAGCGTCCTGTGTGCTCATCACCGCCATGGTCTGCGTCACTATATCCTTCAATGACTGTTTTCTGGCTTCCCGACTTATAACTTATGGCGTAAGTTAATGTGCCTTTGAGGTATCGAAATATCCTCTTGACCTTGAGCCAATCAGTCCAGGATGGTTTCTCTAATTTTCTGGACACCACTCCAACTGCATATGCAATGTCCGGGCGTGTACCTGTCATTAGGTACGCCAATGTTCCTACAGCCTCTCGATATGGAAAGCTATTCTTTACGTTGTCGTCGACTTTTTCTATATCGGTGGAAGTTCTTTCGATGGGCGTTGAGACTGGATTGCAGTCTGACATTCGAAATCGTTCCAGGATTTTCTTTGCATACGCTTGCTGAGAAATCGTGATAGAACCGTCTTTCGATCGACTAATCTCCAGTCCTAAGTAGTAGGATGCTGGCTTGGTGGTTATTTTTAGCGTATCGCCTAACTCATTGAGAAATTGGTTTGCTAATGCTTCATCTGTAGTGGCTACCAGCCCGTCATCCACGTACAGAGTAATCAAAATTTTCTTCTCTCCCACTCTCTTAATGAATAGACAGGGGTCAGCTTCATTTTGTTTAAAGCCTTTCTCAAGCAGGATTTCTTCAAAGCACGAATTCCAACAGCGAGGTGCTTGCTTCAGACCGTATAAACTCCTTTGGAGTCGACAAACTTTCGATGTTCCGTCATTGAATCCATCCGGTTGCTTCATGTAGATCTCCTCTTTCAGCTTGCCATTCAAGAAGGCAGTCGACACGTCAAACTGTGTCAGGTGAAGCTTCTCCTTAGCACTGACACTTAGCAAGGCTCTTATTGTGGCCATCCGGGCAACGGGACTAAACGTCTGCTCGTAGTCAGTCCCTTTTCGTTGCCTGAATCCCTTCGCTACTAGTCGCGCTTTGTACTTGTTGATAGTACCATCTGGATTTAGCTTAATCCGAAAAATCCATTTGCATGGTAGTGCCTTTTTGTTGGGAGGTAACTGGCACAATGTCCAAACTTTGTTGTCAGCCAGGGATTTGATCTCACTCGCCATGGCTTCCTGCCATTCGGCACTGTCTTCCCTTCCGATGACTTCTTTGTATGTCTCGGGAAAGCTTGCGGTTCCTACAAAACACACGAAGTCTTCATACTTCTTCGGACGTGCGATTGTTGATCTGTCTCTCAGGTTGTATCGAGGCTCCACTGCAGACAGGGGCTCAACTACTTCCAGTTGCTCTTGATTTGCATCTACGAAATCATCCTCATCGCACACATCCTCAACATGAACTTGATCTCCAGTTCTATCTCCCTCTAGAAGAAGTTCACTTCCCTCAACATCTTCGGGTTGTGGCTCTTGCGTCAGAACACGTCCGTTATTGCTTGTCTCAGCTCCCTCAGCCGAAATAGGAGCACTATTCGAAATTTTGAATTCGACATCAGATAGAAACGTAATGTCTCTAGATTTCACTGTTCTCAATCCGTCATAGATGCCATAGCCATCGTCGTTCTCATAGCCTATCAGCCTACCTTTAATTGCCTTTTTGCACATCTTCCTGCGATTCTGCTTGGGCACGTGAGTATAACAAATGCTTCCAATAACTCGGAGATGGGAAATCTTCGGTTTCTTACCGAGCCATAACTCATACGGAGTCTTGCCGTCTACTCTTGAAGGCCCAGTCCGATTTAATACGTACGCCGCGGTATTAATCAATTCAGCCCAGAGTTTTTGAGGGAGTTCCTCTCCTGCATGCAACATGGACCTAGCAGCTTCGACCAGTGTGCGTTTCTCCCTTTCAGAGCAGCCATTCTGCTCCGGAGTGTACGGCATAGTGAATCGATGCTTGATACCGTGCTTCTCCAATATTTTACGGACGGCTTCGTTGTCAAACTCTCCACCGTTGTCGCTTAATATCGTTTTGACAACGTGTCCCGTGTTCTTTGCTTCTTGTAATATCTGTACGAGCTTATCCTTTACTTCTGATTTGTGTCTGATAAAATACACGAAGCGGTAGCTTGAGTAATCGTCCTTGAATAAAACAAAGTACTTGTACTTGGTGATACTATCAGCAAATGGACCGCAAACATCGGTGTGAATCAGCTCTCCACATGTGGTTGCTCTTTCTCTTGTTCCGAATGGCTTTCTCTGTGACTTTCCATATACGCAGCCCTCACATTTCATTTCATCGCGACTTAGTTGGATGCCTAACTCGCGTTTCACAACGCGAAGGACATGACTCTTGTCTTGATGAGCGAAACGTTCATGATACAACTGCAACATGTTGGAGCCAGTTATAGTATTGACTACAATACCCCTATGCTTTGTGGGCATGACCGTCTTCATGTCCAACTTGTAAAGTCCTCCAAACGGGACTCTCTTGCCAACAACTCTGGTCGTGCCACTGATATTAAGCTTGCATTCTCTAGTCGTCGACATGAAAATACTTTCTTGCATCTTGTCTTGCGCTGCTAAAGTCGAGAACAGATTCTTCGTAAGTGATGGTACTAGCCACACATCTTTAAGTGACATACGCTCTTTCTTGCCATTGACATAAGATTCTACCTCTACAGTACCCTTCCCCAATGCTGAAATCGTTGTGCCATCTGCAGTTGTAACTGTGTGGTCCGAATCAAATTCATGAAACTCGACGAAAAAATCACTCCTTACGGCAATGTGGGTCGTTGCTCCGTTGTCGACAAACCAGCTCTCTCTGTCTTGAGTTTGTCCTGATGAGCACGCATTTACCATCAGCGAAATCTGTTGTACAGAATTGGATTTCGAGCCTAAACCTGATGTGCTCGGAGTAGGTTTCGGTGGCCTTCCATCCTTGATCCACTTCCTGCACTTGCGAACTCTATGTCCTTTGCCGGAACAATAGTTGCAGATCAGCTGCTCGTCCTTATTGTGTTTGACTTTTGTAACCAAGGGTCTAGTCACTAGTGCTTCCTGTCGTGAGCTTTCTTGACTACCTAGATCCCTTTCGAAAGCGCACAGGTGACTGGTGAGACTGTCTATGGTCCTCTCAGTCTGCTTTAGCAAAAGCCAGCTTGACTTGAAGTTGAAGAACCTTTCGTCTAGTGTGTCCAAGACCTTACATATCAGGAACATTTCAGGAAGCTTAGCATCAGCGTCAGTCTTAGCAACTTCAGCTTTGAGTTCGTTCCAGAGATTTTTCAGCTTTGACATGTGCGTCGGAATGTCGTCCACCGGATCACGCTTCAGTCCAAAGAACTCTAAACATAAATTGTATGCTCTATCTTCTGATTGTCCGTCAAATAATCTATGTAGCTCACTCCAAACTTCTTTTGCAGTCTTATATCTCATGACTTTCTTCAGTGTTTCTTCTGACATATTCGTTGTTAACATGAGTAGAGCGCCAGTATTAGCTTTCTTATAATTTGCCATCGCTATATTATGAATGATAACTTCAGCGTCACCTGCTCCTGTCGCGAGGATCGGCTTCTCTAGTCTACCTTCTACTGCCTCTAAGGCGTTTTCGGTACCTTCAAGCATTATAGAAATCTTGTATTTCCACGTAGACCAGTTTTCTTTTCCGATAAGTTTGCCAATGTCGATTTTCGTTGTGTAATCCATTGCAAAATCTTTCTACAATTTCAGTGCGGGTCCAATCACCTATTATAGATGCCAAAGTGTCACTCTTTGTAAGCAGTAGAAAAATGAAAAGAGTAAAGATTCACACAAGTTATAATTTTATTCAATCGACTCAACTTATATTTTGTACACTCGCGTTTATGCTTTTAGACGAATATTACACAGTTATTTCTATATTTATATTTTTACTATATATTTGTCATCTCGTAATTCACAGTCAACAACCGTTCCTAAGCAACGTCTTGACAAGGTCCTTCATTTGAAAACCTCGATGACTTAGACAATGGATATTATAATAGTATGGAGTATATCCATAACAAAAAATAGTTTTATTGCAGTGTTCCTTAATTTCTTTAAAATAATATAAATATTAAACCGAAAATTACCCACATGATCTTCTTTAATTGACAAAAATAATAAGTAGTACTACGGGCAAAATTAATCACCGGGTACTACCGGACACGTGAGTAGTACCACGGGCTAAAAAAATTACTACCAGTACAGTAGTATCAGGGGTAAGTACTGGTGTTATTAACTATCTACTCATGCATTGTTTATTGTATTGTGAAAGGTAAGAAACCTGATGAGAAATACCGATATTGACAATGATGATGATCTTAGGGGAAAATTGGTAATCTGTTGGAGCACGGTCCGGAAAATATGGTGGGTGTCGGGTACATTGAAATTGCAGCTCCTCTAATTTAGGGACCGTCTATAGAAAAGTACGGGGTCTAGCGATTTTCTTAAGCGAAGGAAGCTAAAGCGATATGAAAGGGGCTTGCCATAGGCGAGCAGACGTTGACGAGGTCATGGAAGTGTCCGAAAGGGATTCCAAAATGCCTTGTCTGGTGGCGATGTGTCCCTCCCCGGCGTGTCCTCTTCATCTGATGATGGGATAAGCATGCGGCGGAGATGGACATGCCCGCACCAGAGCGTAGTGATCGTTAGGTTTTAGTCGGTAATCCGCGGTCACTTGATGACACTCTATACTGTGGTCGCGGAGAGTCAGACATAACCTCCGGCATGCATAACGAATTTCCCAACGTTAAAAAGAGGCCTACAGTGATTGACAAGTCTCGGTGTAACTGGTAGGTTTTCCAGCATGGTCAGCGATAATTGTTGACAATACGTATCTGCCGTAATCATCTGGCCAGATCTTAGGAAGCTGTTGTGTATGACACCAACACTAAACCACCAAATACTCACTATAAGTCACACATTATTAATCCTTCGAGTTGTTTAATTGTTTTTGTAGCGGTGGCGCCGCGGTGGAACTCATATTTGTAAATAATGCGATATGTAGAGTTTTACGTTTTGTGAACAGGATGTCAAAAAATCGACGAAACACAATTTTTGAACAGTTTATGATGCATATCTCACTTTTTTGAGGACATTACAGCATAAAAATGACATAGGTACAATGCAGTCGAGGGAAAACATAATTGATATTTGGACGAACTTACCTAAGTGAAGTCCAATTGTAATTTTATGAATGTGGATCTGAAATATAATTGATTTACAGTGTAGTATTCCCCTCCGCTTGTCTACGGCATCGCGATTTATTCAGAGTTTAAAAAAAATAAACATATTTTTACTCTGTGTCGCCCTGCTACCTTACGTCACTTTTTCTTTTCGCGAACTTGCCGGCATCGTGTGTTCCGTGGGAAAATCAGTAAGTAATTTAAAGAATTTGCCAAGTTGGGAGAGCTTCGGTGAGCTGGTAATTAATTCACTAAAAAGATAATTGAAGTATACCACAGAGAGATTCTATTTAAAATTACAAAAAAGCATATGCATGCATAGAATTGATAACCGTCTCTTTTTTTGGAGACGGTTAAAAACTTACGACGTTTGGAGACGGTACTAAATGGTCTAAGGTTAAAAATAAGTTTGTTTTAGTTCCAAATGCTAGATATTTCAGATCAAAGTAGGCAGTTCAACAAAACTTAGCGTTTTATGGATTTTACATCGAGTTTGGGTTCATTTGATTCGTATTGACGAGTACATAAAGCTTGCAAGTATTTAAAAAAGTTATTTTTTATTAATTATTATACACACCGTGTTTGGTCAATACCCTATCAAGCCGAAATCTACCCATGTTAACATAGTCTTATAAGAGTTATGACGTCATTGAAAATTCAAAATTGTAAAATTCACGTTGAAATCCTCCATACAAACAGTTTGGTATGTAAAAAGAAAATTATTTTCAATAGATTTCACTTTATTTCTTATAGCTTTGTAATTTAATGCCTCCCATTTCCTAGATCACGACCTCGAATTTATTTTGCATAGTCCTTTCTATAGATGGTTGGAGACTGCTGAATATTGAATGTGTCAGATGTCAAGGAAATGCAGAGGATTGACGAACGTAATTTATCAAGAAGTGGCCACGCGTGAGTGACGTGCGACAGGTCAGGCCATTGTTCGGCCAAGCTTTGCAACTAGCACTTGATATTTTACAATTACTACAGCTTTGTAGTTGTGGACTGATTGTGTTCGTTTCCATGTAGCGGTAAATATTTGAGCCTCTTAACTATATGCCTGGTATTTTATATTTTGAGAGTGAACATTTAAACTGTGGTATTACAGTTTTCAGGCAAAACACTCCATATAATTATGATTGAATTTCGTTTCTGGCAACTTCGTTTTATCATTTATAATTTTAGTACACAAATTTTCATCCATTAACTCTTAATTTCATGTTCGTGGTTACCTAGCCTCGGCAAAAAAAATATTCCTAATGAGTAATTTAGTTATAATAATACGAGTAGGTACTTTGTCTAATTTAGGACAATAATTTTGATACATCATGATCACGAAGTTAATTGCCTACTTTCTCTCTGAAAATATGTACAGTTAAACTGTAGTACTGCAGATAATATGTCGCATTTCATAGATGGCTCTACTTAGTAAAACGTCCCTACTCATTAACAATTAATTATTAACATTGAAATAACGCCATTCGGAGATATTTTAAAGTACTACCTAACACGTAGGTCTAGAAATGTTGCGAAAACACTTACGCGCCTAAAAGGAATGTGTATAAAAATGATGCTGCGTGTATTCTTATGTTATTTTGTATTTTTGTTTTTTTTTAAGACGGTTTTTTAAGCTGCCATATTAAATACTTGCCGCATAGTGAGAAAATTCATGCAAATAGAAGAGAATAACGTAACCCTACACCATTTATCAACCATACTACAAACGCTGTAATTTACTTGGCCTAGGCCCGTACCACCAGCTTTGAAGCTGAGAAACGTCCACATTTCAAATAATAATGATTTATTGTTATACCGATCACAATTTTTCTTTTTCTTAATCTAATACAATATAATAACAGTTTTCCTTAAGTTAATTAAAATAATCAAAAACTAGGTAGACATACAAAGTCATCTCCAGCTGAACTAGTAATAAATATTCTATTTCGGCTTACAGCGCCCTTCCTATTTATATCGATAAAATAATTTTTATAACAACTCGTTGCATTTCCGCCTAACCTGACTGTATTTTGAATAGTTTTATTATGTTCTTCCGTCACATGGAGTGACGGGACATCGAGAGACAGCAAGTCTCGATGCCATTATTATCTGTTTAATTTTAAATGTTGAAAACGGAACTGCATTTGTGTAATAGCAGGCACTAAAGGTAGTGCATTTTTGTTATAATCATTGTGGTCGAGGAAATATACAATGTGTAACAAAAACCCTGTGAACCCTTTTAGGAGCATGTTCAGAAGATATGGCGTCATTGAAAATTCAAATTGTAAAAACTGCATTTGTGTAATAGCAGGCACTTATATGTAGTGCATTTTTGTTATAATCATTGTGGTCGTGAAAATATACAATGTGTAACAAAAACCCTGTGAACCCTTTTAGGGGCATGTTCAGAATCGATATATAAAAGATATAGCGTCATTGAAAATTCAACTTATAAAATTAATTTTTTAATCCCCTATTCAAATATTTGGGTGTGTGAAAAAAAATGTATGCCTGAAAAATTTGAAAATTATTTTGTTTACCGTACTACATCACCACATTACAGCGTAAACTGAGAACAACGCTATTGCGTTCTGACGCTAAACAGCAAGATTGTATCGTTAAGTTCTGAATCGGAAGCAGATTTAAGATATGAACTTGATAATGAATCAGCAGCAGAGTTTAATGACCAATACCTACCAAAGAATTTAGTTTCTAATCGAGAGCAATTAGAAAATGTACAACCGATTTTTATAACTAGTTATAAACATCGACCGTCCCTGTGAGTTATTATTTAAACTTAATTATATGGGATCGTGCAAGACTGTTGGTTATGCAGCGGAAACGATTTGTTCGTGAACGATAAGTAAGTACGTTAGTAACAATCGTTACAACTTTTAATGTACTTTTAATGTGAGAAACGAGGTGTTCTATTTGTTATTTGTCACTTTTGTGAGTGAATTTCGTCGCATTTTGTTTAGTTCTGCACTAAGTTAGGCCTCCACAATAAAATTTAAAGGATGCCATATCTTTTCGATCTTGACATGCTGATGTTTTAAGTATTTGTCGATACTCAATTTTAAGGAGGCACCGTTGTCTTAGTCAAGGCAAAAACAAAATGCTAACTAAAAGTATCTAAACATCCTATTCAATTCCGAATCACATGTCAAAACAAAGATTAATACCGGTTTTACACTTCAGTCCTACCGATCTACGCTATCCTACTATGAATTCAGTAACAGTTATGAGGCCCTAGACAAATGCCACACGCTAACTTTTCTGCAGTCGTTCCGCAGAAAAAATGTATGGAAATGACATTAGCTTACGACAACCTCACGCAATTTTTTCCGCAGCTGCAGCAGCAGTTAGCGTGTGGCATTTGGTGGGCCCTGGAGTTTTGTTTACTTGATCTCCGCCATAAGTTTGGTAGATACTGATGAGGGTTAGTAGGTATACTATAAATATGATAAAATACTGAGCGAATCCTGCTTGTCTTGACTTGTCACACACAAGTCTGCCCCTTTGAAGAGTCGTTGTCGTTTGCCCTACTACTTAAAAGCAATTTTTGGAATAAGCACACAGCAAAATATGTCAAACCACGCATTTGGATCGTTTGTTTATTCACTTGCGGATATTTGAGGATTACTCACTATCCGCCAGCGAAAAAACATTACTGGATGACTCTGGTCTGTCTCTTAAACGTCAATATTAAAAGTCGCATGATATTCCTACAAAATAATTCTTATTTAATAGCACATTAGGTCATACAAATAAATCTGTTTATAGGTCTAAATCCGATATGTGTACCGTTAAGGAAATTATACTTACCAATAGCGTTGATGTAGTTTAAAGTGTTTAAACTGATGCGCAGCTTGCAATAGTCCGTCAAGAGATTACAACCAGTTTAGTTGGGAGTGTAATACACCTGCCTACTAATGCAAATATAATGCTTAGCTTGGCTGACCAGCGCAATGTTAAAGGTGCAACGTTATGGGTTGATGCGAAACAGTAATGTTTCAATCCATTTTTCGCGTGCTTTTTATGGTAGGTATATGTATGCAATACAGATTTTACAAAATTTTAAAAAAAATCAATGAAAGTTGGGGGGACAAATAACACAAAAGTCCGGCTGTCTGCCTGGCTTTCAAGAAACTTTGTTAGAAACGCGCGAAGCTTAATTTTTTTCGCACACTGACATTTATTGTCGTGTTGGCATACCTACGTTGTCGTAAAAACTTAAAAAAAAATTGAAATACAACAAATACTTTTTAGCTTACGATGTAAGTATCTATGAGTGTACATAAACTTAATTATCTACATCTACACCTTGACAAACTGCAACTTTAGTAGGTAATTTTCTTATAACAAAAAGTTACAAAAACATTGCTACCGTCAATATAATCAGCAAACTAGGAGATAAATTAAGCGTATAACTAGAAACTGACTTGTGGTCTAATCAAAAAAGTTGAGCAATGCGAAACCCACAACACTCTCTAGAAAGCAAGAAAGTGAACGCGACATTCGGCGTTCATTATTGTCCATCGCTAGGACACTTACCAACGAGATTATGATGTTTCCGTAATGACGTCATAAATTGCTGGCCTAATTGCTCGCTCTGGTAACAAAACACGCGCGATTTATAAGAGTAATACATCAAGGGAAACAGCTAGCTATGGCTTGCGCGTGCGCCGGCAGCTTTTTGCCGCCATTACTTCGCCTGAAGAGCTGCGAATCGAATTATATGATTGATGTTCTTTCGCCTTCCGCGTGTTATCGTGACATAAGCAGAGTGTGCCGCAAATTGTGGTGCCCAGTTGACTCGTGTATCGAAATCAATGGAACAGTAAACGACCCGTTATGCAATCGGGTAATGCATCGCGGGCTGGTGCACCGTTGGTCGAGCTGTTGCGCGGTCATCTGGATCCATCAATTGTTTCGTCGAGCTTTAATTAATAGCGATCGAGCAATTTCAAAGTTTTTTCGAGGCAGTTCTTCGGCGGCATTCCGTTTTGGTGGCGTAACTTTGATAGACGTTGCAAGAAATGAAGTCAGCGGAACTACTAATAATTATGTTTTACCTTATGGGGAGAAATTAAGAATCTAATTGACTAATATTATTGATACGAAATCAATATCACACAGAGTATGGTAAAAATGAACAGAAGTCGTATCAATCATTTTTTAAGAACTGACCATTTAAAGCATTATTAAATCAATAGGTACATCAAAAAATTCACCTCTGCATGACCATTACACCAAAGGACTTTCAACCAATCCGAGTGAGAGCATCGGTGGCGCTGTGGCCTTGGCAATGGACTGTGCTCCGAGTAGAATCGGGACGCCCGCGTTCGATCCTGCCATGTACCAATGTGTTTTTCGTTTCACGGATTTTATATGCACATTTATCTGACGCTCCTACGGTGAAGGAAAACATCGTGAGGAAACCTGCATACACCTGCGAAGTACACCTGCGGGCTAGCGTGGTTTGACTAAACTAACTTTCAAACTTTCGTGTTGCATTATCAATATAAATATATAAACGGGAATTAACACGATAACACGAGGTATTTATATACCTATTTTATTGCCTGACGTTTCGGCTAGGTTGCACCAGCCGTGGTCGCAGGCGGACTGGAGCTTTGCTGTCAGGTCTCCGTGCGTGATGCGGCGTTCTTCTCGAAGCACTGGCACATTTTTTGTCATCCAAGTACCGTCACACACTACATTCACAGTGTCCGTATTTCGAAAACCGACTGACGAGCCCGAACCAACCGACTGTGCAAATCGAGGTTGTGTTTTGGTCACCACTAGATTCCACGCAGTTGATAATTTGAAACCATCTTCCCGATTGAAATTGTTTGGATGTTTTTTAATTTCAATCGCTTCACGCACTACTCTTGAATAAAATTGGTGATCTGTGGAATAAAATTCTATCCAATGGTTGACGCGGAGATGTTCCGCAATGGCCTATGGTTTAAGGGTTACATGTTTTTATATCGATAGAACTTTAACACAATTTCAGAAGAATGAGTTCTAGCGCAAGTGCGAGTGGTAGTTTGTCTACATCTTTTGAAAAACTGGACGTTATGTCGAATTATTCCACATGGAAGTTCCAGATGGAACTACTTCTAGTAGCTGAAGATCTTTGGGAATATATAGGGGATACGCCGCAACCCACCGATAAAGAAGGTATAAAAAGAGATGCCAAAGCATTTAGAATTTACTTATGGTGCAACCACACTGCCTAGTTCACGCTCATAAGAGCAAGACAGCCAAAGAGAGTTGGCAGGCATTGTGGCAATCGATATATTTTGTTACTTGGAAAATTAGTGAGCCAAAAATTGTCTATGTATGATTCGCCACGGGAGTATGTTATTCTTAATGGGATATCTATCTTAATATATTTTTTTTATTATTATATAAAATTCTCCTGTCACAGTATTAGTAACCAAACTCCTCCGAAACGGCTTGACCGTTTTTAAACCGACTTCGAAAAAGGAGGGGGTTCTATGTTCGAATGGGGTTCTATGTATCGTTTTTATGAATTTTTTTGTGTATATTCGGTAGGTCTGAGAATAGACCGTAAACTATTTTTTATACCCCTAGGTGATAAGGGTACAAAAAATGGACAATTATTAAATATGTTTCTTTAAACTTGTTTTAACGTAGTTTTCTTATTATTTTGCTTTATAATTTGAATTGTTTTTACTACGGGAGAATATACAATTTTCACGCGATAAAATAACGCAGGCTAAGCTGGGCGCGGAAAGTTAGTCGATAGGTACCATAAATATGTTTATGGTTTACAGTATGTATGAAATTTTGGTTAACTATTAATTCTAGTAATCTGCCGTTTAATCGGAATAATAGAATAACAATATTTAAATTCATCACATGCACACATCACAACAGCTCATATACCTATGTCCTCCACCGAGGGGCTCGAGCCTAACCTAAGGCCTAAAACACACACAAGCGACGTGGGGCAGGCGCAGCGCAGGCATGGGACAGATACGGCGCAGACGCGATTTGAATTATATCAGAAGAGGCGTGGAACAGGCAAGAAACGTTCAAATGCGGCATTATACAGGCTGACTTTGGTGCGATAAGATGTCTTCGTCTTCAGAAGACGAAGATGCGCTTGCTTTGCTGCAATTAATTAATGTGCAAAGGCCCAGAAGATATTGGGTGCACCCAGTGTGGAAATTGTCACAAGAGCACAGATATTTTAAAATAATGGAACAATTACATGAATTCCCTGATCGTTTTCATGACGTATATAAAATGTCACCAGAATGTTACGATTTTATATTGTCAAAAGTGAAAGTTGGGCTTCAGAAGCTGCATACACATTGGAGGGAACCAATCTGTCCTGAAGAAAGACTATTGATAACATTAAGGTTAGTAAAATATCTTTTTATGTTTTTTTGTTTTATTTTGTAAAAAAAAATGAATGACTTGACTAAATCTAGACTAGGTATGATTTGATAAGCAGTAGTTATCGATACTAGATTTGTCCTAACTTAGGATAATGTGTATTTATTTAAGATCAAGTGTCGACATCTTCTGTTTTTATTAAGTACAATATTTTTAATAATTACTTATATCTGATAAAATTAAAAGTATCTCTTCCTAAAATGTGACACTCCACAAGAAATAGTAGCTTACGGTCGATAGCGCTTAAGAAATACAAATCGTACAAATTAACTTAGCGCGATGGCCTAAATACCAAAAATTTAAAAGTCATTGAAATCAGTTTCATCATGAGGATGGCGCAGTGCTTGAAGTGACTGAGGTGTATTCGGGGTAACTGGAGAATACATCGGTAAATACACTTGAGTCGGACGTTGCATCTGGTGAGTTGGTAACCCTTCGTAAGCATCAGTTGCCTGTATTTGTTGGAGTGCCGGCTGCGTCTGCTGTAGTGTGGGTTGCATTTGCTGAGTTGGTGAACCTCCGTAAGCACCAGTTGCCTGTATTTGCTGGAGTACCGGCTGCGTCTGCTGTAATGCGGGTGGCATCTGGTGAGTTGGTGAACCTCCGTAAGCACCAGTTGCTTGTATTTGCTGGAGTGCCGGCTGCGTCTGCTGTAGTGCGGGTTTGCATCTGGTGAGTTGGTGAACCTCCGTAATCACCAGTTGTCTGCGTCTGTTCAGGTCTTGGACTTCCATAAGATCCCATATGTACAGGCGAATTATAGTCTGAATCCCGCGATGGAGTGCGTTGGTAAGGTGATTCAGAACTGACGAACGATCTCGAATATGCGATAGGGCTAGCGGGCTCTTTTAAAATTTGCTCAACTAAATTAAGAATGCCAATTTTTAATTTTCGCTTCTGGTTTGGAGTCATTATTTTTACATCTGGTAACATGCTCCGGAAAAAGGCCATATCAGCATCTGAATCGTCCACATTTTGGTCTTTCGTCTTTGTTCGTTTATTTTTATTTGAAAAGAATTCATACGCCGACTTATTAACATCACTTAAACTAATATGTGTCTTTTTTGGTAGTGATGAGGTAGTACGTAGTGGCGTGAATCCTAAATTAGTTTCCTGCTGATCAGCTACATTTGAACCAGCAGACATGTTTGACGATTCGTTTTCATCATTATTATCGATTTCATCTGTATTGATGACTATATTGCTTTTGGAGGGTCTGGATTTTAAAAAATTGTCTAAAAAACGTAAGGATGATGCAAGGTAGTATTCTTTTACTGGTTTTGCAGCAGAGCCAGACGGAGAAATTATGCTTCTTTTATTCTTTGAGTAACTAGTTCTGATGTTTTTCCATCTATCTTTGCACGCTTTAGCTGAAACAAAAACCAAAAAAATTACTACATAGGTACAACAATGGCATGGAATTTAATTAAACACTTTTTAACGGATTCAGGTCGCGTTTATTGGACATTTTATAACTAGGTAACTAACAAACTTTTCGAGTACAGAACCCGTGGTCACGGATGACTCATCTCATCCATCGACTCAAATCCGTTACAAAGTGTTTCATTATAATGAGTAATAGGCACGGAATTTACCTAAATTCATTTCAATTCAATTCATATACAGGATGTAAGGGACGGTCTTCCGAAAACTGTAACCATGGCTTCAGACTATCACCCTGAACAACGTCAGCAAAAATTTTTCACCGGAAATAAAAAATTGTTCGACTCTCCATACAAATTTTACAAATGACATGCCAGATTTGTATGAAGAGTCCGAAAGATTTCCGGCGTAAAATTCTTGCTGTTCGTTGTTCAGGGTGATGGTTTGAAGCAATGGTTAAAGTTTTCGGAAGACTGTCCGTTACATACATACATCCTGTATAAAACCAAATAAAAAGATCATTTTTTCCGCAGTGTGCGGATTTTAGTATATTTTTCTTTTGTTACAGATATTATGCAGATGGATGCAATTTTAAATCGCTTTCTGGATATGTCTTAAGAGGCGGAACTACCGTTCAAAAAATTGTACAAGAAACTTCACGTGTATTGTGGGAATATTTACAGCCAGAATTTATGCCAATACCTACAAGACAGAAATGGCTTGAAGTTGCTTAACGTTTCTACACTTTATGGAATTTACCAAATTGTATTGGAAGTGTAGACGGAAAGCACATAAGAATAAAAGCACCAAGAAATTCCGGCTCGACTTACATAAATTATAAGGGATATTTCTCTATCGTACTGCTGGGAGTAGTAGATGCAGATGGACTGTTTTTAACGGTAGACGTAGGTGAATACGGCCGCAACAGTGACGGGCGTGCATTTCAAGTTAGCAACTTTGGGCAAGCTATGCAACGAGGAGACCTCAATTTACCAGACCCAACTCCGTTGCCTGGTGAAACTAAACTAGTGCCCCATTATTTTGTTGCAGACGAAGCTTTTCCTCTAAAGAAAAACTTAATGAGACCATATAGCCGAAACCAGTTAACAAACGAGAGAAGAGCATTTAATAACAGATTGTCAAGGGCACGAAAATCAGTGGAATGTGCATTTGGTATGATAAGGACAAAATTTTGTGCCCTTAACACACCTATTTGCTGCGACCCAGAAAATGTCGATACCATTATAAAAGGTATGTGTGTATTGCATAATGTTATCCGCAGCTGTGATGGGAAATTTTCGGATCCAAGATTTATAAATCGTTTCGTAGGAACAAACATTAACGTGCAACAACCAATGGAAGATCCAAATGTCATCAGAGAATATCTTACCACATACGTAACAACTCGATCTCCAATTCCATTTCAAAACAGACATAATGTTTAAATTATTTAAGTAAATAAAACTCAACTCACCCTGTTCGCCCAGTTTCAATCCTATTTCCATCCATATTTTATCTTGTACACTTCTATTACTGTACTCCGGCTTGGTATAATCGTAAAGAGCTGGATATTGTTCCACTAATTCGCAGAACTGTACATTGAATTCAATATCATCACGCATTTTTGGGTTGGTAAATACAGAGCATACCGTATCACAAGCGACGTGCTCCTTGCGTGACTGACGAAAACTGACTGCTAGCGACGCGGCGCAGGCAACGAAACGGCGTGTCTGCGCCGCGTCGCTTCAGTATAATTCAAAAACGTCGCCTGCATACATTTTGTATGAAATCGTTTAGAAGCGACGCACGCCTGCGCCACGCCTGTCCCTCGCCTGTTGCCTTACGTCGCTTGTGTATGTTTTAGGCCTAAGTTAGGTGTTAGTCAACCACGCTGGTCCAGTGCGGATTGGTCGATTCCACATACACCTTTGAATTTCTTCGCAGATGTATGCAGGTTGCCTCACGATGTTTTCCTTCACCGTAGGAGTGTCAGACAAATGTACATATGAAATTCGAAAATGAAAAACACATTAGTACATGGCGGTCTCAAACCCCGGACCTCCCGTTTGGAAGGCAAGTGCCGAGTCCACAGCGCCACCGATGCTCTATAAATTAAATATACATAAATATTGTTTTGAAATTAGCTTTTCATTTGTATTCATGTTATTGGGTTTGCTATAAAAATTGCTATCACAAAATTCCCATTCCCTATTCACGTTACGGACCACTCGGGCAAGTACCGCTATAGCTAACGCATGGTGCGTTTTAGGTTTCTCTACATTATTTTCCATTCTAGAGTTCATGAATGAATTTCGTGGACTACTTCTAGATTTAGCGATCAAGTCTGACTATCTACTTTGATGTATGCTCGACTCTATAAGTACCTCATCGAAAAATTAATCGTTAATTTTGTTTTGTTCGTAGGGTTTGAATTTCAATTAATTTTAGTATACTTTAATATTTCTTTTTATATTGTTTTGAGAGCTCTTTAGTGAATAGTATGCTATAAATCATGAGATTCTAGTGCCTTAGCTCCCGTTTTTATAATAGCGGAAGAAAAACTAACTAAACAGAATTTTATTAACTGCGGGCCTAATTCGTATACAGACAATAACAGAAGTACTTACACCTAAAACAAATACAGTAATTATTACCTGCTACTTTATTAAGATTAGATAGCTGAACGCAATGTTCGTATCGAAAAGAATAAATGTAAATGTCTCGATTATAATCTAACAAGCAACAGCACAGTAAACAACTGATTCGTCAAGAATGAACACGAATTTGTAGTTATTAAATGCCTTAATCGTTTTAAATGTATTATGCGTTTATCTAATTTTGGTAATTGTATTGAATGTACGGTTGTCTTTGTTATTAAAGCTTGTTTCATGGGTAACGCACTGATATAGGTGGATAATTCATCATCCTTTATAAATACGTAAAACACATGTTTATCAGTTTACGCAAAAGTACCAAAATGTACTCCATAAAATGCCGTAAAAAGGCAAATCAGATACGGAAAGTTTCAATAAAATATCGGAAGTTTAATTTCCAAATTTTTAGAATTTCAATATTTATCACGCTTCTAGAATTAGCTCGACGTAATTATTGAGGGCGGGTTAATATTTTATTAGACGCCGTTGATAAGAAAAATGGAAAATATATTTTATTTCTAAGCCCAAACATATAATTAAAATTTTACAGTTTCACTACAAAACGTTATCTTAAGTCAGAAGTAGTATAAATAAACATGATGCTGTTTCGTTCGTGTTACTCGTAGTAAGTTAATTAGAGACAACATTATTTTTTAACATAACTAATTTTAAATAACAGTTAAAAACGTTTCGTAGTAACACAGTTACGAGTAGTTTGGTGACATATTAATGTTTTCTAAATTATTGCAATCTTTTTCAGTATCTAGATTATTTACAATCTCAACAAGGAACCTAAAAATATATGTATTTCCATATAATATAAACACAAACGATATTTCATTCATTATTACACACGATTATACACGATATCTATAAAACTACTTGACCGGTGAACATGAAATTTGGCAAGCAAGTAAATTATGAGTCGGAGACGTCGCCTAAGAACAGCCTTATGGCGCATAGTGTAGTGGTCCTAATGACCTTGCGTAGTTGCGTCGATCATCCCTCACTGATTACAAAGGAGTGAGTGAGTGAGAGTGAAGGGAATATTTAAGCAAACCTTTACGCGTAAGATGAATTATTTCAATTAAAAAGTAATAAAGGCGAATAAGAAAAATCTAAAAAGACCATCCGCTAGAATATTGTTCACTTTATTTATTGAAATCGAAAGTAGGTATATGATTTAACCTAATATTTACGACGCGATTAGGTTCAAAGTTTTAAAATCGAGGCATGTTTGGGTCACATTTTAACCAAGTTTTAATTAATTAAAAAAAATAGAAAGACTATCCTCTAAAGAATGCGTTGAATAATAACATATCTTTTTCAAAGATTTTTTTATTCAATATTTATGAAGAGAACTAGTTTTTCCTGCAGTAATTTTTTATGATTGACCCTACTATGCGCCTTAACACGATCTTTTAGCAAGGTGTAAACAATATTACTATTACCGTGACAATTACGACATAGTTAGCGCAGAGGTCGAGTGATCGCCTACTGCGCAACGGATCACGGGTTCGATTCCTGTACGGGACAAATATTTTATATGGCCTACAGAAATTTGTTCCGGTCTGGGCGCATGTGCATGTGATATTCTATGTTTGTAACTGCACCCACGACATAGGAGAAAATCCTAGTGTGGGGCGACGTTTTTTTTTAATACAAAATTAATGCTTCTAGCCTCAAAAAGACGGGGGATTACTCTCTGTCACACCATTTTGTCACACCAGTGTGACACAAACCTACATACGTACTGTCAATTCCTATTTCACCGCCTCAGAGGTAGAATTTTCACAAACGCAGAAAAAGTCATTTACTTTTTTTCTAACAGTAGTCCAAAAATAATGTTTCATGTTTCTATCTTCTAAAACGACGGACTTCCATAGAAACTTCTATTTCACCCCTTAAGGGATAAAATGTTTAAATATACTTGCCTAGTTGGTGTCTACTCAATAAAGTGACCCTTCTGACCGAAGTTCATGGGTCTAACTTCAATAGTTTGTTTACGATTGGCGAATCAGGACATGTTATTTTATAAGTAACTAACCCGCGAACTACGTTTCGTCATAATAATTGTCAATTTTTTTGGACCCTTATCACCTAGGAGTATAAAAAATAGTTTACGGTCTATTCTCTGACCTACCGAATATACACAAAAAAAAACATAAAAAAGATACATAGGGAACCCCAGCCGAACATAGAACCTCCTCCTTTTTCGAAGTCGGTTAAAAATCGGTCAAGCCGTTTCGGAGGAGTTTGGTTACAAACACTGTGACAGGAGAACTTTATAATAATAAAAACATATTAAGATAGATATCCCATTAAGAAAAGAAAAACAAAATAACAGAAATCAAGTATTCCACGCGGGCGCTGCCGCTCGATGGCGTGGTGATAATAAATCCATAGTAATATTAAAAATGCAAAAGTGTGCTGTCTGTCTGTCTGGAAGAGGTAACAGACAGACAGACAGCACAGAGACAGCACGCTTTTAAACCACTGAACCGATTTAGATGAAATTTGGTAAAGAGATAGTTTGAATCCTAGGAATGCACATAGGACAGTTTTTATTGCAGAAATCAACTTATAAGAGAATAAAAAGGACGATGGAAGTTTGTGTGGGGAATTAATATGGAGTTAATATGTAGTTGTGGGGATGGTTATAAGCAGATTGGATAAAAAATTACCTACTCAAATTACTAATACTACGCGGACGAAGTCGCGGAAACTAAGTAGACGATAACTCAATGATTAAGAGGAATTAAAAGCTTACTCTACGCATAGTAATATAGCAAGATTATAAGGAATAATTCGTTGGAAATAATCAATAACTGATTTATAGATTTTTTATTTTCATGTTTCTTGTTGTAGAGTAATCACAAGCGGATACGCTTTCTCCACCGATTGTATCTAGGTTTACTCAAATTACACTCGTTTACTTAAAAAAGAGACGAATATATACTTTTATTTAGTCACACTTTCAAAAATTTAATAGACGAACACTTTTTATGAAACCTGCCAACGATCACTTAGTCTACACTGTTATCAGAAGCTACTTGCTACATAAGCTTCTTACTTACTTAACTCAATACCATATTGTAGTATTCAGGTTCAGACATCACAATACAAACAGTTTAATGCGATGACATGATTATTTTTTTAAGTCACACAATCTTCATGCTCTTTTTTTCTCCTGAGAAACGTTATTTTCGTGATAAACCGTGAATCGTCCCCATCACTTAATTTCTGTGTAAACATTGGGTGGAGGTTTTTCTACAAACCGCGTAATTTGTTTGGATAACGGGCACTTCACACGGCCATCTGCCACGGATGACCGCGTCTCATTTGGACCGAACTAATCGTAATTTCAGAGCTACGAAATGGGACAGAAGCCAGGGGCCGGAACAAGCGGGCAAGTGGTACAGCGAAAATTTGAATAATGACGATCTAGCGGAATGTTTTGTTCTTTGAACGCTACGGTGGTTGCGCCCGCGCAGACATCTCTACCTTTTCTCGGAAACTCGTAACTGCGAGACGTATTTTGACATCTTGACGAACCAATTAGGCTCCGATGCCATTAGCGAGCTTAAACTGTCTCATCTCATCATCATTGTTTACCAAGTTAGTTATATCTAAATAGCGCGTGTTAAAGTGGCTTAAGCTTTATTTTAAGAGAAGTGTTTAAATACTTGCAGGGTCCGAGTGACCGTGTCCATATCCATTTTAGAATACCCTACTCTTGGCTGTGTCGTTATGGTTCTGTGATAATTAGGTAGAGACTATTGAGCATAGTATTACTAATCAATATGAGCATAGTATTACTAAGCCTTAACATTGAAACAACAAATAAGTACTAACTATTTGAGGAAGCATAGATACTTATCGACTCCGCTCCACTAATTGACGCCGATGCGATGTGGAGCGCGCGGGACATAATGCCAGGTGGCTGGCATGGCAGTGGCCGCCGTCGTCGTCGGTGTCATTGCGCATGGTACATCTTGTTTATATCATTACCTTCATTACAGTACGGTGCACGCTCTATATGCCTCGCCTGCTTCACTGTTCCCCATGTGAATTGATAGAAAGTATCAATTTGTAACAAGTCAATGCTAATGCAGCAATTTGTCAGTTATCTGTTTAAACAAATTGAAATAATAAATGAGAGTTTCTATCTTTATTGGTAACTACGAGTAGCTGTGCCCGGGAACGATGTTTTGCTACGCAATATGGTTTTTAACACTGTACTTAGTAAGTTTTAACCCAACCCCTAAGATTTAATTTCTTGGCTTTTAAATGTTTTAAATTATACTATATTTTTATTTACTGAGAGCATTATTTAGGGTATCGTGCATAACCATTGCATAACACTTAAAAACGTTAAAGGCATTTAGGCTCGTATTAATAATTGCATCTCAAGTATGAGATCGATCTTGAGATACTGTTTTTGACAGATGTTCCATACATTAAACGTCAAAACTTCAGCTCAAGATTGCTCTCAACTTTGAGACGCGTTTATTAATACGAGCCTTAAAAACATAGTTCCGTCTTTGTCATACAAATCCGTGTTGAAAACAAACTGTGATCTCTCATTTTGAAAATTATAGTCAAGAGTACCCGAGTCACTTTTACTCCAGCCAGGTACAATATTATATTGATTAATTTTAATTATTAATAGATTGAAATGGTTGATTGGGTTTGATTTCTTAACCCTTGGGCTTGCATATTTGAAAAGAAAAATACCCTTGAACCGGGACATTTGTGTTCTTTAATCCTTTTTTGCAGCTGCATCCTTTATGTTTAGCGCTAAATTGGTTGAATTAGCTAATGTAATTTGTTGCCTTTGAATGATCAACTATCTCTCCAAGTAATTGTTCAATAAAACGTATAGGTATTTATCCCCATTTATAAGTAAGAACTAATAATTATTTACATTCCTAAACTTAAAAAACTATATACAAAGTGTTATATATATACAAAAGCAAGAAAAACAAATACGAAACAATCTATAAATATTATATACAATGCCTACTCCATAAGTCCGCTGCCAGTTGGCACCGTGCCCAAAACGCTGGCAGCATTGCCTCTTTGTATCGCAACGCTGATGCGTTGTGCAAAGTAGAGGCCGGCGTTTGGGTCACGTGTGGCGTCAATCAGGCGCTTTGACAGGTCTCCGTAGAATTTTTTGGATTGTGGTCCCCACGGCCCCAAAGTTTCGACCCCAAAAGGCACAAATACAAAACCACTGTCGAGTCTATTGTATTTGCGCCTTTTGAGACCTTCTGCGGCTTCAGCAGCCACGCCAGCCCTAACTTGTGACACCGGGAGATGGGAGGGCGCAAGTAAGAACTGATTTCAATACTTCTTAATGTTCGATTACCACTATTGCCAGTAACCAAAAAGAAGGAAAGGTATATGTTTAGGTACCTATGCGAAATATGGTGTAAGAACTCTGAGTGTAAGAATAATCTAAAATGGTTGTATCGACGTTATATACTTATGATGGCATTTATTGAAAAATAAATAAATTGATATTCAAAAATGCATTGGTAAATTAATTGCGCCATTCACAACGCTTGTCGTCGTTGGCGTGAGAACGATATGAGCTAGTTACATTTAGTTTAATTTATTTAATTTAGGTAATTTCAACAATTATAACATGAAGCATGCATGTTTATCGTGACACGTTTCATGGCGAACACATACAGTGGCTTAAAATACCGTTTGCCGTTAAATAAAATGTTCTTTTCACCAAATGTAGAACATAATTAAACGGCGATAATCTTCAATTTCACCGTAATTACAATATCGGTAAAGATAATTAGCGTATCAATTTGTAGTGGCTGTTTTAATGTTCTATCTGTAAATAGGTCTGTGGATGTCGAATTTGACTTTGAATAATGTTCAATAATGTTTCCTCAACAGGTATGAAGAAAGCCCGGTAGTTATATAAGTGTTTTTGTATGTTATTCTTTTTGCATCATTTTGGATGAAATGGATGTCAAAAGTTTTACTCGTAATGGTTTGAAAAGATTTTTAGACGTTTTGTGTGAATTTCTGTGTTCCATATACGAATTTTAGCGCATTTTTCCACATTTACTACCTTAAAAGCCTGCAAGTGTGGATAAGGACGAAAATGGAGCCAGTATCACCTGAACTCTTTAGCAACTAAAGACCTTCAAACTGTCGGAACACATCATCATCATCATCGTCGCTCATATACGTGCCGACCGAGCGGCTCGAGCCTACCCTAAGTTAGGATGTTTTGACCTTAGTCAACCACGCTGGCCCAGTGCGGATTGGTCGACTTCACATACACCTTTGAATTTCTTCGCAGATGTATGCAGGTTACCTCACGATGTTTTCCTTCACCGTAAGAGCGTCAGATAAATGTACGTATGAAATTCGTAATGGCAAAGAAGTAGTCATAGCCTACATGAGTAAATCTCTTAATAAAAATGAGAGAAATTACTCTACTACTGAAAGAGAAACATTAGCTGTCATTACTGCCTTGGAACATTAGCGTTGCTATCACGATAATGGAAAACTTTTTAGTCTATACTGATCATGCCGCTAAACGGTATTTGAGCTTAACCAACCCTTCCGGTAAATTAGCACGATGATTGTCTCTCCGCCTTTCAAATTTTAATTTCACACTTAAACATAAGAAGGGCAAGGACAATCTGGTCCCTGATCTTCCGTCCCTTCCACCTCTACTTAGCATAAAACCTTCTGTCCTCATGGGAAATCGATCCCTAAACATCTAGATAAATACAGCGTTGACCCTACCCAACCATTAAACCACTCATTTTTGGAGAATCAAACAATATATCACGTGAAAGAGTAGAAGCCGAATAACAAGGAGAAATCATACGCTTTAATTGCAGAAAATCAAAATTGACAAGAATAGGCTTTTTTTCGAAAATACGAGTATTGTACAGATGAAAGGATAGAAAGAGAGAGAGATAAATTCGAAGCATTTCGTTTTATTGTTACAAATATTCGGTGTCTTCGGTTTTATGATTACAAATTGTCTTCATACGGGACATGGGGGTTGACGTGGTGTCCACACTCTTGGGTACCGTACCGGACTTGGGTACCGTAAGCAACAAGAATTCCTTCGCCCTAGAAGGAAGGTTAAAAATAATACCAATTGTATCTTTTCTTCCATGTGTGTGCACGTCAGTTTTAAGGCGACGACGCCTTGATGAACTATTACTTATTACTTTGAAATCGGGTGCCGCGCCCCGCACTCCGCTCGCACCCCGGTAAAGTTACGCGATGCCACAGAATAAATAATAGTACAGTAAGCTCCTTATCAAACTATACTGTTTGACCTTTGGACCGTTCTTATGTCGCTCGTAATAGTGGCGGTTTTCGTAGTGTAAATGTATAGCTTGAATGGGAGCTTACTGTACTAAAGTAGCGATGCGACCGACAAGCGCGCGGCAGCCCGCGCCGCGTTGACGCGACTCGCGCGCTACGCGGGAACATAGACCGCACATGACATACTTGTGTGTAGTAACTTCAAAGTAGGTACTTAAAAGAGTACTTTTAAGTACCTACCCGTATTTACTTTGAAAATTGTAATGTATAAAATTATTCACATCAAATTATTTAATTTACTTGTTTATCAATGCTTTTATGCCATTTAAATTTTAGCTTTTATGCCATATAAATTGTGTCAAATGTGAAATGACGTTATAAGTAAAAGTTTTAGTGTAAAAGTTTATTAATTCTTTTTAGCGCATTTAAATAAAAGCTTGTTTTTAAAAAGGCGCATTTAAATAAAAGCTTGTTTTACATTTAATTTATTTTTTACTTTTTAGTTATCACTGGACACGTTTCTCAGTCTGTTCATCTCATTCAACGTATCATTGTTGCAAGGTCGTTTGCCGGAACGTCTATACAGAATTTCAGCTCAATCGCTTTAAGATATCTACTTCAAAATTGATTTTTAGTTTTAGAAGTACGACATATTGGATTAATAGTGACATCACATTATTTTTCAAGCTATTCTTAGCAAGACCTTTTATTTGATACCCATATTGTAGGAGTGCATTAAAAATAATTAGTCCGCCATCTTGGGTATGCATCTTGGATTTAGAATGACGTCACACAGTTAACCGTGCATTTTCATCCAAACTGAACGTGTATACAAAATTTCAGCTCAATCGGTTAAAGATATCTGCTTCAAAATTGAGTTGCAAGATTCCACCCGAACATACATATATTACTAACATACTTACATACATTGCAAGTTAAATAAAAGCTTGTAAAAATAATTTCTTTCGTAGGTAATCAAAAGTCTATTTCTCTATTTTTAAGTTAGGACAGTTGTCGAGTGCGAGACATCATAGAGTCCCCTTTTTTGTAGGAATGTCAAATTTCATATTTTATAATTATAATGTATATTCATATTTTAGGCTTTAACGCAACGTCACAAATAGGCACTAATAGTACTCCACAGACTTCAGCCACACAGACTCAGTGGCCGGATGAGTAATACACCCATTTCACCGTCATACACCGTTTCCTAAGCTACGTCTACTACACAGTAGCCAGCTGTTTATTTAATTTACTGCCGTCACAAACGAATCTTTACTTCGCTGTGACAATTCCCACGTGTTTAATTAGCACTTAAGCCGTTTACACGGTAGTTATAAAAGTAGAGATATATAAGTAAAATTTAAATTTAATTCACCTGTATAGCGACGTGACGGTACGCCATGCGTGATAAAATCGTTTGTGTAAGGACTTTATCGCGTCTATTTTGCAAATTAGTAATTTACCAACAAAACTGTTTTTATATTATGACTCATTAAACTTAACTCTCTTTTGGTGATTCAACATTTTTAATATTGTAAGAAAATAACGTATGAAAAAGATAGTCTAAGATCCGAACTAGAAACGACCTTCACCCATCTGTTAAATGGATGAAAAGTATTTTTTTTAATTAATTTTGCACTCATATGTTAAACGAATAAATTGAATACCAACCGAAAGTATGAAGTCTATAGAATACACAAACGTTGGGTTGTCTCTTTTTTCTTGGCCTTACTACTGGGTTGCCAGGTATAAGCGGTACATCGATAACAGTTATCTTCACCTATTTGTTAAATACATAAATATTATATGAAAATAAGCACTATTTAATTGCGAATACGATGATATAGGGTCGTCTATAAAAATCTGTCCAGAATGAGGGTTGTCGAGTTTTTAAAAGTTGAAAATTTTATGCGTTTAAAAGCTTGTGACAAAGAGGTCCGAGCTAAATATCCCGTGCGATAGAAGAGGACGCAGCGTTGTAGCTGAGCGAGACGTGACCGCCGGTTGAAAGTTGAAACAAAGAGATCCGAGCTAACTATCCCATCACCCATGCGATAGAAGAGGACACTACATTGCAGCTGCGCGGGACGAGACCGCGGCAGATGAAAGAGAGCGCACATACTAATATTTATTCGTGCAACAGAGAAGGATAGCGATATATTAGTAAATACTAAACATTATTTTGGAGCAACTGTCATTCATCATGCCAACAAACGCCCACTGTTAGACATAGGCCTCCCCAAAGGATCTTCATACCCATCGGTCCTGCGCCTCGCGCATCCAGCGGCTTCCCGCGACGTTCACCAGATCGTCGTTTCACCTTGTGGAGGGCCTACCAATACTGCGTCTACCGGTACGCGGCCGCCACTCGAGGACCTTTCCGCCCCAACGGCCGTCAGTCTTACGAGCAATGTGTCCTGCCTGCCCACTGTCACTTAAGGCTTGCAATTCTTTGGGCTATGTCGATAACCCTTTTTTTTTTTTAAATCGTCGCCCCACATTAGCATTTTCTCCTGTGTCGTGGGTGCAGTTACAAACATTGAACATCACATGCCATTCGCCCAGACCGGAACAAATTTCTGTAGGCCATACAAAATATTTGTCCCATACGGGAATCGAACCCGCGACCCGTTGCGCAGTAGGCGATCACTCGACCTCGACGCTAACCATGGGGCTGATTCTCACAGAATCGAAAAAAATTACGAATTCGATTTTTTTCTCGAGCGGTAGCCACAGCTCGGCCAATCAGAAACATGTCAAAGTCCGCCATTTATTGAGGGAACGTCGCTTGACTTATCTCGAGTTGTAAGATAGATTTTGCCCTTTTTTATCATTGTATTAAATAATTATTTATTTTTGATAAATAAACCTTCAATGAAATTATTTCTATTGGCATAAATAATAGTTTTAAGCGTTTATTTAGACAAACAAAATGCCAAGCTAAATTCTACAATAAATATACACGGTTATTTTTTTATCACCCTGGAAAATTTTAGGGACGCTTCAGGACACATCCAATATTATATAAAAAAAAAAATGAAATAAAAAATTAAAAAAAAAAAAAAAAAAAAACTAAAAATGCTGCTCTCAACTAGTGCAGCATTTTTTGTATTTTTTTTTTAAATTAATATAAAATTAAGGAGGGGGGTTATTTTTTTAATTTATATTTAAATCATTCTAATACCATGTCGTGAAGCGTCCCTTAAATTTTCCAGGGTGATAAAAAAATAACCGTGTATAATGTAATTGAAAATATAATTGAAAAATATACGGTAGGATTATCAAAAAACAGAGAAAATTAAATAAACACCATACCATTAATTTGCAATTGACGTCTCGACTACTCCCGAGCACTCGAAACAATACAAGCGACTTTCCATAAAGAAATGGCGGAGCTCGACATGTCCTAGTTTTGATTGACTCAACTCCGATTACCGCTCGAGAAAATCTCGAATTCGAACTTTTTTACGAATTGTGCGAGAATCGGCCTCCATGTCGTCAAAACTCTAGTTCTTCGACGGATCTTATCATTTCTGATGTGATCACGTAGAGAAAAATAGCCCTTTGACTGACTTTGAGCCTTCTTATGAGGCCCACTGTAAGCGGCCACGTCTCAGTTCCGTATGTTTTTTTTTGAAGGACCTATGCTGTTAGCCGCAGATGGCTATTACAGCTTCACCTTGATTATTTAAAGAAGGCGAGTTCCGTATGTAATCACTGGCAACACACACGAACTGTCATTAGAGTTGAGAAAATAACGATAAATACGAGTATATAAAAAATATATATTATGCTATATTATTATATAGGTCTACCGTAGAAGCCAAAAAAGGCGTATAAAAATTGTTTTTCTAAATTGTTTTGAAATGATTTAAATGAATATATTCTTACAATAAATGAAATAAATATTTTTTTACCAATAGGCCTTTTTGGCATTTATATCTTATTTTATTATTTTTATACTTCTGAAGTTATAAGCAACCTAAAAAAATATTATATGCCTTTTGTCATTAGACACGCTATATTAATGTTCTTCTGGATATAAATATGTTCTTGTTATTTCAGGAAAATAAATAAAACGAAAAAAGTGAAGAGTCAAAAAATTTAAATAAAATGAAATGGTAAAAAATAAGTACTCTATGGATCTTGTCATCAGCATCATCATAACAACTTATACACGTCCCCACCGAGGGGCTTGAGCCTACCCTAAGTTAGGGTGCTTAGACCTTAGTCAACCACGCTGGCCCAGTGCGGATTGGTCGACTTCACATACACCATTGAATTTCTTCGTTTGATGTATACAGGTTGCCTCGAGCCTCGTGATGTTTTCCTTCACCGTAGGAGCGTCGGACAAATGGACATATGGAATTCGAAAAAAAAAACGCATTGGTAGATGGCGGTCTCGAACCCCGGACCTCCCGATTGGAAGGGAAGTGTCGAGTCCAAAGCGCCTCCAACGCTCTTGTTTTACGTACAAAATTTATATTACAATACTAGTGTGCCCGGCAGACGTTGTCCTGACAAATTACAGCGTCACAAACCCGGTCCAATTGTACCTACGTATAAATCGTTCGAGCCATTTCAAAGTTTTTTGAGACTAACAAACAGCAATTCATTTTTATATGTAAGAAAAAGAAGACAGATTACAGTCCTGCCCGATTACAGCGCCACTTACTGGGTCCAATTGTATATACATTCCCTGGACCAATTCAAACACACACAGAAAATTTCGTAGGAATCGGTCTAACCGTTTTTGAGTTTTAGCGAGACTAACACACAGCGACTCATTTTTATATACACGGTGTTTCAAAATAACCAATAAATAATCAATTCTTTATCGAAAACTCATTATTAAAATGTGTTTACACGTAATGACATTCAGCCCAGAATTTTCATGTTAATCATAGACATGATGATGATACTATTATTTACATGAAAATTCTGGGTTGAATGACATTACGAGTAAACACATTTTAATAATGAGTTTTCGATGAAGAATTGGTTATTTTGAAACACTGTGTATAAGAAGATAACATTAATACAAAATTTTAATTATTTAAAAAAAACTTAAAAAGTTGACCTCTCTGTTGCAACTTTTAGCCGGCGGTCATGACTCTCTCAGCTACAACGCTGCGTCCTCTTCTATCGCACGGAATATTTAGCTCGGACCTCTTTGTCACAAGTTTCCATACGCATAACATTTTCACCTTTCAAAACTCGACAACCCTCATTCTGGACAGATTTTTTATAGACAACCCTATATCACCGTATTCGTAATTAAATTGCGCTCATTTTGAATGTATTTAACAAATAGGTGAAGATAACTGTTATCGATGTACCTGCTTATACCTGGCAACCCAGTAGTAAGGCCAGGAAGAAAATAGACAACACAACGTTTGTATATTTTATAGGCTTCTTGCTTTCGGTTGGTATTCAATGTAACACGTGAGTGCAATATTTAATAAAAAGTCATTTTTCATTTTTTTATTAATCATAGTGTGGCCACATACAATTAGTAAATTATCTTTTGATAGGCGACAATAGGTACAGTAAGATTACATGACATTAAAATTATTTAATATTTTTGTAAACATAAACAATCAAGTATTGTTCCAAATGTTTAGTGGTAAGATTGGGTCTTCGATCATTTAAAATATTTTTATAAGTGGCAAAAGTTCGCTCCACATCCACTGAGAAAATATTGTAAATGTACCGATAATATGCATCATAACGATGGTCAAACGTTGACCCCTCATAACGCGCATAAATCAAATGAGATTGGCGAAATTGGACCCAGCAGGTATCAGACTTTGTGAAAAAATAATAACTTAATTTTTAATGTTTATGCCAAAATTACCAGTCACTGATTCCTCGGAGAAACAATTATTTATATTATATAAAAGAAGACTCAAGAAATTATTGCCAGTCGTAAAAATGTATCATTGATAAGATTAATCGATTACTGATTTTTTGAAATGATGTTATTATTTAGATCGGCTAGATGAAACTAGCTAGTAGCAAGGCATCTTATAAAAATAATATACGAAATCCCTTTCATGAATCTGTGTAGACTGTGGTTATTGTTGTCATATTATAGTACTGTAGGTTGCTGTTGTCATATTAGGTATGTCCATAATATGGTACCTTGGCTGGGCAAGGTTTCAATCAGATTAAATCTGCACAGTTCTTAGATGACATTTTTATTGTAGGTATATGATGATAATGATGAATAATTAAATTACTTATAAAAATATTTAGTGATTATGTATGTACACGACTGCTATTATATTACCCACAAAATAACTCCATATTAAGATGTTTTTTGGTTGATATCCGACAGAGTTAATATAAGAAACCTCACTTTAGATATTTTTATTCCCTTTGATAGGACAAAACAAGTAGACATAACCTAACTTTTAGTTAAATGATTTCGAATATCTCCGGTCTCCCATAGAACAAGTCTATAATTTTAGTGCCCCTAGAATCTGTATATTTTGATCTACATAACTGACTAGAAATAATCAATATACGGCTTAGGCCCAAGTTCCTAAGGAATCTCGCCGATCCTTTTACAGGTAGAGGGAAAAAACTTTCATAAAACCTTTAGGGGCTGCGATTAAAACAAAACTAAGTATATACTTGTAATCATTCAGACTGGAATAAACTACAAATTAGATTTTCTTATAATGAATTTTCATGCTTTCTACAAAATATTGCCATTCTGCCAATATGGTGGACTGTCATATAAAGTTGTTTTCAAAAATGATTTTATTATATCATGCGACCCAAAGATTCTCTAGACCATTATCAAGGCTAGCTCGGCCCTATGTTTTATAGGTCTCCAGAAAATCTGTAGGATTAGGTTTCAGGTAGACCATCGAGGTATTCATGCGACCATAGTGCTATGTCAGCTTAAGTAGGTAAGTCATCAAGAAACTAAACTGAAACTTTCGTGGCAAGTTCTTATTTCCATTTTATTCTACTTTCGTTTCTGAAAACATGCCACTATCTGATTCGCTTATACTTTCAACTGCCCTTTCTCCGATATATACAGAGTTCAATACATCCTCTTGCAAACTTTAGAAAGAAAGAGAAAAAAATTAAGGAATTTTTCTTCTCCATCTTTAAGTAAGACTGCAGTGAAACCGTTCTACTATTTTTGCGCTTTGGTCTTAATGATTTCATTTTTTCAACTGTGTTTACTATTTCTTCCTTAATTATTAGACCCCAAAACAAATTAAACAATCGTTGCCTTTTATGCTTCTGTAAAATCATTACAGTTCCTTGAAGACCGACAAAATTCAGAAACTGAGAGTTTCTAATTTTTCTTGTAGATCGTGGCGCGTTATGCACATTACGAGTAAATCTCCTAATCTTTCGTCAACTAAAAATAAAATAACTTAAAAAGAATGAACAGCTTATTACAAATATTTACACATAAAATTATATAAAAAAGTATAAGTAGTTAAACTTAGTCATTGAAATCTGAATGATATACATTTGAAATGTATCGTTACATAATCAGTAGGTTACTACCGACTTGCTCACTTTTTACCGACTTGGTCTCTGGAGTTAGATTCTTTAGGTACCTAAGTAGCCATTCTCTCAAATGTTGAGGATTTCAGGTGAAGTTCACTTCCATCTTCAGCCTTATCGTTACTCATCATCAGGTGAGATGAAGTCCAAGAGCTTCTCAGTTGTGTGTAAAAGAAACTTTCTAGATTTGGTTAGAAGTAAGAAACAAGAAACTTGCCCTGCACCAAGCCATGGAAATGACATTAGAATGTCACAACCTCACGCTATTTCTTTCGCAGCTAAAGTCGTCTCCATACATTTTTTCTGTGGAACGGCTGCGGTAAAATAAGCGTGTGATCTTGTCTAATGGGTCTAATTATTAATGATCTTTTTCAAATCTTGAATAACTTAAAACATGCCATACTTTAACCAGAGGTTTTATTATATTTCAAAACATTTATGTTCGCAACGAACTCTGACAGTTTAAACATTATTATAATGACGAGTTTCCAGTAAATATAGAGTTAACACCTTGTAACTGCACTCAAATATAATACAGACACATGCCTGTTGTTCAACTGCAGCTTCTGGGGTGTCAACATTGGAAATAATTGTTCGAGTGAATATTTTTCTAAGTTACGAGAGCTGGCAATAGTAGGAGTGCGCTTTTTTGATTTTCTTTAGGTAAAAAAGTCATTTTGCATAAAATCTAAGATACGAGGTGTCAACGTTTGATCATCTTATCTAGATCTTATGTAAAATATACTATTACCGATGAGGATGGCTTAAATAATATTTAAGCCATCTTCATCGGTAATAGCATACATATTATGTAAATGCATATGCAAATATCAATGGCAAATATGCAAATGTATATAATCTGACCGGTCCCTAATAATTACAGTGTTGAGGCAGAACCTACTTATTTAATTTTAAATTGCTTTGAAATTATTGTTCATTAACACTCTTGTATTATTAATCAGTAAAACAAGATAAACAAGAGAATGAGATAAAAAGTTTATCAACAAACTTTAATAATTCCCGCCAAATCGATCAGACCGTTTCGATTCAATCGCGTCAAGCAAAGCAAGACACGTAAAAGCATGTGGTCCGAGATGCACAAACATTACTAACATTACGATCAGTGCAAAGTGTTAGTTGAATAATGTTAACCGGAGGGAGACTCTGTACCAGGGTCGTGTGCATGGGTACCGCCGTGTGACCTATTTCTGCCGCAAAGCAACAGTGCTTGCATTGCTGTGTTCCGGTTTGAAGAGTAAGATAATATGGCACTGACTGGGTACCGTGGCTTTACATCTTAAGTCAGAAGTTGGCAACGTACACTGACTGTGGTTCTTGTGGGGGTTACAGTTTTGCTGCGAATCTCACAGGAGCCACATGTATTATAGGTGACTGTTACCACTTACCATCAGGTTCAGGGCAGTTTGCTTGTTTGCCAACTTAATTGCAATAAAAAAAATGTTTGGACGCAATCATTTCGGACCACTTTAATAGCGCGTTCATGTGCACTACTGTCAACTTATTTAATTAAATAGTCTTGTTTAACTTAATTTATAACTATTAACGATAGCGAGTGGCACGCTATCATGCATTCACTGAGTTAGTAGGGCTGGCGATTGTTTGCAAGCCCGCTATCGGTACCTACCAATAGTGCATAATAGCTCAATTTGGACCACGGTGTGTGTAGGTCAGTGCTGCCATATAGTAAAATAATCTTTTATCTTTAGTAGTTAACTGACTCACAAGTAAGAATAATTGTCGAAAAGATGTTGGGGCTAGGAAAATAATGGTAGTTTATAGGAGAGTACCCTAAATATCAATGATACCAAATACTGAAAGCAGCCTTTACTAGTAATCTCATTTTCAGTTAATTTCATAACTGGGAATGAAAGAGATAGATAAACAAAAAAAATTCTTCGATATCCAAAACTACTTTAAATAGGTAGCTCCAATGAGGATCAACGCGGTTTTTAGTTTTGAATGTAGAATTATAGTCCGTAAAAAATCCAGGACATTGGTATAATCAGTTTTTTTATACGACCAAAAATGAGTGAGTAGCGATTAAATGAATGCGCCACTCGTATAAAAGTCGCGGCAAGAGAGCGTGACGTCATAAACCCCATGACCGCCAGCGGGCCGTTGCCGCGATACTGTGCGCCCGTGCCTACGCTTGGTAATTGTTGTTTTTAACTTATTTGGCGTCCGATTGATGTTTGTTATTATGACAATCAACTATGTCTTAATATTGCATAGTACCTAAATATAGCAATACGTCCATGAAAAAGCCTGAGAAACTTCGTAAAAAGTGATGTTCCGTGACAAAGAGAAGAGAGATGTTAAGCAACTTGTAAAATCTAGTGGGTTGTCATGTGTCTACGTACGTACTAAACTAGATCTAAACTATCACAGAACACAGAAAATGCTAAAAAGGTATACAAAATACATATACAACATGTAAATGTAAACGTCCGGAAAAAAATTATACGTGTAACATATAATCCACATGATGATTAAAAATACACGAGTTTTTCATTCAGCTCTTTAACACTAAATATTCCGCAGTTATATTTTTATCGTTTTGGATAACTTTAACAGTTCTATTAAAATATTATTACTATTTTTGCGAAAAGTATTAATATAATAATAATATTAATATAAAATAATAAGCACCGGTAGCTTGGGACGTGCTCCCCTGCCAGTGGAACCCTAGATTTATGTGTTTATAATATTTGTGTTTTTACATGTCTCTCTCTTCAATCGGTCCCTCAATGCTGAGGATCGTGACTCTTGTCACTAGGTCGAGTCTCGGATTACTGCTCGCCATGAACGACGGTCTTGCGCCAGATGCAGTGCTTTGTGTATAGGCATCTTTAGCGTCTTTGCAACAAGGTCAGTCCAACGAGCCGGTCTGCGGCCACGCGGTCTGCTTCGTTCCACTTTCCTTAGCATGATGGTCCTTTCTAAATTGTCAGGGTTTCTCCGCGCCACGTGGCCAAAAAACTGGAGGGCTCTACGTATTAGCAGTGTTGATAGCCGTTCTCTTATTTTTAGCTCCTCCAATATAGAGTCGTTGGTCCGAAACTCTGTCCAGCTAGTTAAATATAGCGTAGTAAAAGACAGGCGGCGGTTAAAGAACTGATTTATTGTAACTAGGGCGGTACATAAGAAAATACTATTTTTATCAAAATACCCAACACCTCCTTACCTAATCTAGCAAACTAATTTATATAAAAAAGAAAGAAAACATAAACTTAAAAAAATAATGACCTCTAATACTTTTTTTAACTATTTACAGTATCTTGGCCTATCACGACGAGGACGTAAACAATGTTTTTTTGATGAAGCTGGAGCTATCTCACTCTCACCTTCTTTGTTCTTTATCTCAGTTGGTGACTGCTCATTGATATGAGAAGAACCTGTCGAAGTATTGTCCGACTCCGCAGTAATTGTGGTTTCAGTACTTGTCGTGATAGGTAAATGAGTTGTATTCTCATTACTGTTTACATTTTCATTATTAGATGTACATGACAATGAATATCTATTGGAGATAGATTTTCTATCAATCAACATTTGATCCGCGTGCCTCCTAGCATGGCCGCCATTGGTTAAGTTAACAGTATAAGAGTTAGGGCCTACACGTTCTTGCACCTGTCCCTCTATCCATTTGTCTTTCGTGTTCGAGTAGTTTCGCACATAGACATGATCGCCAATAGAAACATTGCGCTGCGTGCCGCCAGCTCGCTCAATCTGTTGAAGCTGCTTAGCCTGTACTCGTTCAGCGGTGCTCGCTTTTAATGCGTCCAGCCTTCCCCTCAGCCTGCGACCCAATAATGCTACCGCGGGTGCCACACCGGTTGTGGCTTGCTCGCAGTTTCTATATTGAAAAAGCATTTTACTCAAAGCCTGTTCTACGTCTACTCCCTCAATATAAGCCTTCATTATGCAATTTTTTACAGTTTTAACTGCGTTTTCTGCCGCGCCGTTTCCCTGCGGTCTATAAGGACTAATTAACGAGTGTGTTATGCCGTTTGATAAAAAGTACTTTTTTAAATCAGTTGAAGTAAACGGCGGGCCGTTGTCGGACACTACTTGTGACGGCAGGCCGAAACGTGCGAATATTTCTCTTAATTTATTAATGACGCACTTAGCCGTCGTACTATTCATATAGAATGCTTCTATCCATTTACTGTGAGCATCTACCACAATTAGGTAATGTTTACTTTTATATTCCGCAAAGTCGAGGTGTAAACGTTGCCATGGGCGAGAAGGAAACGTCCAGGGCGTAAGAAGCCCGTGAGGTGGATTGTCACGCTGTTGGCGACACGCATTGCAAGACTTACATAAATTCTCTATTTCCGTGTCTAATCCAGGCCAATAAACATAATTGCGAGCAATATTTTTCATTTTAACGACCCCTAAATGTCCTTCATGGAGTTCATGCAAAATGTTCTGACGAAACTTAGGCGGAATTACTATGCGATAATTGTATACAATACAACCATTTTCAATTAACAAATTATTCTTTCGATTAAAATAGGCTTTTTCCTGTTCAACGCTAACACCATAAGGCCATCCGAATAAAATATACTCATAAATATTACGTAATATCGGATCAACTTGAGTCGCCATTGCAATATCTTTATAATTTACAGGAAAGTCATTTTCTAAATAATATAAGTAAGACATAATACCATGCTCGGTGTCATCGGAATCACATGTGTTTGCGCAAGGCACCGGCAGTCGCGACAAACAGTCCGCTGGTGCATTCTGTGCGGAGCTCACCCACTCCACCGCGAAGTCGTAAGCCGCGAGCCGCGCTGCATAGCGCTGTAGGCGACTCGCTGCAGTCTGGGGAATACCTATTTTTTCTCCAAATATATATGAAAGTGGTTTATGATCTGTTCGTATAATGAAACTTCTACCGAATAGATATTGATGATTTTTTATAACCCCAAAGAAAATAGCAAGTGCTTCTTTATCCAGCTGACTATACGACCTCTCAGCTTTATTTAGTGTGCGTGATACGCAGCAAATCGGTTTTTCTGAACCGTCTGGGTACCTATGAGCCAAAATTCCCCCAATACCATAGGCACTACTGTCTACACTGAGAACAAGTGGCAAGGATGGATCATAGTGTGCTAAAAATTTGTCACTTGATAGCGACTGCTTAATATTAAAGAATGCTTGTTCACACTCGTGATTCCAATTCCACTTTCGTTTTTTCTGCAATAATTTATATAAAGGATGCAATATTTTACTCAGTTGTGGGATAAATTTTCCGTAGTAATTAACAAGACCTAAAAAGGCTTTTAGTTGATGTATATCTTGTGGGCGAGGTGCATTAGTAATGGCCTTGACCTTTCTCTTATCCGGATGTAACCCGTCTTTGTCAATAACATGTCCTAAGTAACAAACTTTCCTTTTAAAAAATGAGCACTTTTCTAATTTAACTCTTAAACCTACGGACTGGAGTCGTCGAAAAACCTCGCGTAAATTATGTAAATGTGTTTAAGTCGAATTTGAATATTGTTAAGTCGTAAACAACGTAACCACGCCCGGCCGACCAACGGAGGGCCCCCGCTTGGTATTATGTACAGAGGCAGAGTATGCGCCTCCCGCTTTTCGTTATTCGCATCATAATAACACACGGACACAGAGATAAAACCGAGGGGCTTAATCGTACCGCCGGTATATGACTTTAATTTCAAGTTGCAGTTTGAAATATTAAAATCATTAAAATACTCTTTATAAAGTTGTTCATTTATAGCAGAAATCTTACTACCCGTGTCGACTTCAAATACTAGCGGTACGTTTTCAATCAACAATTTAACTACATACGGCTTATCCTCCGCTCCGTCGACTGACATATTAAAGAAATCACTGTCTTCAGTTTCGGACTCGGATTCCAAATAAAACTGATTCCGCCTCGTTACTTTACCCGAAACGAACATTTCGAACACTTTTACATACGGCTCGTAAGTGACCCTTTATGCCGCACTCATCACAGGTAAACTGTTTAAAACGACATCTATCAGCCGCATGCTGGCGACCACACCGCCAACAGGATTGAGATCGCTGGCCTCGTTGTCCACTCGATGTCTCCGCGGCCGAGCTCGTTGTCGCCACCGCCGCCGCGCCGAACCTGTGCACCGCCAGCGCGGGCGCGCTGCCCCCGGCCGCGGCCGCTCCGCCGCCATCGCCGTCGCTCGCCGCCACCGCCGGCACTCCCGCGGCCACCGCGTGCCTCTCGGCGGCCTCCAGTGCCAGTGCCAGTTCCACCGCCCGCTTATAACTCAGATCCGTTTCAGCGAACAAACGGCTCCGCATGTCATCACTAGCAATGCCCGAAACGAATTGGTCCCTCAGGTTTTCCTCCAGTTTTTCAGCAAAGTTGCACGTGCTGGCTAGATGTTTTAAATGTTGTAAGTAAGAGCTGAGATCCTCTCCGACTTTTTGCCGTCTTTGCCTGAATATATGTCTTTCGGCAATGTCAGACCGTCGCGGTTCCAAATGCTTTTGTACTATATCCACTAATTCGTCGAATTTCTTATTCTCTGGACTATCAGGAGCGCACAAATCACACATCAAGTCATATGTCGTTTCGCCCACCACAGTGATTAATGTGGCCACGTGTAACGTTTCCTTGATTTCGTTCAAGGCAATAAACTGTTTCACACGATTCACATAAATTGACCATTTGCGTGTAGATATGTCAAAGTTTTCTATTTTCCCGTAAGGCATGGTAAATTATTTAATAAAATCACAATACTATTGAATACGGTGAAAGAAAAAAATTTTCCTCGTCGCCAGTTAAATATAGCGTAGTAAAAGACAGGCGGCGGTTAAAGAACTGATTTATTGTAACTAGGGCGGTACATAAGAAAATACTATTTTTATCAAAATACCCAACACAGCTCACGCGCAGCATCCGTCGCCAGCACCACATTTCAAAGGCATCGATGCGAGACAAATCTGCAGCTTTTAGTGTCCAAGTTTTTACATGTATTAATTGTGAAAACTTAAACTTAAGATACTTTTTGAAAAAAATGTAATAATAATTACACCGAATATCTACATTGGTAGTTATATTTAAAGGTTTAACAACAAGGCGTTTCTTAACTTATGTGTTCTGTGGTAGATAGGTATATTATTCTACGTATTTTGTTGACATTGATTATATGAGCAGCAGCTTTGGATGTAAAATGGATGTATAAACGACAGATCAATCCATCAACTGCATATACACGATAGAGGGGAAATTAACAACCACAAGTAGATGCAGAAGGCCGATCTTAGTTGTTGATATCGTCGTGTACCTTGACCTATGCTTCGAAGTAGTGCTAAGGTTGTTGTAAAACCCGAGGCTTACTCACCGTGTAATAAACGTTGTCCTAGTAGCGGGTTTACCGTTCGCAAACGAACATGGCAGTTTCATACGCAGCAGCAGCCAGGATGTCAGTAACGGGCGCTGGATGTCACGAGTCATCTTGGACTGATTGCGAGGCTCACCATCCGCGACGAAGCGAAGAAGGCGCTTTCGTCGGCGAGCAGGGCTAACAATAAGTCCTGCTACCCCTCCTTGAGCTGGTCTTGGAGGGTGAAGATGTCTTCGATGCGTAGAGGCACGGCGACATGCAGCTCTCCTGGGGTATACTTGCGAGTATGGGGCGTGGCTGGAAGGTGGCCTCCTTGACTAAGAGAACGAAGCTCCGAAATAGCGTCAGCAGTCTCATATGAGCGGACGACATGCTGGCGACGGCCAGCTTGTAGAGGAGACCGGGAGGCCACAAAACCCCGACGGTATGGTTATTCAGCTTCATTACGGCCGCGAGGTGGATCTTCTTCAGCAGCAGTGGCTCTAATAGCTTGGCAGCGTGAGACAGAGCGTTATGAATCGATATGTGAATAACGTGCTATCACAAACGGGCTTGAATCCTTCATTCCTAACTGCACCAAGATCGCTGTATGCGCGCGTCTTTGTACGAGTAAGCCTGTTTCCGCCCGATGTAGACAGCCTGTCCTCTTTATTACGTACACAAAGTAAATATATACAGAGGACCGTGAATTTCAAATAGGTATTTATGGCGCACGCAAAACTCAAGATACCAACAGCTGGTTGTACCAAAATGATTTTATGATGATCGATTTCTTAAAAGTAAAAAAATAGAAACCGTTTGAAATAAATCTATATTTCATTTATACCTACTTTACTTGTAAAATAAGAAGTATGAAGAAATAGACCCCGACTAAAAAAACGCTGGAAAGTCTTTGTAAATTACATTCATTTACAACTACTATACTGAAGAGACCTGGGACCAGCAGACGATTCCTGAACTGATGATGTAAATGAGTTAGTTTATTTATTTATGGATAAGGTACACCAATATTATCAGTGGTTATAGATACATTGCTAATGTATTATATAATAGCATATTTTGATATACTATAAGTTTACTTATACTTATCACACAACATAAATGGTATGAGCTTACATTTTTTAAGAGGCCTATTACAAAAGAACGCGCAGATTAAGGTTTTAATGGTTAAAATAGTATATCTTTCGTTGGTTGCAATAAAAAGCATTTACTTGATAATATTGTTATCTACAGTAACAATAAACCGGTTAATAACTTAGTCATAGTTATTTACCAGAAGCATGTTTAAGGCAAAAACTCACGCGGACCTGATTTGGGAACTCTTTATAGATTCTGTTTAATATTAACTATCAAAATATTAATTTTACGTGACACAATATCTTTCACTTCAACAAAAATTAAAGATATTTCGTTTAATGGCTCCTAAGAAAATAAAGAAATTCTTAATCTAATTAAATTTTCTAACGAAAAGCCGTCGAAACAAATCAGATTATGTACGAAGTTCTCCATCGCTTAAACGTAATTTTTATGCCAAAATATTTTGTAACCCTTGCTTAAACTGTTGTGTTATTTAATGTTTATAAATCGATACTATATTTCTTATTAATAAAATAGAAATAGAATATATATTGTTTCGTTGGCGAAGCCGAAAAGTTTGTTTGTTTAGTTCCGTGCGCCGCTATTTTGTGATTGGCCTCTTAACAGTAATTCAATCACAGAACAAAAAGATTTAAGTCATTTATAGGCATGATTAGAACTAGTTCGATATACAATATCACAATGTAATATATTTAAACACATTACACCTTAATACACAAATGAAACATCTTAACTCACACCGTTGCCTGGCGGACTGAGGCGTGAGTGTACAAGGAGCCTGTGACGTGACGCGTATTCTCGGCACAGGGCTTTAACCGCCCGCACGGGTCTAGGTTTAAAACTCAATATCTCGGTGACTAATGGGCCCATTTCGATAATTCAAGAACATATGCCATTCGTATGTCATAAAGAATAATATGAATACTAATTTGAACAAATTTGTGATAGTTGTACTGATCGTCATTAAGCACATACTTATAGCATTTTGTAAATATAGAGCATCAACACGTTTTTATTAACTTATGACAATTTTACATATAAGGCCATTTAAAAATGTTAGTACCTTAGAATAATAACGCATTATTATTCTAAGGTTAGTACATACATAACCTATTTCAGCGTAAGCTTCTCGTTGTAAAAAGTAACGTGGTTATAGACGTTACCTACATCAAAGAAACATAAAACATTATTAATAATTCTTTACTCAAAAATGCATGTAATGTGGTCATTATTTTGACAACCTTGTTTGAGCAAAGTCAACCTTGCCGTTATGTTTCAAGGAGCGGCCGGCAAAGTTTAGCTTCTAGTTAATTAATATATTATTTAAATTACTTGCTGGTTTTATTTAGATTAGGTCCTTGCATTTTTGAGTAAAGCACTATACAAGCCTTGGCCCACAATGACTGCTTCGCTATGATTGCCTCGAGCTAGCCTAGCTACGCTCTAGGCCTTCCAGCTTGGCCATCATTGCAGCCCTTGCTGTTCTTACTGTAAAGGCTTCGACCTACGGTCTCGGCCTTAATCTCAACTCGTCCATCAAGTGCTGCACGCTGACCGCGCTGTGTCGGCCTGGAGCTGCGCTGTCGGCCATCATCAGCGCGACCAGCAAAGTAGTAATTATAGACCGCGGCAGTAATGTACTATTCTCTGATAAACAGAGAGAGAAACAAAAATTCATGTGAAAGAGGGAGATAAAAGATTTGCTTGCGTCAATGCGTTCAACGCCTCTGAGCGAGTTAAAAAACAACCGGTCAAATAAACTCCGAGGCTCTGAACGCGCTCTAGCAAAACGGCATATCACATTCCTCGATTAATGGACTATCCGACACAAAAATAATTTTTCAATTTGTAGTTCCTGAGATTGGCGCGTTCAACCAAACAAACAATGAAACAAATTCCTCAGCTTTATAATAATAAAAAATATAAAAATATTAGTAAGTACTTAAGTATCAGTATAGATAAAATGAGGAAATAGTCTCAATGGTATGTTAACCCTAAATTGTCATTTGACGTTTTACGACGAACTGACATTTGACGTATGAAGACAAGGCCACTGAATGCGATAAAAACATGTGCAGTGTATAAAAAGGAACCAATGGATTAAATCAAGCTTACTTCGTGTCAACCTGTATCGAAATATGCTCTTTAGAGAGTAGGTACTTAATGCGGAATATATTTACTTAAAAATTAGCAATAAGTTTAACAGAAAATGATATCTGGTTATGGTGCAGTTACACAGGCCCTTTTAGGGACCTTACTGACGTGGGGACTGACGGCTGCCGGAGCCGCTTGTGTATTTTTTATACGGGGTAAACATGTGAGTAAACACCAAACTTGAAAAAATCAATGCGTTTTTTTATCTCCTCACAATCCTTTTATTTCTCTTACAGAGGAAATTACTAGATGTATCGCTAGGATTTGCTGCCGGTGTCATGACAGCAGCTTCTTACTGGTCACTATTAAAGCCAGCGATAGAAATGTGCGAGGAATCAGACCTGTATGGCACTAATGGCCAGTTCGCCTTTTTACCTATTGCAGCTGGATTTTTATTTGGAGCTGTCTTTGTATTTGGAACTGATAGATTTCTGGATTATTTAGGAATCAATTCTACCAACATGATGATGAGTGAGTATCAATGAATTTAATATGCTAGTAATATCTATAAATCCTTTAGAAATTTAGGCATTGACTAAGTAAGATGCCTATGAATTTATATGTAAACATCAAATAAATGCTGCTTATTTAATTTATTAACAATTTTCATATCATATACTTTTTTATTAAACTTTTGCCCAAACCTGGGACTTCATTATCATCACCAACAAGCCAGAAGGAAGTTCAACCAATGTGTCCACAAGCTTTACTTATTGCTTCTTCAGTCATCTGCATTAACCCGTGCACCCGTTGAACCCGTTAATGTTAGCACTTTTCGTTAACAGTTTAAGATATTATGATTCATTTGTCTGTTATTTTTAATAAGTAAATAATAGGCATTATTGATTTCATTTAATGCCATTCATCTCATTAAAAGTGAATAAATCAATAAAGACAAAAATTTAGTCAGGCAGGGATCGAACCCACATCATCAACATACCTTGGTATGACGCCTTGATCACTCGGCCACCAAGCTCTTATCAGACCCAACAAAATTTTAATTGTATTGATCTCTTTTGTACTTTGTTTGCTACGTATCAACATCCATTTTAGATATCTTTTACAGATTTATTGAAAATGGTTAAGAATTTAAAGCAAACTTACAAATTTTATATTTGTGACTTTGCATTTTCTTTAAGAATCTTAAATCTTATATTAAAAAAAAATAATAATCATTATCACATTCAATTTTCATAAGTCCCACCCGAGGTGTAATTTTATCTTATATTGATTTGTTCATATTTCACTCTAGTACATTTTTATGAATCAACTTTTTTTATGTGTCATGACCATTGATTTACTACCAAACGTAGATAACGCATGAACGATCGAAAAGTAGGCCGGTGAAGAACTGCTCAATCGCGACTTGTGCAGTCCCTTTCCATAGTGAGTGATTAGCTGTCGGCACGTAAACATGCCGAAGTGCGTATTCAAAAGTTGTGGTAACAATAGCCAGAAACGACAGAAAAAAGATGGGATTTCATATTTTGCGTGAGTAAACTCATTACGTTATCATGTATTCAAATATTCGATTTTACGTAAAAACCAATCAAAAACAATTATTTTAATCATAAACATGTCGCTTCGCGTCAGTGTCAGTACATCACAATCGTCTTGCTCGCACGGGCGTCGTATCACGATGTGTTATCTCATTCATGCCTTGGAGCGACAACGCGATAAGCAATTTCAAGCATTATGTTTGAGAGTATAAAGTTGATATTTTCTTGTAGCAATTACCAAAATGTCGTTTGATCTGTGGCTAGGTTTGAAATGACGTAACTTCCCACGGTTGTACTTAAAATAGTTGCCGTAATAATGCGGAATAAGGTTGAATTCGATAAATACGGTACCTTCTCTATGGTAATTTTTATTCGGGCGTGCATATTCAAGTATATATCAGCGAGTACAAATGGATAGTCGATTAGGTGACAGATTACAAGCGCGTTTTTGTATGAAGCGCTCTATCTACGTTTGGTAGTAAATCAATGGTCATGACTGGCAAATTTATTTTTCATTGAGATTTTTTAATTCAAAATAGCAACCTCACCAGGGTGTCCACTGCTAATGATAAAAAAAAATCCCTGACTTTTCCCTAACTTTCCCTGACCATTTTTCAAAATTCCCTGACCAACTATATCCTTTTTCAGAAAAATAAAATACAATACTTATTTTTCGAAAATATTAAGTATTTTTTGTTGCAAATTTCAGACCAAATTGTATCTAATTTTTTTTAAGTACTTACTTAATTTATATTTTAAGGCACAGTATTTTGTACACTGTAGAAAGTACACTGACGAATAAATAAACCGAGCCACCCTTCACATTTGAGTTCAAATGCAATTTCTTTCAAGTATTTGTATCTTCGCTAAAAAAAATATCGGCAAAAAGGCTTTTATTGAATACTAAGATACTTGTAATAAACACACAATCGCTTTTCATTAATCTTTTGAGGGTTGACTTCTTCTTCTTGAGTTAGTCGCCATCATCTCCCTCCAGAACGTGGTCTGTGCCATGCTGGAGGGAAAGAGGACGTGGGACGCGGTTAACTCCTTCTGCGTGAACGTGATGGCACAGAAGGAGTCGGCGGTGAGGGCTAGGGAGGATCCCATTGCCGATCCGTGCCGCCGTAGAAGGACGAGGCAGAGGAGGCGGAATTACGCTCACCTTCTTCCTCCTAACGGCAACCAGCGGGGCCCTGGGTTGGGCAGCCCGGGCCCTGCATTGCATCGGTTGCCGCCAGTCGCTGATCCCCTGGATGCCACGTGGGATCACCGGCCTCCACCTTTTGGGGGGGTGAGAGGGGCTCGCCCTAGGCGAGCAGACGCCGACGAGGTCGTGGATGTGTTCATCCGAGTTCCCATGACCTTGTAAGGCAGCGACGCGTCCCCTCTCGGCGTGTCCTCCTCTGATGAGGAGGACACGGCGATGGTGGACGTGCTCGCGCCAAGGTGTGTGTTAGGGGCATCGGTGGGTTTCAGTCGGTAGGCTGCGGTTCCTGGCCGGCACTCTGCCCCCAGGGGCCGCGGAGAGTCCGACATAACCCCGCGCCTTCCCAAGCGCGGAGTACGCGTAATGCATTTCCCACCCTAAAAAAAGGGTTGACTTCTTCTGCAACCTATGTCCACCCACTGCTGGGTATAGGTCTCCTCCATTCTGCACCATTCACTACAGTGTTGGGCTTTTCTTATCCAGTTCTTGCCTGCTGTCTTTGTTATGTCGTCTGACCAACGAGGCGGCTGTCGAACAATGTTCCTTCGTCCTGTTCTGGGGAGCCACTCCTATTCGATGATCTTATTGCTCCACCGGTTGTCAGTCCTGCGCACGTGCCCTGCCCATCGCCACTTTCTACACGCAACGACACGAGCCACGTCAATCAGTTTGGTGCGCTTGCGTATCTCCGTATTCCGGATCCGTTCCCCCAGAGAAACCCCAAGCATGGCTAGCTCCATTTTTCGTTGTGCTACCTATAGGGCGTGTATATGTTGTCTAGTCAAGGTCCAGTTCTCAGCCCCATACACGAGCACCGGTACGACGCATTGCTCGAAAGCTCGGCGCTTAAGAGATACAGGCATCTCCCTCCAGATAATGTGGGACATTTTGCTAAACGCGCCCCAACCTAGTTTTATTCGGCGTTCTATTTTTTACTAATATTATAAAGAGGAAAGATTTGATTGTTTGTTTGTATTGAATAGGCTTCGAAACTACTGAACCGATTTTGATGAAAGTTGGTATAGGGATAGTTCGAGACCAGGGGAAGGACATAGGGTAATTTTCCTACGGGAAAATATAAAATTCCCACGCGAAAACAATAATAACGCGGGCGAAGCCGCGAGCGAAAAGCTAGTTTTTTATATTTAGATGATCGACACATGCATTTAAATGTCCCGAGAAATCGGCGTCAGAACGCAGTGCAGGTCCAACAACAGCTTCGTGGCGAACGTGGGGTGGCCATAAGCGCGCGTATAGTCAGGATAAGGTTAGCCGAGCGCAACTTAACACCTCAAAGTACTTTAATAGGCTCAAAAATAACTATAGCCTACCGCAGAGCACGTTTTCAATTTGCTCGTGAGCATATAGAATGGACACTGGATCAATGGACGCATGTTACTTTTTCTGGCGAGACAAGAGTGTCTTTACAGAAATCAACGAAGACAGAGACTGTACCGTTGCCCTAGAAAACGTTTCAGTCAGTGCTGTATCGGAGAAACGGTTGCTTATGATGGCTCCATTATGGAGCCTCCATAATGGTGTGGGGCGGCATTTCCCTAAAAGCATGAACAGAGATGGTTTATATCGAATCCAATGCTCATTTACGCGGACTGGCTAAAAAACGATATAACCGTGATGTTCTTGAAGATCATTTGGTACCTTACTCAGGATGTATCGTTTCTGATGTGCACGATAATGCAAGACCCTATAAAGCGAGAATTGTTACGCAAAATAATACTCGGGGACGTTGGCATTCGTATCATGGATTGGCCAGCACGGAGCCCTGATTTGAACCCCATCGAATATCTTTGGGACGATTTAAAACACAGGGCCTAACATAGGGTTCCAGTTCTTCAAAACCTTATGGGCTCAGAATGGCGATAGATAAAGAATGAAACAACATCATCCGAGACGTCATTGTAAGATTGGTAAGATCAATAGGTTCAAATATGCAAGCAGTTATCCTAGCTAGAGGCGGCAACACACATTTACTAATACATTGATTTTTATTGTTTTCTGATGTTTGTTTATTGTAACATTATGTTTCAAATGACTTTTCATCCTACATTGTGGACCTTACCTAGCGCGCCCCTAAGGGCAGGAAGAACACCGGCGGGTTTTAGTGGGTAGGCCGGGAGAGCCCCACACACGCTCGTCGTCTAGCCAACGGCGGGTACGGTGCGGTTACGCATTTCCCCCCGAGAAAAAAAAAAAGGGGTAGAAACTCGACAGAATAATTAACACCATACAATTTACTTTCAATATAAACCCTATAAAATTAACAACATAAAGGTGCGTATAATAAACTATGCGCGGCAAACCCTCGAACATTGGCTCGCACGGCGACCGCGCGCTATGTGGCCGGGATCGCCGCGCGCGGCAGCTCGAGCATTGCCGCGGTCGAACGTGCCGCGAGGCGAACTGCTTCTTGTCGGTTTTTGAGACTGTTTTGTTTCCGGGATTTGGCTCGCGCAGCGCATAGGTAGATACCTACGTAAAATGGACGACTCGTAGGTTTACAAGAATGAATCCGCCGCGGGCTGTACGAGCTGCTAACCTAGACAAGACGCATTTCGATAATCGCTATCGCAATCGCTAGAAGGAAAATGTATGGAATTTGACATAAGCCCTCGCTTAGCTTTCGAGCGCAATTGTCAAATCTCATACATTGTCCATTTAGCGATTGCGATATCGATTATCGAAAGACATCCTGTCTACGGGACCTGGATCGCGTGCCGCGCGCGGCAGCTGCGTTCTGCTAAATTATTATCAAAAAATTGGCTCGCGCGGCAAATGAACGTCTACCTCGGTCAAAAATTGGCTCGCGCGGCTACCGCGCATAGTTTATACGCACCTTAACGATACCACTTTTATCAAAATTGTGTTCATACATTTGAAGGAAATTGCATTTGAACTCGAGGGTTAAGGGTGACTCGGTTGATTTGTCTGCCAAAATTATGTTATACTTAATGTGCAAACCTGAACAAAAATAATTCGATAGTCAAGATTAAGAATCATTCTACCAAAATCATGAAGTAAACATATTCGTCATTAGACAATCACTGGGAAATTTGGGGACCAAACAGTGTAAAATCCCAATTTTTCCCTGACTTTCCAGGTAGCCCCTCGATTTCCCTGACTTTCCCTGACTGCTTTGAGCTTCCCTGACTTTTCCCTGACTTTCCCTGACTTTCCAGAATGTGGACACCCTGCCTCACATATGTCTGGGAACCCGATTATCCTCATAGTCAATTTAAAGTAGTTCCATGTTTCACATGCACCTACTATGGCAGGGCCATTAACTCCAAAAAAATTAATTGAACAGTTGCTTTTATTTATAAAATACAAATTATACAAAGTTTTTAAATGTTATGACAGTTGTAATTTATTCTAGTCAGCCCCCCATAAAAATTGTTTTTTCTATCCTCACTGAATAATGGATAAGGTATGCCCATGCCTACTGCTAGATCAATGAGATGGTCTTCATTGATTTCTAATTCACCTTCAGAATTTACAATAATCCTAACATAGGTGTGTACATTTATAATATTAACAGGCTAATAAATTGATAAGATTATTTGGCACTTTGAACCTCAATGAATTGAAATTGCAGTAACATTCTCAGTGTCTGCTTTTATATTTCCATGGTCCCTGTTCATCCTTCATCATCATCATAACAGCTCATATACATCCCCACCGAGGGGCTCCAGCCTACCCTAAGTAATGGTGCTTAGGCCTTAATCAACCACGCTGGCCCAGTGCGGATTGGTCGACTTTACATACACCTTTGTAGTTCATTGCAGTTGTATGCAGGCTGTCTTACGATGTTTTCCTTCACCGTAAGAGCGTCAGATATATGTACATATATGAAATTTGTAAAACGAAAAAACACATTGGTACATGGCGGTCTCAAACACCAGACCTCCCGATTGGAAAGCCAGTGCCAAGTCATTATCTAGACAAAATTACAATAATATTTGACATCAATTGAAATCTGAACAAAATCATGGTCAAGTATTCTATGAACCATGTAAAATAAGTTGATAAATCACTTTCTAGTCAGTATTAAGGTGTGTTTTGGTGACACTGGATTACCATGTGTTAGGTAGAAACAAACATATAGATATGAGTTATTTACTTCTATATTTACTTACTTATATCTAAAGAAATATAATGTACTAACTGTGCCCGCGACTTCGTCCGCGTGGAATAATATAGTAGTAATACCTTATATAATTAGCTATCTATTAGTGAAAGTCCCGTCAAAATCGGTCCAGCCGTTCCGGAGATTAGTGGGAACAAACAGACAGACAGAAGGACAATTTTTTTTAAAATTGTGTTGTTATTGGTACCCGATATACATTCATACCCATTTAGTAAAAACTTGTTATTTTGACATTACAAACAGACACTTCCAATTTTATTTATTTGTATAGATGATTAAACCTACCTTTTAAAACTGGCAATATTGATCATCATAACTGCAGCTGTGTTTTTATTTATAATTTACGATTATTATAGGTCTACGTAATCCAAATAATGAGTAAATAATGTATTAGTCACAGTTAAAATCATGCCTCACAATTTTTATATTTATAATTTCTATACAGTGCAGTAAAAACTACCAAGTTTTAATGTTTACTTTATAACAATTTCCTTATCTTTATTGGCATATCATGTCTGAAATGTTATGCTGTGTAGTTAAAATATTTCTCATTCTGGACTTTTATTTGCTATTCAAATTGATAATTCAGTAATAATATTATTATTATTATTTAATACACTAGCAGCACTTGTGCTGATGCGTGTATTATTGCACTTGTGTCTTTAAATATTTATCAAGTCTATTTTTGAATGAATTCACAGAGGGAGCACTGATAACACTTTCTGGTAATTTGTTCCACGATTTTACTACACGGTTTGGCAGAAAATGGAATTTGAGCTTGCTTGTACATGAGGAAGTTGATAGCGTTAGTGAATGCCCACGTAGATTTCTATTTTGGTTCAAAATATAGATTCCTTCCAAGCTTGGTACGTTATAGTAACCTGTAAGTATTTTATAGGTTTCTATGAGATCACCGCGTTGCCTACGTTGCTTTAGAGTGGTTAGTCCCAGAATAGTTAGTCTCTGCTCGTACTTCATGTCACGTAGACCTGCAACCATTTTGGTGGCTCTGCGTTGGACCTTTTCCAGAAGGTTTATATCTTTTTGAAAGTAGGGACTCCATATTTGAAACCCGTATTCCAATAATGGGCGCACATATGTTTTATATATTTTGTGGAACGGGGTTATATCTATTCTAAAGAATGCCCTGCGTATTATATAAAGTAGAGAGTTCGCTCTTTTGGTAATTTGCAGTAAGTGCTCTTCCCATTTTAGATTTTCAGTAATGGTTATCCCAAGGTCTTTTTGGTTAGTGACTGTCTGCAGTTGCTTGGAACTAGCGTGTAAGTGAATTTAGGATTGTTGCTGCCAATGTGTAGGACAGTACACTTATCAATGTTCAGAGTCAGCAGCCAAGTTTTCGTCCACTGCAAGATGCGGTTCAGGTCCTCTTGAATTGTGGCATGGGAGGCCAAGGGGTTTCCCATAATTTTTGTATCATCAGCAAACAGTGATAAATCAGACTTAATTATATTTTTGAAGTCCCAAGACTGAGCTCTAAAGCACACCACACAAAACGCTTTGAGATTCAGAGAGATGGCTCCCCACACGAACTTCAAAACTTCTCTGCTTTAGGAATCCCTCTATCGATTTAAGAAGCTTCCCACGAATCCCAAAACGGTCCAGTTTAGAAAGAAGCCTGTTAATTGGGACACGATCAAAAGCTTTCTCGTAATCGAGATATATAATACCTTTGGAGAGACTGCAGCACCGCCCATGTCTCGATCGAATCGAAGGCTTTCTCATAGTCCACAAACGCCAAGCAAAGTGGTAGATTATACTCCTCGGTCTTCTGTATAACCTGCCGCAGCGTATGAATGTGGTCTATGGTACTATAGCCTTTTCGGAAACCGGCTTGTTCGGGAGGTCAAACCTGCGAGCGAGACGATTCGTAATGACTCTCGAAAACAACTTATAAACATGACTCAAGAGTGAGATCGGCCTATAGTTCTTCAAGTGTTTTATCACCCTTTTTGAAGAACAGGATGACCTCACTCTCACTCCATGCTTTAGGCGTTCTGCCCTCGAGAATAACGGAATTAAAGAGCCTCTGGAGGACTCGGAGGTATCGGCTTACCGCCCGCTCTCAGAAGCTCTGTAGTGATTCCGTCATCACCCGCCGCCTTGTTGTTTTTTAGTTGTTTGAGAGCCATACTAATCTCGTACAGGCTGACGTCCGGGATATCTTCAGTATAGTGTCGGGTAAGCTTGGCTCTGGGGTCTCTAGCCTCGCTTTCAACAGGTGCTTGCGTGGAGTATAACTGTCCATAGAAACTCGATCTCCCTTAGGATCTCAGGCTTCGACGAAATGAGGCTACCGTCGTCAATCTTCAGGTGCGTCAGTTGACTTTGCCCATTGGTACCAAATTCTTTATAGTGGCTACAGACTCACGCGAGAAGTCTCGGCGAGAAGTCTCGCGCGAGAACCGAGAAGGTATCTACACTCTAGCGATCTTCTCATTTACATTCTCGGTCATTATCCGGAATAGACGACAGTGCTACTGCCTTGGTATTGTGTGCGTTCGCACATTATAATGTCGTGAACACCAACATTATGGCTATTTTAATTTATTACTTTATTATGTTATTTTACACATTTTACAAGGCATTATTATTATATAAAATATATATTTTCAATTTTAGTCACATTCCCTAATTACTGTTAAACACATTTTGCATGCTAGTTCCGAACGTAAATTAAGTTCTGCTAACCGCGCTCATCTCAGGGTGATGGCTGTAATTTAGTCTTTTGTCTTCGAGCAAAAGATTACCCTGAGCTTTTGAGCGCACATTTGTCCAAATGTATTCCTTGTACTTATGTTTTGTTTTGTTTTTCTTTACCGAATGTGCCAGTGTTACCTACTACTATTATGTTACATACTTATTTGTCGCTTTAACTGTTTGTATTAACGATTTTATCTATCCAATTAAAAATAATATTAAGAAAAAAGGCCAAACGAATGGTGGTTTTTTGTAAAAACAAAGTACTTTTTAAAGAAAAACTGGCATGAGATAACATGCGATGTAGTGTAGGCCACGAGTCGCACTGAGAACAAACGAGAATGTGATGCGTTCTCTTTTCTCTCCCGAGAAACCCTTTGAAGCGGGCAAAAAAAACCGACACCGATCGGAGAACTGGCAAACCCGAGAACGAGAAGGCGAGAAACCGATCACAATCATGCTTCTCGGGTGTTCTCGGGGTTCTCGGCGAGAGTCTGGAGGCGCCTTTAAAAAAACGACCAAATTGAAATTTAAAAAAATAAAGATGTTTCTAGAGGTAGAGTTCAAACTCAGTTATCCTTATCTTTCCATGTATTATACTCAGTTTTTACTAACAAAACTAATACCTTAAGTTCTTGTTTAAAAATACATCCACAAAGTTTTTATCTTTGTGCAAACAAAGGTAATAACTAACTATTATGGAATCATCTGGCGCGAGTTTGCGTATTTAAGTAAGTAACATGCTAAGAATTTGATCTGTTACTTGTATACAACGATTTATATCTTATCTGAGATGCTAATAGCTGGTTATAGTCCACTAAGCTTCAGTTGTGTCAGACATATATTGGATTGCACTAGCCTACTGTAACGCCTATAAATTATACAATATATTTAAAAGATAGCTATTACTTTATATCCTTTAAGGGCCATACTAATAACCATTGTATAAGCCTTGTATAGTTAAGCAGTGTTTTGTCTCTTTTGTTCGAATTTGAAATGTCATTCGAGTGAACGTGACAAAATACTGTTTAACTAAATCAGGCTTATACAATGGTTATTAGTAAGGCCTTTAGTCATTAATAAAAAAACACGTGCCATAATTTCGTGCCATAAGACAATCTCTCCGTTACTTGACGTGAATTTTCATATGATTACCAATTCTCGAATTCAGGAAATTAATGCCAAGGTCGTCGCAGCAAATAATAATTTATATAATGTAATTTACACAGCTGTACTATTACTTTACAGTTGTATACGGTTTATACAACTCAGATATTGCAAATGCAAGTAATAATAATTAATCGTAATAAATGTTTAATTTAAAAGATTATGTTTTGGCCATGGTAATTTTATTAAAATAAGTATATTATGTAAAGTTATATAATATATTAATATGTCAAATTTTGTATCAGGAGTTTTTCGAATAAGTTACGAAAATGGAGTTTTAAAACTTATGACGAGCCCACAAGGAAAAAAATAGTTTATGAGTTAAAAAAGCGCAATTATGATTATCGTATCTTTAATGCTTACATAATTGTTTAATAATTTCGACAATAAATATAGCTATTGTGAATTTATATGTTCTATCTATCTATGCTAAAATTGCGTGAGCAGAGCTTACGTTCCGCGGCTATAACCCTTCCCCACTGCTGAACTAGATCGCTTAACTAATTGAACAGTTGAGCAGTAGGACGAATTAAGTTTTAGAATTTAAATTGTCCAAAATGTTTGTATATCGTACACAGAGTAGACTATTTTTCGTGTAATATTATACACAAAACTTGGGTTACAAAACAAAGTACACACAAGACGCTAATCACACACAAGTTAGGAGAAGCTTTAATGGTAAAGCACGCATCTCATCAAAAACCCAAGTAGTTAGGACGCAACTACCTATATTTCCATCTTCCTCTACCAACTTTTTCAAGTTAAATAATTATCTCATCATGCTGTGCTGAAGCCTAACGCTATTAAGGATGATTTGAGAATACGTTTCCAATTAACAATTAAGAGCCAAGGCGTAGCTCTTTAAAATGTAAATGATACCTTTTTCTCTGCCCTTGTCCCATACTAATCCAGGTCGGCGTAGCATGTTTACGATCATCTCGTAAAAAAGGGAATTTCAATAATCTATTTGCTATAACATTACGAATTCGTTTGTAATTGATACTTTTTATGTTAAAAGCGAATAATGAGCATAAGTTTGATATTATAGTTATATACGTGTGAATTATAAAGATAGATAACATCTCGTCAATTGATACTTGGATCAATAATTTGTAGTACTGACGTTGCGCTGCACGATAATAATTGCTTGATAGCTGTAATATGCACATATTGAAGAGTGATTCCATTGAATCTGATTCCCTGAGTCATTGCCCTTAGTTATTCACGGTCGCTTAAGATTTGCTGCTTGTTATTAAATACTTAAAACCAAGTATTGTGGGGTTTGATAAATAACAAATGCTAGTGAACCGTGACTCTTTGAAACTTAATGAAATGCGTTTACCATTACCGTAAATAATCAACAAAAATATGTTAAAACATTCAGTGTTGTTTGTTGCAAAATGAATAATTTAACAGAAGTCATCAAAAACTGCTGCAACACACTGATTTATCGTTGCAATATTATTGTTATCTTTAACAATATCAGATGCGTTGAGTGATTTAAAATAATACATATATTTAATTATCGTTATTAATACTACTCAAAGTGCAAGCAAACCTAAGAGTTCACTGAAAGAATGACTGTATAGTAATATAAATATAAATTTCATTAGAAATACTGTCTGTACTGACTTATACATTTTTAAATTGTAGTAGTACTGAAATGAAATTTCACCATTGCGACGTCTCGTCTTTCAGGCATGACGAAGTCAAAGGAATCCAAAGAAAAGATTGAAGATCTAGAGATGATGACGGCGTTAAACAGGCGGCCGTCGACGAGCATTGTGACCGTGGACGGAGCCCCGCCGCCGACTGACTTCGCCGACTGCATCAGCAACCAGCACACGACGCAGAGGCGAAGGGTGCATCATCATTCACAACACTCCTTGGTAAGATTTTTTTCATGGATATCTTTTTTAGGAATCCGTACCTCAAAATGAAGAAACGGAACCCTTATAGGATCACTTCGTTTTCCTTCTAGCCATCTATCTGTTAATACACATTTCTCGGGAACGCGTAGAGATGGCAACCTGAAGTTTATATCAAACTAGCTGTGCCCGCGAACTACGTTTTGCCATAATAATTGTCAAAAAAATTCTGGAGAGGGCCACCCTTATCACCTAGGGGTATAAAAAGTAGCATATATACATTGATTTACTACCAAACGTAGATAACGCATGAACGTTCGAGAAGTGGGCCGGTGAAGAACTGCCCAATCGCGACTCGTGCAGTTCTTTTCCATAGTTACTAAAACGTCAATTGATCTGTGGCTAGGTATGAAATGATGTAACTTCACACGGTTGTACTTTAAAAAGTTGCCGTAATAATGTAGAATAAGGTTGAATTCGATAAATACGGTCCTTTCTTTGTTTAATTCGGGCGTGCATATTCAACAATATATCAGCGAGTACAAATGTATAGTCGATTAGGTGACAGATTTCTATCTACGTTTGGTAGTAAATCAATGCCTATATACGACATATTGTCAGACCTACCAAATATACACAAAAATTCATAAAAATTGTTCAAAACGTTTCGGAGGAGTTCGATCGATAACAACACTGTGACACGAGATTTTTATATATTAGATACTCGAGTCTACGGTCTCTTGTGGCTCCGAAAAAATCAAATTTGTAAGTCAATGGCCGTTTACGTTGCATATTTTCGCATTTTCGCAAATTTGGCGGTTCCACTAGAGAATCAATACCCGTTTCCGGTCATGAAATGTAGGAAAAAGCGAAAGTAAGGAAAAAAAATTTAAAACTCGTAAATATGTAATAGGGGAACTTATAAACTTCGATAAGGTTTATAAGTTCCTAAGATTTGTACGGTACCCTCGGTTCGCGAGTCCATCTCGCACTTGGCGCACTTGGATGGTTTTTTTTCTACTTGGGTTGTTTACTAGCGTAAGTTTTACTTGATGTTAAGTGGCCATTGCAGCCTATGGGCGCTTGCGATTGTAGTCATTTATGCGTTGTGAACACAAAACTCCAAGCCGCCGCCGTCAGCTAAAGTGGCAAATAAGACCTAGGCTCGTATTAATAAACGCGTCTCAAAGTTGCGAGCGATCTGGAGCTGCAGTTTTGACATAAAATATATGGAACATCTGTCAAAAACAGTATCTCAAGATCGATCTCATACTTGAGATGCAATTATTAATACGAGCCCTAGTGACCTCACGCTTATATTATACAAGTTTACTTTTTTGCCAAATTTTGTGTGCTTGTTCAGACAAGTAATCTGACTGAGCAACTTTTACTATGGGACCAGTCGCGAAAAATACCAAAGAAGTATTCGATATGTTATGCACCTTGATCACTTGTTACATTGATATTCTCTCAACTACCCTTAGATTGACTGCCAGAAAATGCCCAATGGCATTAAGTCCGCCTTTGTACACTCTATGTACAGTAAGTTCCGCTTCAAGCTATACTATTTGACCTCTGGACCGCTCTTATGTCGCTCGTAGTAGGTATGATTTTCGTAGTGCAAATGTAAAGCTTGACGAGGCGCCTACTGTACTGAAAGTATTAAATAAATTAATTAATATTTAATTATTTTTACTAAGTGTAAACCTACGATATAAGTATACTACTATAAAAGAAAAATGTTGTTTTAACTATTTTCCAAGCAATCTTTATGTTTTTTCCCTCCATAAAAACCATACTTGTGCTTTAAGGAAAATATGGAAAAAAATTAGCCGAATCGGTCCACCCGTCTCCGAGTTTTGCGCTTAGCGACACTTTTGTGATCCATTTTTATTTATATATAGATAAATATATTAAATAACAACGAAACCATAGATTATATCAGATCGGAAGTTTTTATAGTTTACGAGATAATCATTCTGATCGTGATATTGTAGTTTCCTTAATTATTTTGTTATATGTATATAATGTACCACTTAACACAAACTATAATGTCTTGATGAAGACTTCGAGGAAAGTTTTTTCCTGCATGTTCACGCGGTCACGACACTCGGTAAACACGCGGAATTTGTATAGTAAAAATATCAATTGATAGGCAAACATTAAAGAACATAATATTATGCAACTTTGTATGTAGAACGTGTGAATGTGTGTGGAACCGTACGCGAACAAACTATTTAGTCAAGAATAGCGATATCTAGAGGTCAGGTTAAGGATGGGCGTGTCGTTTTTATCATATCCACATCGTCCACTGTTGGGTGAAGTCTCAAAGGTCTCCCACCATCCTGGCCCATTGCCTCGTTAGCAGGGTGCTGCCGCGAGCAGATGAGGATGGCTTGGGTCCCGTGAGCCCGTGGCGTACTTTGCGAGACCCCTTTTTTTATTTTTTTTTATCGCGGGGAAATGCGCAACCGCACCGTACCCACCGTTGGCTAGACGGTGAGCGTGTGTGGGGCTCACCCGGCAGAGTGCCAGGCCTACCCACTAAAACCCCTCGGTGTTCTTCCTGCCCTTATGGGCGCGCTAGGTAAGGTCCACACTGCGACTCCACTACCTACGCGCCCGGGCAAGCCCGACCACCCGGTCGGGCTCTCGCCAAGGGGGGATTGCCCGAGAACACCAGGGCAATCCCCAGACGGAGGGCCTTACGGCGGCGTGCACGGGGCCAACCGTGCACGCAGGCCACACGGCAGGGTCATCGGACAGGCATTGCTTGAGCGAATGCCCGCCTTCTCCTGCCTATCCGTCTGCGGCGGATGGGAGCGGCCTGAGGATCTACCTCCCGCTCCCTCTCCGCAGCCTCCTTCTGCGAGATGACATTTTCGCAGAAGGAGGCGACCTTTGCGAGACCCCTACACCCTAGCTGTAAAGCTTTTATAGCAATAGCCAATATTAGGTCATGTAATTGTGGCTGGTCTAGGTTGACTCTTCTAAATTTTGCGCGCGTAATTTTCACAATAACTTTTAATCTTCATTTCT